>CM076663.1:5259043-5384874 GCA_038496675.1 Rachycentron canadum | reverse complement strand
TATAAGAGACAGTATATATATATATATATATATATATATAATCAATAATTTCTTTAGGATTTTTATAATCTCAGTTTTTAAGTTTTTTTTTAATTTTTCTCTTTAAGTTTTTTAGTTGATTTTTTCCCCCCTTTTTTAAAAGAATTTCAGTCAAGATTTAGGGGATTTTTTTAAAAAACATTTTAAGATTTTTTTGTGCAATTATAAATTGATTTTGATGATTTAGACTTTGAGATTAAGATCAATTTGTTTTATTCCTTATTTAGATATTATTTTCAAGTTTTCATGGGGGGAAGTTTTAGGGGTTTTGTAGGATTTTTATGATTTTCAGGATTATTGTCGAGGACTTTTAGGAAACTGAAATAAACTTTAAATTATATTTTTAAGTTTTAGGTTTTTCTTTGACTTAACTTGTCTCAAACCAAAAATTTCTTCTTTGAGAAAAATATCAGTTTGACGAAAATCAATAAGGTTGTTTATTTAGCAGTGGACTTCACGAAAGAGTCATATATCCCAGAGATCCTTGCTAGGGTGAACACAAGCATTTACATTAAATCCTAATAATCTTATTTGTTTTACAGTTGTAAAACTTCTTCTTCCCTCAACAGACGAGCAGTGAGCACTGCTACAACTCTTTCCTCAGTTGTGTCTAGACTACAGGAAATGCAAAATTGCACTTGTTTACAGCCACAAGGAGCTCAAAGCGGGTGGCAGTTTAAAAGTGCAGCAGCCAGTGAGGATGGCAGAGAGCAGGGGAGGCTGCAGCGAGCAGGGCGGATATGAGAGAGGGTTTGTCTGCAGGCAGTCGGTGAGGCTCGGCCCAGGATGTGCTGTAAAACTGTTGTAAAGCAGATTGGACCCTTTTTACTGTTTGCATCGCATGACATTTGTTTTTCTCTCTCCCCTTCTCCCTCTCATGTCCCCTCCCCTCGTCTCTCCCAGTGAATGGGCTGTTTGACGCACATGCTGCCATTTTGTGTGGCGAGGTTCGGTGTGTTGTGGCAGCAAGAGAACAAAAGTACGAGGCAGGTAGAGACAGAAACCTTTACGGGGTTTAAATGAGGTCACGCTTAGTGAGAAAATTTGTCTTTTTCTGTTTGTTTTTTTCTTTTTCTCCTCTTTTCATTTCTCTCTAAACAACAGCCCAGACAAACAGTGTCAGAAAACCTCTGCAGTATCATTATATTTGCCAGCTCCTTCGCCTCAGCACCAGACATAATACAAACATAACCCTGACGACAGATTCTGTCAGCTGTCTGGATGTCCGTCCATCAGGCTATTGATTATCCTTCAGCAGGAGGTCATAAATGACCCGTGATCATCTGGCTGAAAAACATATTCTCAACATCTGACCTGTCACTAGAGGTTAATCAAATAAACCACCCTGGCCCCATGGAGCATGACTTTGCAATTATCCGTAACTTGCTCCTCCTGTACTGCCTTTTATTGCATCATTAATACATGGGGAGCTGGGGTGACAGCTGAGGGTGTTTGTAACTTTAAAAAGCACTGTTTGATGTGTTTACTTCCTTTAACTTACAGTGGAAAGTTGCTTAAAAAAATCCTTCTAAAACATGAGAATATGAACATCTCAAAGAGGAAAACAGAGCCAGAAAATGACAAGTTTACTGTCTGTTTTAACTCCAAGCTCAACAGTGAGTTTGATGATGAAAGTGCATCACTTTAGTTTGGGCTGTGATGGATGGGGACGCTGTCACTTTCAGGGTAGTGTCAAGAAGAGATGTTAATATCAGAGGATCGATGCCACCTCCTCAGTTTGTTTGGATGAAATTAAAGACGCTCACAAAGTCAAACTCCTCGAAACAAAAGCAGCATTTTACATGTTTTATCAAAGGGCCGTGAGAAATGTGGAGGGTGAAAGACTTATGGAAAGACAAGACTGTAAATCTGTTGAATGTGGACTCTGAGAAAAGGTTCAGGTTACTTCTCTTAAGTAAGAAATAATATTATTCACCACATCATATGGGGGAAAGGAACTTTTTGCACAAACCTCTATCATTATACGTTCAAAGAAATATGGTATTGTCATTCCAGCCATCAAACATTCGAACCGTTAAAAATACACAAAAAGAACTAAAACTTATATTTATATCGACAATTATTTCAACCCAAAACCAGACACTTAAAAACATCTAGAGTCTGATTCTTTCTGTTCATGTGTGGGATGTGGAGGATGTGAAAGCTCCAGAAATTATCGATTAATTGGCAACTGCAGCTCTTAAACCTTTAATACTAAAGGATTTAAAAGATAAGGACAAACAGAAGCTGAAACGTTGCAGATTAAACAACTGAGAGAGTTGTAAGGTGCGTAAACTCCCTTTTTGAATAGAGGACAAAATATATGCAACATCTTTGTAATGTTACTTGTAAGCCTGGCTGTCGACGATGGAGTTTCCAAAAAAATTGAGTGAAACAGAAAATAATCTTACCTAAAAGCGGCTCCGAGCATTTCTGGTGTTTGAGCAATTAAGAAGTGGCCTCTTTCAGCAGGCCTGAGCCGGAGTGGGAGACCAGCAGCAGTCAAACTGTAACCCTGGGAATGTGTGCCATCTTGCATGATAAATATCAGTGATTTGCTCCAGGCTTCAGACTGTGACTCACAGGAAGTCACTGTTTGAGTCGGTTTACACAGATGGAGACCATTCTTAGTCAACATTCACATAAAAAATAAGTCTGGGCCCTTTTTTTTTGGTCTCTTCGCCTCCTTTTCATTGTGTGTAGACAGTGGCAGAGCTTTAACTGTTTTACTGGGCGAGAGACGACACCTTTATTTGTTTGCAGGATCTTTGTGAGCTTTAACTTCAAATTTCACAAGGATCTGCAACTTCACACAGACATGAGTAAGTCTGACCACATCATTCATGTTTTCACACAAGTCGGACGATTTCTCTTTATCCCATCTGGGATAAACGTTGCGCTCCTGTAGTGATGCAGCCCTGTTATCACGCAGACAACTGCCTTCACGCTCTTCGGTGCTTGTGCTTGTGGGGAAATTTGGGCTGTGGTTTCCAGCAGTTATTGGCCTTTGACTTCGCTCTGTGTTTCTCCTTGAGGATCATTTTCTTCATCACTGCTCTGTCCTGTGTCTGTCTCCTACTGGGAGCTACACTGAAGGAGGAGGCTAAAAGAAACTGCACATATGTTGCTTTAACGTGTCGAAGACGCCTGCAGGGCCTTTCTTACTGCTTCAATATGTGTTTGTGCCAGTGATGCTTTTAGATCCACCACAATATAAAAGTCCTGCATTCACAATGTTACTTAGTGGTAAAAAAAAAAAAATATTAGCAGGAAAATGGATTTTTATATGAATGTATCTGATACATTAGTGGATTATTATTACTGATACACAGCAGTTTAATGAATTGATTTTATCTTCTAGATGCCATTCAAGCTTTTATTTGCAGAGTAACTATAACTATATATTGGTAAAAAGTGCCTTAAATGTAAAGTCAAAGCAGAAAATGGGAACATTACATAACAATGGTATCTTTGGACCATTTTCAACACAAGATTTTACATCTACTTGGTATTTTATAATTATTTTTATGGATTTTTTTTTTTTTTAGCTGTAATAGATTTCTTACTTGTTGTCTCCTTCACTGTGAAATTAATGAGGGTTTGTGCAATTTACCTATTTTCATCAAGAGAGGACTTGATGAAAAGAGAAGTGTCTTTAGAGTTGGCTCTTGTTAGCCTGAAGCACAAGCACCTCAGAAGTTAATCTTAATATTGTTGTGTTTTTTTTAAAATTATTAATATTTTGGCTTTCAGTGACTGGTGCAGGAAGACGTTGCTTAGAAAAGTCTCTCAAAGCATCATCGGTTTGACTTCTGGATTTCTTCAAACTACGCTTTAACTCTGAAACATAAAAACATCTAAATGCTGGTTCGTTTGTCATGAGATGCTGCTACTGCTGAAGCTAGATGTGAAACAAAGGGCTACCTGCGGCTAGTCCGCTTTGTTAGTCAGGTCTGAAAAGACTTCTTACTTTCACTTTGATCTGGATCAATCTTTTCTTATTCAAAACTGTTGTGCTGTCTAATTGTTTCTGGGATGACAAAGGATGTCCTGCTGGTACATTCAAGACTGTCTCTTCTTTGTTTTAAAAAAATCTACTGAATGAGAAGTTTGGTTTCCCTCTTAATTTGAAATTAAATACACCAGGTTAAGAAAACTCCAGCAATTAACCTGCTACAAACAAGGATTTCTGTCTTAGCAAGGTCTGGTGTATTTACAGGAGGGAACCACTTTATATTGTAGTGTGAGATTTCCGTTACCAGCCTCAGATATTATGTGCTCAAAGCTTGTAATTAACTACTGTTTTATTGCATCTATTGTTGTAATTGTCACGCAAGTTTGTGAGAAGGAATCATTTCCTTTTTTCCTGAAAGTTGCAGTTTTTTTTCACTGTTAGGTGGTTGTCATGTAAGCATGCGTGTCAACAAAGTCCCAAACACATCATTACGAGGCTTTTATGTGTAAAAAAACAGCAGTGTTCCCGTTTCTCCCATGCTGCTCTAAATGCAGAGATTTTCTTAACACCTTTCCCGAAATTCATCAAACAACAAAACCCAAGTTCCCTCAAGGAAATATTTTCTCTTTTCCTGCCTGTGCTCCTGCAAATATTTACACCCATCTCATATTATCCAACGCTTTTATAAAGGTATTTTATTTTTGTCCGTCTCTTTCTACCCCAGCCTCAGTTTCCTCCTTTTTGATCCCAGCCCATCGGTATCATCAGCTTCCTCATTTACGGCTTGAAGGCGAACCTGACACCCGGGACGTCATGTGAAACCGTGAAGGACAGGAGGCAATAAGCCAGAGAATAGCAGCAATCTTCAGGAAAGTTCTCCATTCACTCTCGCTCCCGTAGTTCTCTGTCCTCTTATCCAGCCTTGAAGATAAAGAAAAAAAAATCAATACAGAAACACAGTGTTAGATAAAGGAGGAGAGGGGGAGAGAGAGCCCAGCCAAGTTGGGTGTAGTGAATTAAAGCGATCAGAAAATTTCCTGGCCACTCAGCCCTCGGTCTACATAACCTAGCAGCCCTGTCTCTGTGCTGTCCATCACTCTCCACTCTCTGCTCCTTTGTTCACTTTTGATTTCCTTTTGGTCTATTCTCCGTTTGCTTTGTGTTTTGGGATGAGGGACCTGCTCCCAATCAGCTGCAATAACTGCTGAGTGAAGGTTTTGGATATTGCGAGGAGGCCCGTCTGAATCTGAGTCCGAGTCCGAGCCTCCACATCAGCTTCGGTATAGCTGGTCTCTGGAGGGATGATGAAGGACTGGAGCGATCAGGCTTTTGTTTTCAGACAAGCTAGTGGTCTGTTGGTTGACTCACCACCACCTTGTTTCAGACTGAAAGATGGAAGGAAATATTGGATGGACTGCCATGAAATTTGGTCCAGACATCCATGGTCCCCTGGGCATGAACCTACCTGACTCTGGTGACCCCCCTGATGTTTCCTGCAGCAGGTCAAAGTTTACACTTACAAAGGAAGATAGCTCAACATTGAGAGATTTCTGTACAGGCGTTCATGGTCCTCAGATGATAAATACTAATGGCTGATCCTCTGACACTGATACGAGGTTTTGATTTGTGGTTTTAAGTGATATATCACAAGTATTGGATGAATGGTCATGAAATTTAGTACACATGCTCATATTCCCGCTCCGGATGACCTGACGTGACCTTGGTGATCCCCCTAACTTTTCATCCAGTGGCTGTAAACTCTTAGTCTTCTGGTCCACAAATGAACCCCCCTCACCCCCACATTCCACCCACCCCCCGATAACCCCTTGGTCCCTCAGCTCTCCATCCCTTCAGCTCCTCAGTTACCAGATCACATCGACATCTGATGAGCTGCAGCAGATATCGAGGCCGGCGATGCTCCGCGGGGCGTATTTCAAAGGGGGTTGAGGTCATATTTCACTGTTTCAGGGCTTAGGCGCTGTCATGTATTAATTAAAATCCAAATACCCTGTATTGATTGTGTTATCAGGCTAGTGCAGCCCAGGCCTGCTGTATTGATCCGGCCTGTGATTTATGATCATTTTCAAGAAAAATCCTTTTGTGTGATTATATGAGGAAACAGAGCCTGAGTGAGTGTAATTCTTTTAGATCTATTCTGGAGCGCGGTGCCACTGGTGCAGAGGGCTAAACAGACTGCCACCCAGAAGCCCCTCGGAGGAAAGATATATCCAGCTAAAAAAATGTTATGATCCCATCGGTGTCATTGAAAAGTAAATCAAATGAGAAGGGCAGCCTCCACAGACTCATGAGTTACTAACAGAGGCTGCAGCCTGTGGCTTTCAACCTTTCTCTTCATACATTCACTTCTAATATCTCCCACATAGGCTTCGACTAAAAACCCCAAATCAGACTCTTATAATTATTATTTAAACCCTTTTTATTTTAACCCTTTACTGTGATCTTATTTTACTTAAAAAGTAGAGTGGAGTTGGCTCCAAGACCTAGAATTTCTTTACTGATAAAGATGTTTGCATCATTATCAAATATATGATCATAAACCTGAAACATAAAACTTGAAATCTGACAAAGGAAAACTTATCAGTTCTGCTGTAACTTCTACTCACTGTCTGGGGATCTTATGGTTTTAAGTCATAGTTTTAAAAATATTTTTAATGCTCTTATTGAAATGTTCCAAAACTGCATGTTTTATGGAAAATTAATATTAATATGGTTATTTTCTTCCCAAAATATAAAGCAAGGCCTGCTGGGAAATCCTAATTTGACCAATGAGCATGCTTCCTGTCATTTCTGATAACTTGTATTTGTGGGTGTGATTTTTTTTTTTTTTTGTCTCTGTTCTATAGATAATACCAGACTGAGTGAAGAAAAATAATTTTATCTTTTATAAGTTTCTTAGATTTTCTTGTCAAGATTTAAAAATTTCCGCCTCACTGAGTTGTTTCACCACTTCAACACAATGGAGATGATTTTTCCTTATTTCTGTGTCTGGAAAGAACATTTACTATGTACTGGATGATTCTGGAAAAAGCTCATAATACATTGAAATTAAACATTTTTAAAAACAGTTAGAAAGCATTACAATATTTGCGACTATTGTAGTTAATGGTTAAGTGAAGGTTGGTTTTAAAAAGGCAGCAGTAAAAAGTTACGTCAAACAGACGCACCAAATACCTACTTACCACAACTGCAGACACTCCCTTACTGTCAGGCTTAAAGTAAAGGGAACACCACGTCTTACTTTGAGCAGCATTCAACCGATATGGGAATAATTTCCAGTTGACCAGAGGAAAAATGACGGACCCTAATCTTAACCCTTCCTGAAAAATAACACCACTGTGGTCGTTCTCTTTAAGAAACAGTGTGACGTCATATTGGAGGACAAATAATGTTGTCAATGTCAACAGTGGCGCCAGATTGCGAAACACTCATATGTTACCATTTTTGTTCTGTATCACTGTTCTGTCTCATGTTTTTCATCATGTGTCAACGTATTTTATCAAACAGAGATACTCTATATGTTTTCTTCAGGATTATTATACATTTACTTAAACCTCGGCCCGACATAGTTGGACATGGACTTTGTGATCTCCTCTCGAATTTCAACTTCCCTCAAGTTTTTCCTCTTACACAGTAAATATTTCGGGTCATCTCAAAGTCTTTTCTCCGCAGAGCTTAGCATTTTTCTCGTGGCTGATCGCTGACTGTCTGAGCGGCGGGTCAGGGGCCATTAGCTTGTCATATCTCCATCTGAGGCCTCGCGCCCCATACAGCAGCATTCACATTCCTCAGCTGGCACTGGCTGACAGGACGCTGCTGTATCTGCTCCTCCATTCAGCTGCTAGTAAATCAGACTCTACTGTAATCTTCATATGGACGGAAAGTGGTCGCAGGGAAGCTTCTTAATTCTGCCGACTCAATTTCCGTCTTTATGTGAATGGTGCTTCATCTTTGGTGAGGCACCTCGCTCAGAAGTGACTCACACACAGAAAGTGGAAATCTGGACTTTATAAAATAAAAATGTGAGCGTGGCTATGTTTGACCACTGACTTTTAAAGTGTGACTGATGCTTTTTCTTAGTTCATCTGCTGGCTTTGAATGAATATTACATGAATATTCGTATTAATTGCCATCGCTTAGTGAAGTTTGGAGTAAAATTCACATTTATTTTTATGCTTCTGCAGAGAACAAAATACCTTGAACACAGTAATATGCTCTAATGCAGTGCAGCAACAGCCTACTGCCATTTTGTGAAGCTTTGAGGTTTCATTTTTTGATAGTGTGTCAGAGGTTTATTGAACCGAAAGGGAGAAACAAATTGCAGTTCAGTTCACTACAGTAAAACTGGTTGTTTGAAGTGTTCTGTTCATCTGCAGGACGAAAGAAATTTAAATATTTATGGACTAATTTTTTTAAAGGAACCCAGGATAATGTTCACTGACTCCATGTAAACTTAAACTTTACATGAGGTTCAAAGGAAATTCTCACACAATTAATTGATAAAATAAAATCAACATTATATGATAGAATTCAATGAATACACCTGCTTTGTCCACATCTGTGCTCATGTTTTTGTTAGATTTCTATGAAAATAAGACATTTAGTTGTAAAAAAAAAAAAGCTCTTATACAGAAAAGCCTCATTTGAGATTTATGAAATCAGCATTTTGAAAATTCTGCCTCAAAATTAGTTGAAATAACATGTCGTTAAAAGTTAAATAGTTTTGTGTACTTATTTGTGTTCGTGTTGTACTGTTGTAACGTCTGTGTGTCTTTTATTCTGAAAGGGCTCTGTTGAGTCTATATTTGATGCAATTTAATTTTTTATGGACTTCCTGCAACATTTGGAATAACTGACTAATAACTATGACGTATTCAGCTTGAATTGGCCTTGTTCATCATACTAAACAATATAAACTGGTGCATTTGTTCCTCTAACTGATGAACACAATCATGAAATTCAAGTGGTGCTTACGGCCGTGAGTGGAGTCTGTGTTGGTGTAGGCCAAGTAAGAATCTGGAAGAGATCATGGTCAAGTAGTTGCTAGTCTGATTTCGTGTGCCGGCGCTGGTTACAAAGAATCAATATCGAATCAAGGAGGGTTGAGTTTCCAGATAAGCACTCTTGGCCACTCTGGCTATTCATCATAAGTCTGTAGAAACCTGATAGGTCAGAAGAAATTATATTCCAGCACGAGTGGGGTCCCCTTATCTCCCCATAGCAGGGGAATAGGAGACATACCGATCAATACCAGGCTGTTGTGTAGTACTTGCAATTATCAACAGCTGATTCTGTCCTCCCCCAGCTGCATCTTTTAATACCACATAATTACAAGTTTTGGAACAATGCCTGAAGAGGGATTACAGCTTTGGTGAAGTATGCTTCAGTCTCCTCTCAGCTTTGAAATAGCTGCAGTCTGTGGAAGTCATCAAAATATGTTTTATTATACACTCTGATTTACCAATTTAGATTTTCTTATGCAGCTGTAGAGACTAATAAGTGTTGTGGGTGAACTGTATATGGTCAGTGTATGTCAGCCCACATTCAAAACTACAAAAATGGAGTCCGGTAATATTTCTTTCCCTTCACATCAACTTTGCTCCTTTAAATATAAAGAGAGCTCAGGTGGGGTTTTTCTCTTCACACATCCCTGATCATCACTTTTCCAGCACAGAGACATTTTTCAGTCTTTTATGGCGCCAAATTGTGGGAGGTCGTTAACAAATGAAGCCTGGGCTCCAACACCTCCTGTGGTATCCTGGCAGTAGCCTATCGCAGGCGGCTGAAGGGCATCTAATGATGGACCGGAGGCGGAGGCAACGAGGAGAGCGCTGGTGACTCGGACAAACCAGGGAGTCTCTCTTCCGAGATCGGACCTATCTGCGACCTGAGCGAGCCGCTTTTACGCACAAAGTACCTCCTGTCGATTCTGGACTTAACGCAGTTTTACTCAACACACAACCTCTCCTCCTGAGGAAGGATAACTGGTCCTGTTGCACTGCTGTCGTGTGTGTGTGTGTGTGTGTGTGTGTGTGTGTGAGGCGAGAGATTCAACCTGGACATCCTCCTCCTCACAGCCTGAGAAGCAGAAGTCAGGCCAGACTGGAGCGTCTTTTTTTTCTTTTTTTTTTTGACCCAAACTCATTCAAGACCCCAGAGCGGAACTTTGAGCCTAAATGGACTGAACCCAGACGCAGCATCTGGCCGCGAAGTCAAAGCCAAAGCGCGTGAGACACTCACAGGAGTTTAAGTCGGACTGAACCATGTTGGAGCTGCTCGGGGCTGTGCGTAAAAGCAGCCGCTCACCGGACAGGAAGTGAACTAATTATTATTAAACCCCATCCCTCATTTCCATATCTAGCGTGAGTTGGCTGGACCGCAGCCAATCACCCAGCGAAGGGCAGCAGAGTCGTGAAAACATTATCCTTCCTCCATCATAATTACACTGACATGCGCAATCTGCACACGGGCACCGACACCAGCCACCGTTCGCCTATTTCACCGACCCCGCTCCAGCTGAAGGGTCCCATTCGCTGCTTGTAGATGATCCGGGGGGGAAGGCGGCAGCCAGTCGCACAGTAAAGGATCAACATGTCCCGTCGCAAGCAAGCCAAGCCGCAGCACCTCAAGTCAGACGAGGAAGCCACGCACACCGGACTCCTCCGCGGTGATGGTAGGTGTCCCGGAGGTTTTCTGCGACTTTTACTGGCTTTACTTCTGTTATCGTGTTCACCGGTAACAAAAGTTTTATTTTAAGAGTTTTTTTTTTTTTTTTTTTTTTTCAAAGAGCGGTTTTCAGTGCAGGGATATGACAGTGAGGATGATGATGGAGGCTTTGGGTCCAAAGATGTAAAAAAAAAAAAGGTGGATAAACTGTTTTGCAAATGAAACAGTGGGTTTCTCCACTTTCCTGTTTCTTCTTTATTATTTATTTTCTAACATTTTAACATTTAGTTAGTAAGACCTCCACAAGCCTGAAGTCTGTCCAATGAAACCTGTCAAAATAAAAGCACTTTGAAGAGTTTCATCAGGACAGAAAATGGAAATTTATCAGTTCATATTTTATAACATTGTTATCAAAATTCAGATTTAACAACTAAAGATTATATTAACATTGTGTGAAATACAAACAGCAAACAAATAACCAAATCAGAACCATTATTATATTTTAGTTTCCTCTGTGTTTAACAGCTTTAAGGGTGAAGTATAAAAATGCGGCCTTTTGTGAGTCACTGTACCGAGACTCTCCATCAGAAAACTCAGTAAACAGAGAAAACTCATGGAAGTCCCAATTTAATAAAGATAAATTTTAGGGGTAGGATTTATTTTGCAGATTATGTTTGGGGTTGTTGTATGTTTTGACTGGAGGCCTCACTCACAACTATTTAAACTGAATTTCAATGAGAAACATTGAAACATAAACCAGGAGTAAATAATGTGAAAAATGAAAATGTGGCCTCAACGAAAGTAGGATGTTATTTAATTCTTTTTATGACTATACTAATGCACTGACATTAATGGTGACTTCTGTATTTCAGCGTCATGCTTTATCAACAGCTCCCATATATCCAATACAAATAATTTCATTAATATATTAAAAAAAACAAAAGACAGTGATAAAGTTCCCAGTGTCCAGTATTTCTTACACTTTGCCAGGAGTGTATTGAAAAATTATTAATAATTATCAATATTCTCCATATTATTTGTAAGAGGAGCTCACTTATTCAATCACATTGCCAGGCTATGCTATGAAACACCAGAAGCCTCACATGCTTTCCAATATTTTAATATTTAATTAAACAATTTCATTTTCTCCTCATGTACGTGCAGCAGAGCCTGGGTGTTATTTGAACCTTTTAATCTGCTCTCACAGCTGAGCAGTAACTCATATCAGCACTAATATTTTAACCATAAATTAACCTTTGAACCGATGGATCCGATGAAATATATGTCCTAAAATTGACTGAATTTTAAATTGAGTTTGGTGGGCGCCCTCAAAATTTGGTGCAAAATCTTTGAAAAAAAGAAATCCCAGTGTAGAGTCCTAGTGTAAACCTAAATTATTCTAATGTAATGTGATTCATTTCACATCTTTGCGTTCATTTATATTAATGCTAACTGTAATATTTTTTTATGGCATTAGCATTAGCTTTTTTTCTGTGTAAGTCCTTTAACAGATCAAGTCATTTGAACACATTAATTTAAAACTTTGCCATCACAGCTCTTGCTCAGATTTTTTAACAGAGTGTTATGTTATTATATTATCATTTGTGGCTGTGAAAGGTGTTGAGTGTAGAGGAGGCCCTCCTCACTCAGGCCCTCCCACAGCCCTGCAGCCAGGCGGGGGGCTCCGCTACTCTGAGATGGGCTTTGATGGAGCCTGCTGACTTAACCTTTGTCAGCCTCACCCTGCGAGGGGCAAGTGCTCTATGTCTGGATCATAATACAATTAGTACATCTGAACCATTGACCTCTGCAGCCCAGAGGTCACACAGAGAGGCAAAGAGGCACCAACGCTGGGCTGAGAGTCTGTTTGCTTTGCAGCTGCAGCTTCATCGCCAAACCACACAGCGAGGAACAGACATAAATCTGTTTGCTGCTCCTGATGTTATGGATAGAGTGAGGGTGACATTTTTAAATAAATTCCTATCTGTGTTATTATATTTGGAAATATATTCAGAGCCTTAAATCAAATCTGATCTTCCCTTTGCTTTCCTTGGAAGTAAATCTTACAAAGCGCAAACATAATCCTGAGCTAAAACAGTGAAAGTGTTTTCGCTCCTGTGTTTGCTGAATCGCCTTGGTGATCTCCAGACCACCCACTTGGTGAGCCAAGGACTCTGATTATTTATCTCTGATGAGCTTGACTTTCAGATCGGTTTTACACACTCAACTCTCATTACACTTGTCTGAGCTGAAACTTGTTCAAATCAGTTTTTACTGTGTTAGATTTTGTATAGTTTAGATACAAAGAGTGTTTGTAGGAGGATTTGTTCACATAAGAGTAAAAGTAACAGATGTCTTTACTCTTTGTTTAGTTTGAACAAACTGGGACCAATTCTTTAAGGTGAAACACTGATAATTGGAGTGTATTGACTACACATTATGTGCACAAGGGAGCGCATACACACACATTTATACTAAAATTCAACTGCTTTATGTCCCCATTTACTGTGTTTAAGAACAAGGTGCAGCACGTGTGTAGACCATACACACACACACACACACACACACACAGACACACTCATTTGTGTCATGATTATTTGCTAGAAAGTAAATACATTTTCATAAAATTTGAAAATTATTGTCACATTGCAAACAAAATGTTTTTTGAAAGTAAAACAGAATTAAATTTCATAGTCAGACCTAAAGGTCATAATATCCATTTTTAAATTTATGCCCTTTTTGAATTGTTATTCTGAAATTGGTGTAGGGAAGCCCGAGTGTGTGTGACATTAATTTACTATTGATTTCCCCAGATCTTTCCATCTGGTCTTGCTGTCTGTTTCCTAATGGGCCAAAGCCTGAACAGATGCAACACTGATTCTAAAGTCTGAAAGTCACCAAGAACGTCAAACACCAGCTACTGAAAGGGGACAAAAGGGAAGCTGGGTGCCTGAGAATCAATGTCAAACTGAAGCAAAACACGGTGTTTGTAATAGACGTGTTGTGTACAGCAAATTTTTACAGATATAACCAGGTGTAATTTTAAAATCTGATTTAAAAAGTAACAGTGGATTGACATTACAAACCCACACAAGTCACTAATAAGAACAACAAATCCATATGTAATATCCTGTTCACATCAGGATACTCTGGCTCTTTAATTGGTTTCCTCTGCTTTTATTTTCCTTTGGCAAACTTTGCTCCCATAACTTTAGCAGTTAGTGTGATAGAAACAGCACCAAGCTGTCTGTTGGAGCAGTGATATTATAGATTGATGCCTTGGATTAAGATTAAATAATTAAGTCTATCAGAGTCTAAGCACAATCAGAGATAGAGTAATAATAACCAATTCATTCCATGTTTCTGGAGTTTCTGTTGCTATTTACTGCATGAAATAAGAGATTAATCACAGCAAAGTGTTTCAGAATCAAACTAGTGATTTTCATCTTCAGATTATCTAAACCAGTGGTTCTCAAAGTGGGCTCTGGGGACCCACAGGGGTCCTTGAGGGGGATCCTGGGGGTCCTGGGCAAAAAGGGGAATAATTTGTTTTCATTTTAATTCATAAGTAACACAATGACAGTATGATTATTTTGGTCATGGGATTCAAACACTTTCTGTGTGAGGACTCTGGGACAAAATCCTATGAAATGTGGGTGCATGGTCTAATTTGTGTTTATCTTAGTCCTTGGTGTGAAAAACATTGAGAAGGACTCATCTAAACTGCCCTAATATATATTGGTACTTTTTGACCAATGTATATTAGGCCCACAGTTGTTTTTGACTAAAGATGAGACACATTATTGAATCCACAGAAAATTAATGTACTGTGTGGAATTTCATTATATGTCTGAATGCACGTGAAAGGTCAGATAAGTTTAATGACCACAACTAATTTTTCCTGAGAGATTGTTAACATCTGAATACAAAAACCTGTGTCAGCACTTTTTTATGGTTCTATTGAATCCTATGTTTTAAATAAGTATATATAAATAACAACAGCACTCACTCTGTTAACATCTGTAAACATTTAAACAGCTTGGAATATTTTGTTTTTCTATCATCTAAAATCAGATATAAACAGAGGAAAATAAAGCAGCAGTTATTATTTAACTGAAATTCCCCTTCAGTTTCCTCTTCATAGTCAGACACTAGTGGCGTTTACTCTAATGGTTGTGGGTGAAATACAGAAATCTAAGATGTGTTCTTTGACTTCAAATTATCTGTTTCCAGATGTGTTTTGCATAATTTTAAACAAACCATCTTGTGATTCAGCTTGACATGTTTGTTATCTTTGGACACTTTGGGATCTCTGGTGGAATCTGAAGTTCAGTGGGTTTGAACAATGCTTGTCCACACAACATGTGTTGTTTGGAAAGATGGACTCGACAGTGGGGGTGTGGGGATTAATTACAATGGGAAAAAGGAAAATTGGTCCCTCTGGTGAAATATCAAGACAATAAATTATCAGTCCTGCATCTTTTACATCTTGTTTTATTTCCTTTTCAGGCATCATGGAAGGCATGGAGAGAGAGGAGACCCATGGAGGCTGCCACAGCAGTGAAGAAACACACATCTGTGATAGATGCTGTGCTGAGTTTTTCACTTGGACTGAACTGAGCGAACACCAGAAAGTCTGCACTGAGGATCCCTTGGTGTTGATAGTTAAGGACAATGAAGGGATGCCTGTTCCTGAGGAATCTTCAGTGGGACCCTCTCCGGTTCCTAGCATTGCATCCAGTGACTCATCTGCAGCAGAGTCCATAGATGCCGGCTTTGAGCCGGGAGAGTCACTGGTGAACGACAACGACAGTCTGGATAATTTAGAGGAAGGCAGGGACCAGGATGAAGCCATGGAGCTTGAGCATCGCCCACAGGACAAATACACTACAACCTCCAGCCCTCAGCCTCCAGACTCAGCTGAGTCCACTTCCCCACAGATGTTAGCAGCTGGCAGCTATAGCATGCCGAGTACAAATGTGACGCTGGAGATTCTTCACAGTACCAGAGTGGCGGTGGCCCAGTTCTCCCAGGGGATCAACAACAGTGGCACAGGAGGGAAGGCAGCTTCAGCAGCCATCCCCATGATCCTGGAGCACCTGCTGGCTCTGCAGCAACAACAGGTCCACCAGCTGCAGCTTATTGAGCAGATCTGTAGCCAGGTAGCCATCATGAACAGGCAACCAACACAAGCTGCGTTAAACCCAGTCTCCAGATCCCTGTCTCTGGCACCAAACCCTTTCCCCTCTCAAAGCATCATCCCTCCTCCCATCCTGCCACTGTCAGGAACGATGCCCTCCACCATTAATGGACAGGCTGCTGTTTCTTTGTCGTCAGTGCTTGAAAAGTCACAAAATATCTCCTCACAAACTGGATGTGGGAAGTCCAACTTCAGAGACATTACATGTACCTCAGCTCCCTCAGAAAATTCAACTCCATCTCTCTCCAGCAGCAGCAGCAGCATCTCCACATTACTGCCTCCTTACACAGGCTCACACACCAGCAGCATTAGCTGTACGCAGACACTGAGCTCCTCCAGCCCGCTGTCCCTGGGGCAGAGTGGCCTCCTCAGCTCATCCTCCAGCCTGCCATTTCTACCTCAGAGCCCCCCCAGCAGTGTCATTTTCCCCAATCCCCTGGCTAGCATCGCTGCCACAGCTAATGCACTTGACCCTCTTGCAGCCCTGATGAAGCACAGGAAAGGGAAACTGCCTAACGTGTCCTTGTTTGAAACGAAGCCCAGCCCAGAGGAGCCCTTCTTCAAGCATAAATGCAGGTTCTGTGCCAAAGTGTTTGGCAGTGACAGCGCTCTGCAGATCCACCTGCGCTCCCATACAGGAGAGCGGCCCTTCAAATGTAACATCTGCGGCAATCGCTTTTCCACGAAAGGGAACTTAAAGGTGCACTTTCAGAGGCATAAAGAGAAGTATCCTCATGTTCAGATGAACCCCTACCCGGTGCCAGAATATCTAGACAATGTGCCAACTAGTTCTGGGATTCCCTATGGAATGTCTGTCCCCCCAGAAAAACCGGTCTCCTCTTGGCTGGATAGCAAACCTGTTGTAGCAGCTCTCCCAGCTACCATGGGTCTTCCGCTTTCCTCCACTATTACCAGTATCGGAGGCTCAAATGACCCTGTAATTGTAACACCATCCGTTAAGTCTCCGTACCAGCCAGCTCCTGGAGAATATGTATCTTTGTCACCTAACCACAGAGGCAGCGAGGCTCATTTCTCTCCTGTTTCAGAGTCTCCACAGTCAAACCGTGAAACAGAAGCATCCAATATACTGAAAACAGAGGGAGTCCACCTGCCCCAAAGCTGCACCCTGAGACTGAGACCCAACCCAGTAACAGAAGCAACCAGCTCCACCATCCCATCTGTGGCCACCACACCTGAACCCGTCACATCAGCGTCCCCCGTCCCCAGCTCTCCGCCCCTCTTGCTCAGCTCAGACGAAATTAAATTCCCATCAGGCGGCTTCCTGGAGTCTATGCAAACATCCGAAACCTCAAAGCTTCAGCAGCTGGTGGAGAATATTGACAAAAAGATTACCGACCCCAACCAGTGCGTCCTCTGTCACCGCGTCCTCAGCTGTCAGAGCGCGCTGAAGATGCACTACCGCATTCACACCGGGGAGAGGCCCTTTAAATGCAAAGTGTGTGGCAGGGCTTTCACCACCAAAGGCAACCTGAAGACACACATTGGCGTTCATAGGGAAAACCCCCCAGTTCAGGTGCAACACTCGTGTCCTATTTGCCAGAAGAAGTTCACCAACGCTGTTGTTCTTCAGCAGCACATCCGTATGCACATGGTGGGGCAGATTCCAGACTCGGCCCTCATGGATGGGCTGCAGGAGATGGACAGTGACATCTCTATCAATGGGAAGAGCTTTGACAGTCTCAGCAGCAGTGGCAATGACTTGATTGATGACATTTCAATGGAGGATGAAAATGAGGATGAGGAAGAGGAGGTAGAAAATATGGAGGAAGGAGTGAGTCCCTCTAAACCTTTGACCTCTGATTGTAATTCATCTCCTAAATCCTTTTCCGTCGTTTCAAGTATAGCAGCTCTGGAGAACCAAATGAGGATGGTTGACTCCACTGTAGGTCTAAACCACTCCTTTGGCTTAAAAGCCCTAACAAATGGTTTTACTGACAACAGCCAACTCAATATTAAATGCGCTTTATCAGAGAAAATGCTGGAAAATTCCAGTGTAAACAGCCCAAATGTGTCAGAATCCTCCTGTTCACCTCATGCATCTGCGTCTCCTATTCAAAGCAACTCAGAAGGCGTGACGATCAAATCACCTGCAGCGCACAACAACATGCCAGAACCTCAAGAGCCTTTGGCAGCGTCGGTGAAGAGAGAGCAATCTGAGTCTCCCACCTCTGCACCAGCAGCTGCAGCGGCCCAGGAGCGGAGAGGAGCACAACCCAGCAAACTGTGTGTGAAAGAAGAGACCCCTTACAGTATGTCCTTCCAACTGAGCAGAGACAGAGGTACGTTTAGCATGATGTAGCATTGATTTAGTGACACGTCAAAACAAGAAAAGTTTTTTTGTCTGTTGAAACTTGACTAATGTTGTGTTTGTTCACTTTTATTTCAGCTGCAGGTCAAAACATTCCCAGCCTGGCCACCAGCACATCGTCGGGCATCATAAAAACCGAGGCGAACGGTCACAGTCAACCAAACGAAGGTCAGCACCCACCATTTAGCGTCCACATCCCTCCGGCTTATCCGTCGGCTGGCAGCCCAGGCATGACCTCCCTGCTCGGCCCCGCGCCCCCTCGACGGACCCCGAAGCAGCACAACTGCAACGTCTGTGGGAAGAACTTCTCATCAGCCAGCGCTCTACAGATCCATGAGCGCACGCACACAGGGGAGAAACCGTTTGTCTGCTCCATCTGCGGCAGAGCTTTTACCACTAAAGGCAATCTCAAGGTAGATAACTGACTTTGTTGAGTGGTTCTGCCTGAATTCAAGCTGACATGTGGTTTGTTGACATATGTCAGTGGTAAATAAAGGCCTTTCATGATCAAACAGTAGATATTGACCAGTCATATGACGATGGGGATCCTCCACAGCTACAGCAGAATAAACAAATTAATAATGAATTCATCTTAAAACTAAAACTTTTAATGCAATGCTATAAAATGGGGTATGAATTCCACATTACAACATATTTATTCTCTTAACGATGCACTTACCCTCCAGGAAATACAAGAAAATTATGAAATTAGGTGTTAGTGTGCACCTTTCAAAATAAAAGACTCTGCTAAATCCACATAGGTATTTATAATATCCTGTTTATAATTCAGCATAACATGATACTGACCACGACACAAGCATGTTGGGATGGTTACAGTGTCCCAGAAGACTTTTTCATTTATTTATTTGTATTGATAAAGTACCAGCTGTTTTGATGTAGGGGGTTTGATACTCACCTGGACCACCCTATATATTTGCATTTTAGAATAAAAGCAAGCACCAAATCTAACATATGTCATTTTCAGGTTCATATGGGAACTCACATGTGGAACAACGCACCAGCCAGAAGAGGCAGGCGACTGTCGGTGGAGAACCCCATGGCCCTGCTGGGTGGAGAGGCAGTGAAGTTTGGGGAGATGTTTCAGAAGGACCTGGCAGCTCGAGCAATGAATGTAGACCCTGGGTTTTGGAACCGCTACGCAACAGCTATCACCAACAGCTTGGCCATGAAAAACAATGAGATCTCAGTGATTCAGAACAGAGGCATCTCTCAGCTTCACCCTCTGACTGCAGGCATGGACAGAGTGAGCACCGCAGGAAGTCCAATAGCCAGTCTTACCAAGACCGGGATGGACCTGGGAAATAACAGACATTTTTCTATGCTAATTGATGACAGCAAAGAAATTGGAATCAATTGAATAAAGCTTAATGGTGATGAAATACTTATGCAAACTATTATGGACATTAAGATATTTGTAAAACAAATTGTTTGTTCTTATGTATTATATATAGACCTAAAAAAGAACTTTTTATCAATTGACAGACAATAGTAGGGTATTCACATTTTGCGATTTTACTTTGCAGTCATTTGTGAATCTTTTTTTTTTCTATACATTAAATAAGTTGTTTAACTTGTACCTGAGAATTCCTACGGTGCTTAGACGTATGGTTGCTCTGAAGAAGGGAGCATATGTTCAAATCAATAATGCAAAAGAGTCTGCCATCTCCTCCGGACAGCTGCCCAATGCTGCTAGCTGGTGCAAAGCACAAAATATGCTCATACCCACAACTACAAACTGCAATGGTCTGTTGTCAGTGTTATGGTGAGAAACTGTCATGCGTAAACAACAGTTTGACCGAATAATAAAAAAAAAAAAAAAAAAAAGAGAACAAACCGTCTGTATGTGCAGTTCACTACCTCACCCTGTTTAAACACTGAAAAGAGATCACTTGTCCTGATGTCGTTTCTTTCACGCATTACATTACAACATGGACTGAACTCTCCCATGTAATTTTGCTTCACCTGCCTGCAGAGACACTTACAAAGTTACGAAGTTGAACATTTTGTAATTAAGGATTTTTCACATTTTTGTCCCAAACAAATTATATATAATGAAAAACAGGAGGAATCAAGCATGTACTAATGTGCATTCAAACAAAAAGCATTTGTTAAAATGTTGTTTCTGTGTCTTTTATGCTCTTATTGTAGGCTGTAGTAAAACTATTCATTTCCCAAAAATTTTGTCTTGAGATAATAATAATAATAATAATACCCAAATAATATTAGGAATTATATTTTTTATCTTCCAAACTTGTCTTTATGACTTGCTGTCCATCTCTGCTGACGGGGTGAATAGTTTTCAAAGAGGCAAATTAATTCATTCATCAGTGGCACATCAGAGAAAAAAAATTTTCCTCGGAAATGGCTGTTGCCAATTCCTTTGTGAGACACACTAATTAAAAAGTCATGAAGATACTAATCTGTAATATTATCTGGTCCTTAACTGAAAAATAAACAATAAGGTTAAGATAAAGTGGTCAGTTTTTAACTTGATAAGAGGAAAAGGTGTGGGTTTAAGGAAGACGGTTAAATATACGATTAACTAACCTGTATGAGGAAAAATAGTCAAACTCAAAGGTTCTCTTACTTACTAGCTTTTTTTGGAGGGAGGCTTTCGATCGCATCACACGATCTTAATCGGCGAACAGATGCTCCAAATTAATTTAAATGAGGACTAATTTTATTTTATATGCTTAACGTTATGAGTCATGTATAATATAAAGTGTTATTTTGCTCCACAGTCTCATTTTATCAGAAACTATAAATGTTGCTTGACCACACATATGCTGCCTTTCCTACTTATGGAAAGCGCAACTCCACCAGACCTAGTTTTGGTAAAAAAAAAACAAAAAACATATTTATTATTTATTTGCTTATATTTAGAGCAACGTTGTGACAAAATGAGTGGTGGAGAGTGAAAAATACCCCCTCGATGCTCTCTAACCTTAAAGCTCGTCCCGCACTAAGGGCTCTTTGTCCACGAGTTTCGCAGTCTCGATATTTTTGTGCCGTACGTGAACGCAGCGTGAATTCTAACCGTTTTTTTTTTTTTCAGTGTGACGTCAGGGTGTGGACTGCCCAGCCAAGATGGCTGACAGCATCCCGTTAAATCCGGTGCGGAAGAACTCGAGGAGAATCCCGTATTACAACCCGGCCAGACTTTCAAGGTATGGAGGGGCCGGCTGGGCTGTTTCTTCGGCCACGTACTGAAGAAAGCAGCCGTTGGTCTAACATGTTTACCCGCGGCTGCCTCGCTTGCTCCCGCGTCTGCCTTAGGACCGTGGCTGTTAGCTTGTGTTGCTAGCGCTGCTGCTGACAGCTCCTTCGCATTTTCTCCTTTGACAGCTCCTTCCTTTGCTCATGCCTCCACCCCTGGAGCCAGAAACCCGTGTAATATTTAATCTACCTTTACTAGTTCACCACAATCTGCCCTACAAGCTCCCGGTCAGCGTTAGCGTAGGTTAGTGACCACTAACACTAGTTAATTTAAAGTCACATGACTCGGCTTCTCCGTTTTATCAGAGTTCGTCACATGTTGTGAAAGTGTTGTTACACACTGAAGTCATCACTCAACAGTTTGTTCATTTTTCAGACTGGACGAGGATGAGCTAATAAAGCCCTCAAGGTGAGGACTGGACAGGAAATGGACCAGGTACTGTCAGACCCAGTAGTAACTTGGGCTGTTTGTGTTTTTACAGTAATATAAGTAAGTAAACCTATTTAACTGATACGAGTTGGTGTGTAGGGTGGTTTCTTTGAGATTTAAATAAAGAGGCTCTTGATACAGCTCAGTGTGTGTAAATTTACTCAATCTACTTAGTTCCTCAGTGGAAACATAACTGACTGGTTATTAAGTTACTGGTTATGATGAGGGTCTGACGAACAGAAAAAGATGAGAAAGGTGTGTGAGAGAATGCAGATTTACTGAAGGGATCTCACAGTCTTTTTCCTTTTATGAAAATAAGGAAATCAATGTGCAAATGCAATGTACAGACCACCATCACTGATGATGTGCTTTTTGTTAAATCTAAAGTTGGTGTGTACGTGTCCTGGAGAAAAGATGGAGAATAAAAAAAAAAAAATAAAAAAAAAAAGTTTTCTCCGCTGCTTTGAGATTAACACGATTCACATAACATTTCACGGCCACGATGCTACAACCAGAGAAAGTTTCCATGATCCAAAAAGTGCAGACTACGTGTGCAAAGGTTTTGAAATGAAATGGAGTCGACAGAGGTAATTTCTTCACCCTCCAGTGTTGATTGAAGCTCGGTCAGATGTTGCAGTGTGTGTTGAACAGCCGGTCTTGTTTGTTAGTGCTGGAGTCCTGTGCTGCTCTCTGATAACATTAGTCCAGTGTTAACAAAATACCTCAGCTTTTTGTATAGCATATTTTTAAATCAGCAAATCACAAACGTAATCTGAAGATTACCATTTTTTCCCACCCTTCCCTTGTTCTCATTAATGAAATTTATGTTTATTGGCACCGTGGAGATCAAACCTACAGAGCAGTGGTCCTGAAGCTGGTAAAAGTCACTGATGGGGCTTTCCATGTTGACACCGAGAATAACTTCACTGCTGTGCCTCAGCTGCCAGCAAACCTTTTTACAAACTGGTCCATGTTTTCACTGGATTAAATTATTATGTAATCAGATGTGGGAGATCCAAAGCAAGAAACACTCGGGGTATTAATGTACCTCGCTGGCAACTTCCAACAGTTTGTAAACGAAACATTAAAAAAAAAAAAAAAGTTAATTTACAGTTTTAGAACGGCATTGAAAAAGTCAACATTACTCAGTATTTGTGTGACCCAGCACTGTACTGTGAGTGTTTAAGTTGTGTAATTCCTTCAGTTTTTAGTCATTTAACATTTTCCACATATTATGCAGACCCCTCTCCCATATTAAGGTACTACAGATTTAGGATTTAATTCGTTTCAAATTGGGTGAAACTTAACTCTTGTGATGTAAGATACTGTATGAACTGGGAATCCACAAACCATTCAATACGGATCATAGTAGTGTACATCCATTGCTGTGGGTGTTCCACAGTCCACGCTGGCTCACATGGTGCACAGATAGATAACAGCTTAATTTTTTCACATCTGAAAGTCCTCTTCATCACGTAATCATTATCTCTCTGGTTCTTTAAGTTGCAGCAGCTCTCAGCTGAAACAGACAGGCTGTTCCAGCTTCTGCATGTTGTACTTTGGCATGTTGAGCCGTGCTGGAGGGTTGTATCAGTGAGAACTGAGTGTGGCTGGTTGCTCTTAAGCTCATAATCCCCCTGTTGCTAGTTTTATGCTTGTTCGTATGTCCACGTTTATGTCGGTACATGACACTCATTCATGTAAAGCAGAATCAGGCTGTTCAGAATTTATACAAATTTGGATTGTTTTTTTTTAATGTACCCAAATAGATTTGCCTCCACTCAAACAATGTTTTTTGCTTTTCTTTTTTTGAAGTCTAGAAGTGAGGTTTAAAATGCAGACTGTAAAAAAAACAAAAAAAACAAAACTTGGATCATTGGTTGTTTTAGGCAAGGCAGTTTTATTTGTAAAGCCCATTTTTGCAAACAGTTTGTCTCAAAGTGCTTTACATAGCATCATAACAACATCCTCTGCCCTTAGACCCTCACATCGACTGAGGAAAAACTCAAAACTAAAAACCCTTTTAACAAGGAAAAAAAGGAGAAACCTCATGGTGAGCAACAGAGGAGGGATCCCTCACCCAGGACGGGCAGACGTGAAATAGATGTTGTATACATACAAAAATAAATTCAGTTATTATCAGAGTTTAGCTTATGAATACAGAGACGTTTTGCAATGGCACCAGTATTTTGTTCTCAAGGACCTTGAATGAAATGTATCAAGACGTGACTCTTAATGTGTTAGTGTTCAAAATGGCTCATTGTGCTGGATCAATGTGATCTGCAATAAAGTAGACAGTTTCCTTCACACTGAATTTTTCTTTGCTCCTTAATAAATGGAAAAATAAACTTCAGGAGGTGGATTCTCGCTCGTTTTTACCTGAACGATCTGCTTCATGAACCAAAATAAAGTTCATAATTTCAACAGATCAGCTCACATGTTGTGACAACATACTGACCAGTGATACCAGCACCTGTAACATGTTAGATTTATAGATGAACGTTTAAAAATGTCCACTCGACATGTGTGGAGCGCTGTGAGTGGTTGTGCACTTGGCAATATTATAGTGAGTATGTGTGTGTTTGGTCTTTCTATGTGTTAAGCAGGTAAAGAAGAATCCGAGCTACATGCAGCCAAATGAGAAATGGTTTGGTTATAGTAACTGAGGGTGCTGAACCTGATATCCCCTTTGGTACCTGATACTCATTGTGATCTACTGTAGGTTATCGGTCACATTTAGCTGTTCCTCACAGAGGAATCTACACTTGTATTAAATCAAGTATCAAATATCATGGAAAGTATTTTCTGTCTTGATTTCAGGTGCATCTTTGTCTTTCTCATTTGTCATCCTAAGTTTGTGGTGATTTGATGTTTAGTGACCAGTTAATTAACATTTCTATGTAAATTTTATCTTTTCATCTTCTACTTTGTAAATCTGTGTGTGTGTGTCATAGTTTTGCATGTATCCTAGGTTTATGGTGACATATAAGCTTTTATTGTAGGTCTACAGATTTCTCAGTTTGTTAAAGAGGCTTCATGAATAAGACGTGTGCTTCTCAATGCTTCTTTATATTGTGAATAGGAGACATACTCTACAGTGCTTAGTGATAGAACTTTAATGTTGGCTTCTCTACAGTCCTTCACAAAATGTTGCACATCTGGTGCCATTAAAAGCACTCTGTCATTCCTGAATCTTAACAGTTTAAAGATATTTTTGGTATTTTCACCTTTTATTGAGCAATAAATCAGGGGAGAGAGAGGGCCTGACACGCAACACACGTTGCTGGCCAGAATCAAACCATGGACGTTGCGGTTATGTGGCATGTGCTGTAACCATTCTGCTCCAAATGCAGGCCATAGTCACCCAACTATAATTTCCAATTTCAGCTGGCTAAATTAAAACGTCTGAATAACTACAAAGTAATAGGAAGTTTCTTGGTGATTCTCTTTCAAACAGAAATGCCTATCATCAATACCTTTTTTTGGCAAGTTTCTGTTTTTTGTATCCAAATTCCAAAACATTTGATCCCTTTTAGCATTTCCAGTCTGAGGGTGGTTATGTCTTACTGTGCTCTGCCCTCACAGATACTCTCTAGAGGATGAGCCTTCTAACCTGGATGAGATGCCTCTGATGATGTCGGAGGAAGGCTTTGAGAACGATGAGAGTGACTACCAGACGCTGCCCCGGGCCAGGGTCAATCAGAGGCAGAGAGGCCTCGGGTGGTTCCTCTGCGGGGGGTGGAAAGTCCTCTGTGGCAGGTACTTGTCTGTTGCTTGTTGCATGACGGCTCAAAGTAGTTGATATAAATATCCTCATAAAAGTTTTAATTTGGAATTTATGCCCACATATTTCTACCTTCTACCTCTCACTGCACAGGGTCTTTGGATGTTTTGAGTGTAAACCTATACATAATGATTTTAAGATACTTGTATAAGGTTTATACTTTCGATCCATACTTTACTTTAATATACTTTAAGAGCACAGGGTATCAGTTCAAGTCTTACTGTAAAATGTTAGTAGTAGTTGCCAGGTCAGATATTTTCAGAGAAAAATAACAGATATGTGCTGATTTTAACCTTAAATAAATTACCCTGCAAAGTCACTTCAGCTGTTGCAATTCCTCTTGGACCTTTAACCACTGTGAAATTTGTCTGTTTTTGTCATTCAGCAGATGTATGTGCATTGTATGATGTTAGTAAGTATGCTTGTGATGATCAGTTTGGATTTCAAACGCACCGGTAGCTGTGCGTGAAGTGAAAAGAGAGGATAAGGGCATATTTTTGGTCGAGTTCCTTGATGCGCACCATCAGTCCAAAAAGATTTTCAGGTCAAACAGAACGGCTCGGTTTATCCAGCTAATGATTCATTCGACAGGTTTTGCCCTCTAAAGATGCTCCTTTCTGGCCAAGAGAGGAGTGTTTGTTGATACCAGAGCAATAAAGTGTCACATTTATAAACAAATGTTTATGCAGCACTTCGGTGCCCAAATAGTAACATTTACCCATGGAGGAATTTCATAGAATATTCTGGTTTCGGTGTGGTTTTGTTGTCAGTGGTGCATCTCCTGTTGAAGCTGCATATTGATCCCCCCCCCCCCCTCCCCGCCCCCCACTAATGAACAAATCGGATTTTTCACAGCTGACCAGTTTGATGCTTTCCAGTAATTTTATGTATGCTTAGTGTGGGATTATAAAACACAAATAATTCACACTGAATAAGCCCTGACTGTTCAAATGGCATATTATTTGAATAGCATTCATTTGCTCAAATAATCGCGCTTATGAATCTGGACTCGGAGCGCACAGAGACGGGGAGCGTCGAGGCCAATACAAACAAGAGTTTTTACCAAAGTTGATTTATTTAGTTTTATGTTTTGCCAACTTGCTTAAAAAGTGGAAAAGCCAAGTCGATCAGCATGACGGTATACACTGACAACCCCTCCCCCTGCCCCCCCAGGTGCCAGTTCAGGTCATGCTCACATCAGGCTGCTCTCATTGTAATTTACCCCCACGCTACACTGCTGTTTGCATTTGATATCAGATATGCTAGATAAGCTCCAATGTAGTCATTAGCAGGTTGATAGAAAGTCAAATACTTTTTAAAAAGTAAATGTCAATTGACAGTCTATCTCTTCTCTAATCTCCTCTTAGAGTTTTAATAATATGACATTGATGAGGCTGTTAAACCTGAGGTAAAACTAGGAAACAAGGACGAACATGTATCATTGTATGCCTCACAGTATGTTTGTCTGCACACATACAACATGCCTGGTTCTTCAGGTTTACGGAGTGAATCTGCTGTGAATGTGTCTGACTCCCACAGAATCAGCGAGGGAGTTCCCTCCTGGTGAGAAACTAATGTGTTCAGGCCAAGCAAAGGGCTTCTTTTATAAAATTATGTCAAAAGAAGCCTTTAAGATCTAATTAGACCGACAAGACTGGGGGTATAAACAACTGTAGGGTGTAGCAGGGCACAGCTGTGGTGCTCAGTGGCCACAATTGATTGAACGGAAAATGAATGCGCAATGAGGCTGTTGAATTGTGAAGTCTTGATATTTGTTGGGAACATGGCCTGGAGTAAGAGGTCATTATTTTTGTATTGACATAAGTGTCAAAAATGATACGTGAACCACCTGGAAAACCCCCACAAAATCTAGGTTCTAATTATGAAAATATAATTAGCAGCAAAATCATTTGTTATTAATTTCAGCAGACTGGGGCTGATTTTCTCCTTTCTACAACCAGAAGCATGTTCTGAGCTTTTCTTCCAGTTTTAGGCTCTGTTTTACTGCAAATTATGGTTAAGAAACAAGTAGAACATTTTAGTGTGGGGCCATAAATTTTATGTGAAAACCAGCTTTAAACAATCAGCTTATAAATGATATTAAAAAAAAAATAATTATTTCTATTTGTTTTTCAGTGAAAGTAGGTAAGGATGTTAGACCTACTGGTGTCTTCCTTTTTATTATAACATCAACAAAACATATGTTTAAGTACTTGAAAATCATTTTATGTGCAGTGTGGTTATACTTTCACATGTAATTGCTCTCAGGTAGCAAAAGCAGTCGTATGCAGATGCAAAAAGTACTTCATTCAGTAGATCATTCAGTATCTCTCTGACCATAATGGTGCAGTTGAATGGTTGCCTAAAGCCCCTTAAATCAAAGCAACCTGTTCAAAGGGGGATTTTTTTTTTAATTTATGATGTAATTCACTAGAAAAATGGCACAGATAAGAGGAAATTAGAGGGTTTGCGACTAGAAGTCGCTGCTGTGGGGCAACCAAGCTGAACAGTGCCACATATTAAGCAACGTTTGGTTGGTGTAATGTGTTTAAACAAAATTGTATTGCTGTCGTCCCCTCTCAGCTGCTGTGACTGCCTCGTCCATGTATTTCGGAGGAAGAAGCAGCTGAAGGCCCGGACGGTTTGGCTCGGCTGCCCGGAGAAATGCGAAGAGAAGTACCCCAAAAACGCCATCAAAAACCAGAAGTACAACATCGTTACCTTTGTGCCTGGGGTGAGTCAGCTGTCAGAGACATAGACATGTAACCTATGTTACATAAATTGTTAATATAAATTGTAAACACACTAAACTGTAATAGTTGCTTCAAATACAGCAGTTACAGCTTTTGTTGAGTCAGTGTTCCCACTCTTATTAACTTTTACAGTCCCTACAGTGGCAGTTCATCCTTTGAGTTGCCCCATTGTGTTTCACAGGTTAACAGTATGTAAAGCACAGTAGCATTCACTTGATCTAATTGTTAACTATTCTGTCATTAAGTTAAGGGTTTACACCGTAGGGGGACATTTGGGACCCATCAGAGTTACTTATTAAAAAGCAAGTGGTTCCATGATTAAGAGGGCCACATTTGGCCCAGGCCATAAAATGTCAACTGTCTATTAGAAACGTAGATATTGTCATCGACGGTGAACAAAACGGCTCCATTTTTCTCCCTACACTTTGAATTATTAAATACACACAAATTGAGTTTAGCAGTGTGTATGTTTCCCTAAAGGTCAGAGGGTTCATTAACTGTAGAGCATCGTCCATTGATCCCATTGTCTCTGATAATCTGTGACGAGACACAAGACTCATTATTGCAAACATTATTCAAAATTTGACCTTAGATGAATACAGTACTAAAGGCTCCCTGTTGATGCACGGCCCATTAGCAAAGAGCTCTCAATAAGTCACAGGTGGCACTTTGGTATGTGGGAATTAAGGGAGTTAGTTTGTTTTTCTTTTTAATTTATTATTGCGAATATCAGTCCTGTTTTGTTTTTGTTTGTTTTTTTTTGTACTTTATTTTTATTCTGCAAAGTGTAGGCACCGGCCGACATTGTACCTGTGACATGAAATCCATTCCCTGAATGCCATTTGAAACAAAAGTTCTCAAACTGCCAGAGTTTCCATTAGGTTAATGTAAAGTTAACAGCATCAACGCATATCTTGTTCCACCTCGGAGCATGTACAGTAACCCATCCTGCCGGCTTTGTTGTTGCTGCTGCATCCTCCGTGTCTTCTTTGGCAACTGTTGTCGCTGTCTTTGAGTCGCCTCGCTGACATGTTCACTCACCTCACTAAATCATTGTCTCCCTCTCAGGTTCTCTACCAGCAGTTCAAGTTCTTTCTGAATCTCTACTTTCTGGTGGTGGCCTGCTCCCAGTTTGTGCCCTCACTGAAAATCGGATATTTGTACACGTACTGGGCGCCTCTGGTAAACGCACTCAGTTTTTACTCAGTAAATGATTTTTATGGAAAATATCTTGGTCTTCTCAAAGGAAGTCCTGAATTATGCCACAAATATTCATGTGTGTTTGTAGGTTTTTTTAGTGTTTGTTTAAAACTGTTAAGTATCGACATGCAACAAAAGCCAGTTAGAACTTAAACAATTAGTTGATTTAATCAATTAGTTGCTTGTTAGTTAGTTATTGGGAAGTATTTTGATTATAATTTTAGTATTTTTCATGCAAAAATGAAACATTCCCTTTTCAGAAGTGAGGATTTGTAGTTTTTGTTTGTGTTTTATATCTTTGCAGATTGAATATCTTTGGGTTTGGCACCGTTGTTCATGCAAAACAAGTAATTTGAAGATATCACATTGGGCTTTTTTCACAATTTATCACTTAATGAACTAAATAATTGCAAAATTAACTTAAAGATTAATTGATATTAAAAATAGATACAACCCTAAAGCAAATAAATCACCTACAAGTTAACACCCCTTGGACTTTATCTTTTCACCCATGGAGACAGTTGAGAAACATTTTAAACTGGTTCTGTCGTATTAATTCTTCTTTTCTTGGGAAAATGGGTAAAGACAAATAATTGAAGTTGTTTTAAACTGACCATAGAATATTAAGCTAAATATTTTAATAACTAACTGTGATTGTATTCCAACCAACCCTGCTCTAACATTGGTTAATATTTAACAAAACATATATTGTTATGTTAATAAATTGTTGTGTAAATTAAGCTTTCTACATTATTACGCTGTGACTGATGTGTTTATAAAAATTCTCTCTTGTTACTCAGGGGTTTGTGTTAGCCGTTACAATGGTGCGAGAGGCTGTGGATGAAGTGCGACGCTACCAGCGGGACAAAGAGATGAACTCCCAACTCTACAGCAAGCTCACAGTGAGAGGTTAGTGAGGAGACTGAAAAACACCCCTACACTTTCCTCGTGCAAGTGACCGTTTGCTGACATTATGATAACGGATGTTCAACTGCCTCTCCACTTGTAACTCAAGTCATTCTTCTCACTGTCATTGCATTGATTTTTTTCTTTCTCTTGATCTCTCAAGACTGTGATCTAAGATCTGTCCCTTTGTTAAATGTGTGGTAAAATCCCCCTGTGTGATATTTGTGACCAAGGCTGAGGATGCAGCTTTCACACCCTGTGTGTGCTCATGTGTATGTTCGCACACTGTGCTTGAGTGCAGTAGAAGAAGAAGGAGGGTTGTAGCAGATATTGAGACAATATAATTGAGAGTGACCCTCTGTGCCATTGTTTTTGTCTGTGCCTCAGACCAGAGATGAAAACAGAAGGGTATTACATTATCATGCTGGAGGTAATCAATCTGGTAGAAGATGAGAGAAAAAGTAAAGCAATAGCAGAAAATGGGCTGTGGTTTTAATAGTCAGTGATTTTCAACGTCCAGAAATGAAAAGAAATTGCTATTCAAAAATTGGCAGCACATCTTAAAAATAAGAGTCTTTTTAATTTTAAGGTGAAGTTAACCAGTGGCTGCTGTTGACTTTTACACTGTTCCTCATCCATCCATTCTTTTTCCTTAGGTAAAATTCAAGTGAAGAGTTCAGACATACAAGTTGGTGACATGATCATCGTTGAGAAGGTAAAACCTCTCTTCGTGTAGGAGATATGTCTTTACATGCAAGCATTTGAAAGGGACATTGTCCAGGGTTTCCTGCTATGAATGTTGTCACCCCATATATTTATTTAGCTGCTCCTGTGGCTCCAGTTTATAAAAGCGGCAAAAGACAACCTTCCCCCTTAGTGTGAGGTTCACGCTTGTTTTACCGCAATCTCACTTACTCTCTCTTCTCCTTATTCTCTTTACTTTCTTTGCAATCAACATTTACCTTATAATGATAACTTAAGACAGCAGTCTGTCTGCTGTCTGTTGTCACCTTAAATAGGAAGCAGTTTAGAGTTTCTTACCTACATTTTCAAGTAGCCTAATCGTAGCCAAGTGACATTAAAAGACAAGAAAGCTTTAATTAATCTGAACAAGGCTCTATTTTTAAACTTAACCTCTGTGCATTACTGGTATTAAAGTGTGCTGTGACTGGACTCCTCTATTATAATGTGTTACTCAGCACAAAAAACTAAGTGGGTGCAATGCAGAACTTTGTCACTTATGAGATACTACTGAATTACCTCACTAGCTCCTCAAGTTCATATAAAGAGTATTTGCCCTTACTGCTTATATTTGCCAAAGTTTTCTGGTCTGGAAGTGGAATTAATGCAGTTTTTAAACCATGAAGCTCCCACTTACCTGTTCAGCTTGTGATCTTGGGTTTCAGCTCAGCCGACATGAAATCTAGCTGCTGCTGGAAAGTGGACAAGTTAAATTTCCATTACTGCATTAGACAGACTTTAAAAATCTGATTCTCCTTCACCCTCAAGGTATTGACCTTGTTTAATTATTCAGGAAGATTCACAGGGCTTTTGCCACAGTGCTCAATAACACACTGCCATTTGCACTCTTTTTGTTTTTTTTTTCTTGTTCTTTCTTTCTGTAGAACCAGAGGATTCCTGCAGACATGATCTTCCTGAGAACGTCAGAGAAAACTGGTGAGCAGGCAAAGTGTTGACAGAGCTGAAAAAATGTGCTCATGCTCAGTAAAATGCAAAGGGTGAAGGCTGAAAATTTGCAAATGTTTTCAGTAGATGTAAGGGTAATACAAAAATAATATACAGTCTCTTAAACAGACAGAGTGCTGTACAGATGAACTTTGTCTGCCCTGTGGCACTTAACTGTGTCAAGATCATTTGGGTGAGAAATGTGACTTTTCCCCACACTTCCTGTCCTTTTGACATCATCTGATCCAGGCAGCCTGTGATTCATATGATTTATGTCACATTGTTCAAGTGACTGATGATGCAAATTCCAATTAATCAATGAGCTGCATAAGATCCTGGCTCTTTTCTGAGGGGCACTGGGAGGAAATGTTCTGAGGACATCATTTCCATCAATCTTTAATATGTCAATATGCTTGGAAGAGAGTTGTTGATGTCTTTATGCCTCTAACACACATACACAAACATACATAAACACTCTCACACAGTCTCATATACTTTGTCTTTCACACACACACACACGTACACACACACACACACACACACACACACACACACATTGCAGCAGTGTTATGTGAGGAGCTGAACTGCCATTGCAGCAGAAGGAAAGCATGAATCATCCTCCTTGTGTTAATGTTTTCCATCATAGTTAACCCTCCAGGGATGGTTTATAGCTGCCCTTTACCCTCTCTGTCAAATAGTTGCTCTCATCCATCAGTTTCATGTGTAATATTACCTCAGATCAATGCAGGTCACGACTGCTCAGCGTTTATCGGACCTTGTCTTGTCCACAACAGCCACAGACTCTGCGCTACAGGCTGTGTATTAATGTACTGTGCTGTTAGTGATGGACTTTGACATATGCCAGTTTATTATAGTAACATAACTGTTACCCAGTAAATCTGTTTTAATCCTGTAGTTTACAATATTTCACAAAGATGTGTGACGTTTAAGATGTAGATCCTGTATTTAAACAACTCAACCACACAAACTCCTTCCAAATTATCAAAACAGTCTCATATTTGTTGACTTGACGAACTTTTAAGATGTGCTTTAAATTCTGGTCAGTGTCAGAAGTTAAAAAGAGGTTAATCTTTTTTGTGAATTTGATTGAAATATGTAAGAAATCATGCAAATCATCAATTGCCTGTGTGAAAAAACGGATGTCTTCGATTCACAATGAGACAACTCAAAATGAAGTTGAATTCATCAGCAATAAAATAATCCCTTTGGTAATTAACACTCAGGCGTTTTGCTGCTTTAGCCTTCTGGTCTGAGCAGTAGCTTATAGTGGCTAATGTTAGCTAATGTGAGCAAAGAAAGCCTTATTATTATTATTATTGTGTAGCATACATTATGTGCTACATGTACAAAATTGCAAATACAAAATTGTACATATTATAATTATTATCATTATTATTATTATTATTATTATTATTTACCTTTCTTTAAGTATTTACTGACATTTTGCAGTTGTTTTATCTTTTACTGTTCATTCTGCTGCTGTGACACTGGAAATGTCTCCACTGTGGGGCTGATAGAGGATTGTCTTATCTCATTACTGAGTCAGTTCACTGACTTAATGAATTTCCTTTATTAGCTCTACCTTTATTTTAGCATTTACATTTATTCTGTAACTTTAACTTGTGGTATAAAGTATAAATTGCATTATTGTATTGTCTTACGCTGCTTCATCTGGGAATTGTATATCGATTTAAGGGAAGCATGGGTTTGAAGTGACTACTCTTGGATAAACCTGGTGTTAATTTAAGAACCTGATTTTATGAATATGTACAGCCCAGTGACAATAAGGTAAATGATGTCAATGCAATGACAGTGAGAAGAATGACGTCTTTTCTGTCCCTTTTTCTTCAGGTGCATGTTTCATCAGAACAGATCAGCTGGACGGAGAAACGGACTGGAAACTGAAAGTTGCTGTCAGCTGCACACAACGACTGCCAGCAGTGGGGGTATGGATACATTACAATGTGGTGAATCTCTGGTAACCGACAAACGGACTGTGAATAAGTGAACGCATGCACTGTTATCACTAAAAGCATTGCTCATTAAATGAAGTTGTCTGCGCTGTGATGGAAACCTAATCACTGATGACAGACAGCAGGAACAGTCTGGACCTGACAGCAGCTTCCTTTAACTGGAGGCGATACTCAACCCTTAAGATTTAAGTTGATTTGATGGGTTTTTTTTTTTTTTTTGTTGCCACTTAATGTTATCAGAGAATTAAAGTTTCAGCAAGTCATTTGATGAAAGAGCCGTGGTGTCCAGATTGGGTTTCAAGACACCTGAAGATAGTAAGAGTTGTCTTTGGTTTAGTCATTATTTACCTTGTTACCTTGTTGTCGCTCACTTATATACCTCAAAGACTCCCAAAATTTTTTATCAAGAGTCAAAATGAATCAGTTTAATGCTCTTGTAAAATGTAAGACAGCAGCAAATGACCCCAGATTATTAGTTTGATGAGTGTGAATAATCAAAGACCAGGTTATAACTTCATAACTAGATTTAGTTACAACTGAATAACTCATAGTTATATATTCTTGTGTCTTCCTGCAGCTTTGGTTAAATCTTAGAAAGGTCAAATCTTTAGTAACACAATAGTTTAAACTGTATCAGGATTGTATATGTTCATCAGCCTCATTGCTGTCTCTGAAAGATTCTTCTGAAAGAGTCCCTGAGCCTTTGTCTGTAAAATGCTGGAGCAACACTACTCTCCATTGGGGTTTCAGTAAAATAATCTTCCCTGCTCCTCTGTAACCGCTCTGTCCATGTTCTCACCAGGAGAACGCTATCTGAGCATGACTGAGGGCTGCCTGGTCGCTGCAGAGCCACAGCCTGCCCGCCTGAATAATTTAATGTTTACAATCAATTTTGTTCCACTATAGGTGGAAAGGCTGGTGCTGGGTGCTCGACAGGTCATGGGCTGCAGTCTTACTTGTTGAAGACGTTTATGTCATTTCTGATTTATTTTAAAAGAAGACACTACATAGCTTTTTATACACCTCAGATTTTACAAAAACTTAATTTAAGAAAATTTATTGTTGTTTACATTTAAATCTGAACCTAACTCAAGGTCCACTTACTAGCTTTTTCATTTGGAGAATTGTCTTTGTGACTGAGCAAACTTAACCTAGTTAACTCATTTTCATGCTCATCTACATTAATATAATTTAAGGGATTTAGATGTTAAAATGTCAGTTTTTGACTGAGAAGAAAAGAATCGTTGTGTATGTAAAACAACACGATTTGTAGGTAAATGAGACTGAAGACATGTATCGCATCTGTTTCTGTCATGTCTCCCTGTCTCAGGACCTTTTCTCCATCAGCGCCTACGTCTACGCCCAGAAGCCTCAGCTGGACATTCACAGTTTCGAGGGGAACTTCACAAGGGTACGGTAGCCTGTTGACATATTTATAACCTGTAAAACAAATCTCAAACACATGCAGATTTTTCCATAGAAACTGGATTGACATAGAAGATGTGTATCACTGCAACGTGTTGACAAGGGGCAACAATGAGAGCTTGTGTGTCCATCCGGGCCCGTTGTTATCTCCAGCAGGCATGCCTCTTACATCACAGGCAGGTTCTCGCAGCTCCAGCTCCTTCCACCCTGTCTTGCTTGTTGCTCAGTGATTTTTTTTTTTTTATTAATAGCAGATTAGCGCAGCCCCCACAGAGAGGAGAGCTCCAGTACAAAGGAAGGCTTTGTGGCCCGTCTTCACTCTTGGCCACACACCAGGCTTAGTGAGCGAGCACTTCCTCCGCTCATTCATCCTCCGCGGCCTTCCTTTGCATAGCGTGTGCTTTTAGTCTGAGCAGGATGGGAAAAAAATGGGTTCCCACAGATCCGCAGCAAATGAACTTACCTATGTATGAGGGTTTCTTTTTCTTTCTTTTTTTTTTTTTTTTTTACTTGAGGCAGATATTGTGGCCTTGTTTCTGTGGTCTTTATTGAGACCCTCTGCAGTTATGAACACCGTAGTATGATGCCAATGTCAGAGCGGTCAAGCATTCTGCAAACTGCCATTTATTTTTCATGCACCTCTTCCCCTTTTTGAGTGGACTGACAGGATGTGGGTGCTTAGGTATCATAATTATCATATCAGGAAAGCCATTTGAGCCGAAACTGGAGCCTTGACTCTGCACTCCTGACTCCTGACATTTTCAGCATTTGTCTTTTATTTAAGCGAGAGGGGTAAAACAGGAGGGGGGGGTGAGAAACAAGAGGCTCCCCAGGGGCTTATTTATCACTGAAATCTCATCTACGTGCACTCTGTATACTGTTTTTAAAAGGAGCCTCTATCACCATGCCAAATCTAGTCAGAGTATTGATAAAGGGAGTACTGTATCGCTACAGTCTGCACAACTGTGTCAGGTGCTTGTGAGAATTAATGGCACAGCAGAGCCCAGCACTACTGTCTCAGCTGAGCTCAGTTACCTCAGATTTATTTTATGTTAAGTCTTTTGAATAAATGAATGAATAAAATGAAAAAGAAGTTATTTCACTATGCAAATTTTAGTCTTATGTGTATGAAAAACCACCGCCCCCTATATGTAAAATGCTAAATGGTATGTTTTTTTTTCTGGGGCGTCTTTATAGAAACTCGTTTCATTTATAGTCTGTTGTGACACATTTTATCAAAAAAAATTTTAGCCCCTCCCAATTGGATATTGCAGTGACCATATTGTGATCTAGATAAAATATTTATTGATTGTTCATCCCCACTTTAAATATTATAAACAAACGAGCTCTATGGAAGAAAACGTTTTTCCCCTTTTCCTTTTATAATGTTGTTTTTTAAGAGAATTTATTGTTCAACTGCACTGATTGTCTTACACTGTCTAAAATTCATGACCTGGGCGTCTTGGTTTTGTTTTTCTTATCTGCTCCAGGGCTGCTCTGAGAAATACTAATTAGAAGTTGGCTAATTGCAGAAATAAATTCACAACATTGAGGTAATCCCTCCAAGCAGATATCTCTCCTTTACCACTAGGTAGTAATCATTGGCTCCAGGGACAATGTCAGCAACATATCAGCATAAATAGGGTTTAATAGAGCTAATAATAAAAAATGATGCCTTGCCGCCTAGTTCAAATCAACAGGTAAACTCAGTGGAAGTGTTTTATTTTTAAATTTTTTCTACAGGAGGACACAGACCCACAGATCCATGAGAGTTTGAGCATTGAAAACACTCTTTGGGCAAGCACAGTTGTTGCATCAGGTAAGTGAATGACAACTTTTATTGCGATTAACTTCAGTAACTCTGGTTCAAGGCCAGACAGGGGCTCTTGTTGAATGTTGACCCCATCCAGCAGCAGAGACATGGATCATAATACATAAAGTGTTGATTTAAAAATATGTAGTTGATGCAAACACTGATTCACATTTTGTTTTGTTGAGATGTAAGACATTTGCTTTAAACTTTATGATGTAAGTGATTCTGCTTGAGCTTGTACTCAAGTTGTGCTGCACGAAGGATCCATGGCATTGAACCTTGAAGGCGTTTGATTTGATACTGCTTTGTGCTTGTTTGAAGAACTCTGAAAAACCCACAGTTGAGGTAATCCTCCCTCGCTTCAACCAAGCAATTCCCCACAGAAACAGTTGTGTCAGTTGAGAGTGTTTGTGACGCTCCCACTGATGGCCACACCATTGATTTGCGGTGCTGCTCTCCTCTCTGGCCTGACCTTGACCAGAAGAGCAAACACACAGACGTGCACACACCCGCACTTGCACAAAAAGCCTGACTTAGACCCCTTACATCATCTCCGCTTGGGAATGTCATTGTCCCTCACAAGCCTCTTCTTGACAGACACTTCATTGCCTCTACAGTGGCGTTCTGGGCACTTGAACTGGCCCGGATCACCATGCATTCACCCTCTTTCGGGCTGTGGTCCAGCTGTGATGAGAGAATTAGTTGCTCGCATATTCAAATTGGAGCCCTGCTGCATGCTGAGCCACACACCATTTGTCACGCTGCTCAATATTTCTGAAGGTAGAAGTCAGGGAGAGCTATTTATCACCATTCTCCTCAGGTCCTGTAACCACTGGTTGATTTTTATTTTTTTTTATTTCTCTCACTGTCTGCACTTCACTTTCCTCGTATTGTTTTCCGCCCATTTTTAACTTTCTTGCCATCTTTATAGTTTGGGGATTTCAGGGGCAGTATTTAGGTTTATTGGTGCCTTTGCGCTCCCATTAAGCTCATTTAATATTAATGACTCATTAATCCTTTGTAATAAGGCCACCATAATGAATTGGCAAATAAAGATGGAAGCATATTGATCAGATTTTATGAGGTTCCATAGGGCGAGTGAAGGCCCTGAGAGTCTAAGCATATTAAACTCCTGTCTCTCGGCTTGAGTGGCAATGAGACAAAACGGCCTCAGCTCAGCCTTATTGTGTTTCCTCTCATGCAGTTCATCTTACTTGACCAAGATGAGTGTGACCATGTATGTTTGTGTGCGTGTGTGTGAGTGTGAGAGAGGAAGATGGTGGGGGTGAGTTTCCATTAATGAGCAGCATTACTTTCTTTGTCTCTCCCCTTGGCAGGCACGGTGATAGGGGTGGTGATCTACACAGGCAAAGAGACCAGAAGCGTACTGAACACGTCCTACGCCAAGAACAAGGTGAACACCTCTTAGTTTTTATTTTCTGCTGGAAAGTCGGCATGTTCTGTGACTGATTTCAAAGTTTATGGGTGCTGAGGCTTTAAATTTAAGGATATGTTTTTTACATTTCTTATGTACATATCATCATCAACATCAATTAATCTGCTGATGAATATCTCAATCATTGGTGTGATTGAGTCTGGGAAATTAAATGTCAGAAAATTGTAGAAAAAGCCTCCAAAAATTTAAAAATGATCTTGTTCTCCAACAAACAGATATTATGTTGTCGTTCTCAAAAGACACAGAGAAACAACAAACCATCACAGTTTAGAGGCTGGAACTGCTCAATATTTCAGATTTATGTTTCTAAAAAAGTTATACCTGATCAATTACCAAAACAGTTGCTGATTAATTTTCAGTGGTTTGGCAAATTGTTTTAGTTTTATTTAAATGTGCTATTAGCATTTTGGTATTTATGTGGATTTTAGGCGGGAAAAAAAAATCAGGATCAGTTTTAATGTGGATATTTTGTTTTTACAACCTGGACAGACCTGAGAAATAAATATATTTTTCATGTGTTGCCTAAGAATACTAAAGGTTGTGAGGTGGTACCAGCAGTTTTGTAAAAGCTGCAGTGTAAAACCCACACACAAAGTAACCTCTGTTCCAAGTTCCCCTCGTGCCATCTTTTCTCCCCCCACCTCTAATCACCAATCAATCACTACGGCAAGGTGGTTTTTTAACCTTGACTTTCTAGATAACGTTAGACCTGTCAATGCTAAAGGTCAGTGCCAGTTGCTAATTAACAAAAAGGGAAATTAACTAAGCGAGGATTTAAATGACATTTTCAGCAGAAAGTTAATCCCACAGAATCCCCATCGAGCGTTTTGTCCCCAGATTGAGGAGATTAATGAAAATTTGAATCTAAATATAAGATTTTACCTGGAACATGGTTGGGCTAGATAGACACGGGTCAACTGATAGAGACGGGCATTAGCAGGATCTAAGAGGCAGTGTTTTGGGCACGCGGCATCTGCCATGCAGTGACTTTTACACACACAGTTATCACCTGCAGCTGTCGGCACCTCTAAATCTCCCTTTGGCACATCGTGGTCCCTTCCTGCTGCAGCACAGTTTTGACACCAGTGTCTTTTATTAAGAACGCTGATGTGGCCGGTCGAACGGCAGCGGCCTGTGTTTTGTGTAAGCTCGCCAGCTGAGAGGAATTCAATATTTCAAGGAGATGATGTCAGAAGTGCCAATATGGAGACTGGAGATTGCGGGAGAAAGTCGATACAGTGCGGCTAAAGTCGCAGGAACGTTTTGGCCTCATATAATCTGTTGTGACACCAGCCAGGACAATGCCTGTACTTGATCAATCTGACAGGACGTGAGACATAGACTCACTCTTTGTCTCAGTATTGTTTGACAGACCTCTGCCTGAGTGAAGAGACAGAACAATGTCATTTGACAAGAGGCTGCTCTTCAATAAAGATTGTTTGTTTGGAGTACATACCCCAGCAACAGTCCTCTGCTCTCTTCACACATCTCTCAAACTGTGTTACTCTGAAAAAATGTAAACTTAAAGTTGTTTACTAAGATCTGAAAAATCAATTTCAGTTTAATGTCCTGACTTCCTCGATTTTTCGCTGTCACAAGCACTAAACAATACACCACTCTCTGACTGAAGTCCTGATATTCTTTGGTTTTAACTCATGAATATTCATGTCCCTGAGCTGCAATTCTTCATCAGATTTCACACACATGCTAAAATACAAGCCACACAAGCAGATTGAATCATTCCTTTCACTTTTAATGGCTTGGAGATGAATGGAGTAAAATATGCACTTTTATTCATTGATAGCATCTTTAGGTTGAGGTAATTGAGTCCCTTTCCCCCCCTTGACTGAATGAATAATGACTTCATCTGATCCCCAGCAAGGCCTGGAAAATTTAGACTAGCCATTGTTCAAACAGAAGGGGATCCTTTGCTTTTCAGGCATGCACTGTGCTCTCTGTCTTAATTTTTCTTCATTTTAATCCACCCAAACCCCCTATTTTTCTCAATAGCTCAACCATGAACCATGTAGTGAGGCACTCGGGTGGGGAGATGCCACCCTCTCGTTCCCCTAACCCTTCCCTTCTGCACACTCTGCTACCGGGAGTTTAACAGCAACTGATAAATCAGTCACACTGGTCTCCCAGCTCTCCCAGTCCTCAGGGGAATGGGCCTTGGTGGGGGTTTGGGCAGTGGAGGAATTTTGCTGCTTTTTATATGTGCTTGCCCCCTCCCCTCCTTTTCAGAGCAGTTCCTTTATTTGAGGGAGGAGAGATGTTATGTTCTTCTGTTTTTGTAAGCGTGGTGCGTCAGATGAAAGCCCTCTGTGTACAGGGCTTTGCTGTGAACGCTGCCAGAAAGGGGAAGGGCGCTTCTTTATTTGACATCTTTTTCCCACATGCTCCATTGGCTGGGAGATACATTCGAAAAATAAGACAACTCTGACCCCCTTTTTTTTTTTTTTTTTTTTCCAGATATGGGAACTTTCTTTATCTTTGAGGCCTTTTGACTTTCTGTTGCATTCAAGGACAATACTTCAGCATCACATTCTTTTAGTTCACCACAAAATAATGCCACCAATAAACTTATTTATGCCGTACACACACGGTTTGCAAGAATGTCTTTCATTGGCTTTGTTTTTCTGTCTGTGTAGCATATTGTAAGGTTTAAGGACCAGATGGGAAAGTTAAAAAGCGTCTTCTCTAGAATTAGTTATCAAAAAAGGAATTAGATGTTTGCTCTTTATCTCCAATCTGGACTTAATATTGCAAGTTTTGAATTGTCCAAGTGCTTTTCAGTGCATACGAGGTTGGTGGATCACACACAATATACTCGCTCCTCAGTTTTTACTCAAATTATTTTCAATGTTTACAAACCAACTGGCTCAGACCAGGAAATGAGTAGCAAACACACCTTTGTAACATCTACTTGTTTTGACCTCTGACATTTTGTCCCGAAAGGTTGGCCTTTTGGACCTGGAGCTTAACCGCCTCACCAAGGCCCTGTTCCTGGCCCAGGTGGTCCTGTCTGTTGTCATGGTAGCGCTGCAAGGGTTTGTGGGTCCTTGGTTTCGCAACCTTTTCCGATTCATCGTGCTTTTCTCTTACATCATCCCCATCAGGTACTTCACTGCTATCCGATTGTCTTTGTTTTTTTTAAATGGAGCTGTCAGCTTTTTAAACGATGCCATGTTTTATAAAAACATATCTATCAATCCAGTGTTTGTTGAATTTGCTCCTGCTTTATTGATATTTGCAGCTTTGTTTTTTCCCCACAATGTGCAGCTTGCGTGTCAATCTGGACATGGGGAAGTCGGCCTACGGCTGGATGATCATGAAAGATGAGAACATCCCCGGCACCGTAGTGAGAACCAGCACCATTCCTGAAGAACTGGGTCGGCTGGTCTACCTGCTGACAGATAAGACGGGTAGGAGTCCAAACATAGTGAAGAAAAATTGCACATACATGATTGTTGGTACTTCAATTAAATCTAAATTATACTGGTTGACATACAAATACAAGCTGTACATGTTCTACAGTGACGGTTGGATGGTGATTTGCAGGATGGACAATATTGTGGGAATACTGAGGGTTTCATGTTCAACAATAATTGTTTGTGAACCTAAAAGAACCACATTGTCCAGTTTTCTGCTCCATGGCACACCACCCTTCTCTGTGTTAGCAAACATACACATTGTGTTACTCTGTACCACATGAATGCATATCATGTGTTCTTTAGAGTTAATCTCTTCAGAAAAATTGGAGCATAGTAACTCACAAGAGCTACATCATAAGAAGTGAAACCTGATGTTCCACTGACATAATGTATTAAAAAAGAAGCACATGATAAACAAAATAATGTGATAAACCCAATAAAATGCACAGCAAATCACCACCACCTGCTGACCAGATGGTGAGCCAGTCTCACAGCACTGGAGAAGTTTTATATGTAGCCACATCATTATTTTACATTTAAATGAAGCCACTTTAATGCAATGCATGATGATGAGTTTAAATTGTGAGACTGTTAATATGAAAAGAATTTCCAGATGTTATTAAGGCCTCCATCAACTTCCCTCATTTCATTACCACGCTCTGATTCTCTAATAACAAATGTAACACAGTGTGTCAGAGTGATAAAAAAAGGCCCTAACATGCTTCTTTGTCTTACCACGCTGATCTAGGTAGGAACAGATTAGCTTTTCAGCCAATTTATCCAGGTTGATAGTTAAAGAACACAGAAAGAAGAACAAACAATCAATCCATTAGAATTGGTTAACCCTGTGGCTCTAATGTTTTTGGAAGTTAGATGCCCTCTAATCAGCTTCACGCTCTATCAGCACACATTCTGGCAACAGGCATCCATTAAACAAAGCCATTGCTTTTTTTTTTTTTTTCTTGTTCTTTTAGTGTCTGAACATTCACTCTGTTTTTGTATGCAATGTTGTGTCTTGTCTGTTAATTAGAGAGGACATGCAGTCCATATTGGTAATGAGATTAGGTCAATGAGAAGGGAGTCACACCAGCCTGCAGGTCCCATGATGCATTGTCGGCAGTCCTCTGAGAACAGATGCTGTGTTGTGTGTGTGTGTGTGTGTGTGTGTGTGTGTGTGTGTGTGTGTGTGTTCTGTCAGAGATAAATTAATATCTTTTATTTTTTGTTAAGAAGTAGCAGCAATATGATTAAGACACCTCTGCAGTTGTAAAAAACTGATATTTTTTATAGAAATACTTAAAATTACTTAATTTTATTTGTTTTTTGCTACTTGTTTGAAAACAAGATTATATTTAAATGAGAAACTGCCAAAAGCTATTGTCTGAGAATTTTACCAACATTGCAGACTTGACTATATATAATACATAAATCCTAAAATCCATAATGGCAAATTTTTTCAGCTTTTCTCAGCTAGGCCGAAGAATTAGCCATATTGATATATTAGCTGGTATTGTCTTATTCTTATTTAGCTGTGTATATGTTGGATGAGAAGGAACAAGTAATTGTAGCAGAATAATGTGTAATAAAGTGACATCTGAGTTACATAGCTTGCTCCCAAGAGAGGACTTTTAGAGGATTTTAAGAGAGGAAGTTGGTTTTTCAACTGGAAAATATCCCATTTAGCATGAATCATGCTCACAAAATTAAGAGATTGGTACCAAAATTGTTGTTTACCACTGTCATTGTTATATTTTTATTGTATTTCTTTCATTATCAGCTTCAAAAATCCAGTATTGGTTTGAGTTATACTGATGCTTTTGATGGGACATGAGTACCAAGGCACGAATAAGAGCAGTAATCCAGTTGTAGTGTATACGTGATGTATATTTTCTTCATGATTTTCTGGTTTTAATGACTTAAATGGACTAAAATGGTTTTCTGCAGGCACTCTGACACAGAATGAAATGATCTTCAAGCGGCTTCACCTGGGAACAGTATCCTATGGCACTGACACCATGGATGAGATACAAAGCCACATAATCCAGTCATATGCACAGGTGAGTTGTCTTATTATCCAATATGAAGCAGGTGTGTGTATCTAAGAGGTGTTCACTGAAAAAACCTAAATGCGATAAAAGAACTTGGATGATTCAAGTCTTTGAATTCCAGACTGTCTGATCAAATCTTACTTTATATTCTTGAGATTTTGCAGTTAAGATCCTAACCATAAACATATTTTATTACAGCTGTGTGATACAGTTTATGGGATTTTTTTTATACTAATTTGGGAGTGGTTCTTCTGTGGTTTTTTCATCTCTTATAACAATACAAAGTCATTCATTCCCATTAGTGATATAAAATGGAACTGGTCCAGTATCTGACACAGAACCAAGCAAAGTAAAGCCAAATTGTCACTTTCTGTATGAACATTTGTGTCTGGAGTGGAAACATTTAAATCTAAATATATTTTTCACTCCAATGGTTTTCCTGCTTATTCTTGCTTCTCCCTGTAGATCAGTTTAATCAATTTTTATATTTAGCTAAGGACAAGTTTTCCAGGAAAGGAACCCATATTGTTCATTCATCATGCGGTGTCCCTGAGCGACTCCCTGTACTGTAAGTAAGTGTTTTCCTCACTGGGTGGCTCAGATCTGGCTGCAGTCTTGACAGACTGATATTGTTCGCTCTCCGCCAGCTCCAAACAGCTGGTCGACACTGAAACCATCTGCCCCACACCCTTATATGTAATCTCAGCGAATGAAAAATGACTAGTCCTTTTAGCGCTGCGCAGCCGAAGCATGGCAGAGCAGTAATGTCTCTGTCCAGCCAATACATACTACACTGTTTTTTTCACACTGTACTGTCACAGTAAAATTAGAAGCTTGTTGCTGGAGCACACACAAAGGTTTTATCTATTTTAACATTTGCATAAACATCAGGACATTGTACGTAATGTAATCTAAATGACTGTCATTGATTAAGACAGTGGGTTATTTTCATTTAGGTGATTAGTCATCTAATTTAAGAGCCCGATGTGACATCTTCAGATTTTATCTGAGTTCAAAATCTCAAAATATTCAATTAACAATGATATAAAACAGAAAATCAGCAAATGCTCACATTAAAGAGACAGGAAGCAGCAAATTTACCTACATAAAAAATCTATTATCAAAACTGCTAACAGTTAATTTAATCACTAATAATTTCACTGGTATCTTCACTCATTAGAACAACTTTTTTCAGTTTTTACATGGTAGCACATAATTATGATACGTCTGTATTTTAAAAAGTGATCTCTGTGGTAAAATAAAATACCATTCGGTTATTCTTCTTCCTGTGTGTCATGGTCTATTTATCTATTTAAAGATCACTTTGTTGCTCTTAATGATGGTTTGCGTCTTGTGTCTTCACTGTGCTCTGTTCCCTGCTTGGCAGGATTGAAGGTTAACAACAAGCCAAAACCAAACTGCTTCAGCACAGAGCACCGCCCCTGTCACACACAGCTGGCACAGTGGGGCGTCTTCCTGCTTGCGGGTCACCACTCTGTTAAAGTGATGGTTGATGTCAAAACAGCGGCAGCAAAACATAAAAGGCCCTGTATGACATGATAAAGATCATGATAGACCACTCCCCCTCTCTGTGTCAGGGTGAATGGGCTGTAAGTGTGGGATTTGATCTAGTACTCCATCACGTGCAGGGTCCCAAAAATACAGGAAATAACTGGAGAGGCCCCAATGTTTAGAAATACAATTTCCAGGTCTAAAGCTGTCATATAATTATATATTTCAGATTCAGATTTTAGAAACATGGATATGTTTGATTTGTGGACTTTCTTTAGGTACCTCTTGTGGGAACAGATAATGGAAATTACAGCAATTAATCATCAATAAAACTTGCTGCTTGTAGATTTGGTTCACTGCCCTCCCTCCTTGTTGCTCTTACAGGTGACTTCCCAGCCTTCCAACAGTAGCACCAGTGGCTCAACGCCATCGCGGAAGACCCAGACGTCCGGCCCGAAGGTTCGAAAGAGTGTCAGCAGTCGCATCCACGAAGCTGTGAAGGCCATCGCCTTGTGCCACAACGTCACCCCAGTCTACGAGTCGCACACCAGTGTAAATGGAGAGACGGAGACTGCCGAGGCCGACCAGGATTTCAGCGACGATAACCGCACCTACCAGGCCTCCAGCCCCGATGAGGTACACATCAGATACAGCGAACATTTTTTTTTTTAGCATTTCCATCTTAAATAGAAAACAGCAGACTGAAATATAGAAGAATTTAGTTCTACTGGAAATTATAACTAGCAGGTTTAATGGAGTCAATCCAGTGTCCTTAAGCAAAGCATGGGGACCTGAAGTATGTGCTACACTCCAAACCAAACCTGTGTGTCAGCACTGTGGTGAAGGATTTGCAGGCGGACATGTTACTGTGTACGGATTGGTAAATATACTGAAAGAGAGGTTTTACACTTCACATGATGTGTGACATATTTCAAAAAGTTTGAGCTTGGTTTCTGTTGATCTTTGCTCATCACCCACATCTAGCAGTTTTTTTTTTCTTTCTTTTCTGCTTTTAGTCATATTGCTCTATGATGCAGTTTTCAAAGTAGACAAACTTTAAATAACCAGAACCCATATGGATGTTTCGCCTTTGCAGTTGGTTTTGCTTTCTGAGTTAATTCTTTATATCTAGTAAGAAGAAACAGTAGCAGACTCTGTGTGTGTGTGTGTGGACCCCCCCCTCCCTCCACAGTTTCCTCCCTGTCTAAATGTTTTATTGGTGATCTTAAATAACCCTGGTTTGTCAAAATAGTCATTTTAGTCATTTAATGGACAGAAAGTCAAAGGTCGTGAACTCCTTGTAGAGGTTAAGCTATTTAATCGTCTCTATTTGCTTCTTGAGAATTTACTGCTCCAACTGAAGGAAGAATGCAGCACAAAAATGATCCCCAAAGGCATCTCCGTAGCTTCCTTTCCTCTGGCTGTTTCTGCTTGTAACCCAAGATCTGGAGCTTTTATGACTGAGCCTAGTTCATTTATCGATAAGGAAATCCAAGGAGCTTATGTTAAATCTATTACTTGGAGAGATTTTGATCAGGAATTTGATTGCTTAAATGTATATAGAAGAGAGTTCATCTTCCCATACACACCCAGTTCAAGACGGTTGACATGTTTATCACCCGTGACATGTGAGGCTCCATAAAGCCTTTGTGAATCTTGCGTACTTTGTGTCAAACTCCAGCTCAAGTCTAGCAGTCCAAATGAAGATAAAAAGGTGGCGAAAGATAAATCTCTGTTTTCCATTTTGTCTGTCTGTTCTCCCCACCAAGTTGATGTTTATATTTATTTATATATCCTCTCTGTCTCTCCTCTCTCCATTGTCTCTCACTGCCTGGATTGATCAATATTTAATTTTCTCTTGGAGACGATGAGAGGTGGAGGTCTGTGATTGTTGGTGGAGCTCTCCCTTCTCCTTCTACTACATTCTTTGTTGTTTCCCTTTCCTTTTATTTCCCTCTCTCCTCATCGTTCTCTCCTCAGTCTCATCGACTGCTGCATCAGATCTTGGCCACCCGCACCTCTGTTAGTGATAGTTTGTTTTTCTCCCCTCAGCCTCTCTAATTTAATGAGCCATCATTAAGGAGATGAAGTGGGCTGGTCACCGAGGTCAGAGCAGGGGTCATCTGAGAGTAGCATCGAACAGAGTCCCCCTGTAACCTTTGACCCTCATAATATCAAACAAGAGCATTTGACTGTAGCCTTTAATGACTAGCATGTCCAGGAAAGTGGGTACTTTATCATTTCCAATTGGATGTAACTGGCAGCATCAGTGAGTATATCAGACATAGACTGTACCATAAAGAAGAATAACAGTATCTTAAATGTGCATTTAAAGTATAATTTCTTCAGGCCTGAAGTTTTACTCTCTATGGTGGCATCAAGGCATCAGCGTATGGTCCCATGTTCCTATCTTTTATATTTATTTATTATCAAAAATGGTTAAAGATAACATGATACATGTGCACACACACAGATAAAACCGATTTCACACAAAGTGGCAGAGCTTTACAGGTAACACAAATCAACACCGATAATGTTACAAGGTTTACATCGTCAAGGTAATATATTGATTAGAGATAATTACAACAGCGGGAAATATGTAACAGGGTCTGTAGCTCATCAGTTGTGTTGAATCAGAACAGGTTTTGATTTGGAGATCTTGGATTTAAAAACAAAGGATTTAAATTTCACTTTGTGTATCTATAAATCTCATTTACAGTTTTTCTATTGTAAATATCAGGTGTGTGTAACAGAATATACAAAATAAATACCCATAAAATAAAACCATAGAGTATAAGAGTATAAAGAGTGTATAAAGTTGCATATTGCAAAGTGCCAGTTTCCCCCTGTTCCTTCCCCCTGTTGTTTTTCTGCAGGTGACAAAATGATGTGCTTTCACAATTATATGAACTTGTCATTGGACAGTGATGAAAGTTTATGATGGTATGACCAGATAATTTGTCTTTCACCCTGAAGTTTCTCTTTTTTTTCTTTTGTCTATTGTGACACTGGTTTATGCTAAAGCTCAGTGTGGACTCAAAGACAAATTTAATTAAAATTAAAATATCATTTTAAGTAGTCACTAACAGGCACAGTCAGACTTCACAAAGTGTTTCACACTGTTCCAGATGCTCTGTCACCGTTTAGTCCTGATCTTCAAACAAAGCAGAACTAGAATATAAAGATTGTATCAAAAATAATGCCACTGCTTAAAAATGTGTTTTAAACCAATATTAAATGATTCCAAAAATAATTTCAGCTCTTGAATTTGTACCCCTTATATTAGGAATTTAACTGTTAAAGGTACCATTTTCATCATGACACGCTTTAGCTGCTGTTAATTTTAAAGGCAGTGCTGCCACTGTGATTTACACGATCAGTAGAACATTGTGAACACAGTTGAAATGATTGATCAGGTTGTTTAAGCCAGTCTGCCACCGTCGTAAAGTAGCCAGCAGCAGTCTTTTCTATTACTGTCGTAACACATGATTCATGTGCAGTTTGAATCAGAGTTGACAGAGCTTTAAATAGTTTCAGAAGAGCTGATAAAGTCGATTGAAGAACTTGGTTTAGGATCCTCAGCACATGATACGTGTGTGTGTATGTGTATTTAGATACATACGTGCACACACACACACACACACCGGATAATGACACACAGATGTGTGTTAAGTAAATATAGGCAGCCCTTTTTACGGAGCTCAAAGGGGGAGCAGGAGAAATGATGGGGTATTACCAGGAAGTTCCAATTTGTAGGTCAGAGTATAATAACAACCTTTGAGTGAGCAAATTGAAAATGAACCCATTGAGAATTGAGTCGTGTGCAGCTGAACGCTCACTCAGGGGCCGCAGTTCCAGCTGAGGAGAAAAAGAGGAAAGAGAAACAGAAAAACACTTATGTGGAGCTGAATGAGAAGAGCTCAGCAGCTCTGGAGATACCATAACTCTCTTATGCCTCGTCCTTCAACAGAAAGTGATATTAGACTCAATCAGCTTATGGCCCATTGGTTTACTCAGCTTTTACCTTGTTCGACACTAAACAGCTTTTTGTGTTTGACTCTTTGACTCTTTTCTACATCTTAAATTAAGAAATAAATTTGATTTTTAATCATTATTATATTTGTATTTTATATTATTTATATCATTTTATATATATTTGTTTTTGTAAAACTCAACAAATTGTGTATATTGCAGTGCAACAGTACTTATCTGAAATGCCAGAATATTGTGCATAAGCTGCAACAAATGCCTTATATTTCTCCTTTTGTGATGTATAGATCTTTCACCTTTGAGCCTTTTTAAATCTTCATAAAGCTAAAATTCAACCTTGTTTTTTATTGAAGTTAGATTTTTCTTCATGGGTTATGATCATCTTCAGTTGTGTGAGCCTGTTGTGTTTGCGTGCTCTCCTCAGGTGGCGCTGGTGCGGTGGACTGAGAGCGTCGGCCTGACCCTGGTGAACAGAGACCTGACCTCCCTGCAGCTGAAGACTCCTTCAGGACAGATTCTCTCCTTCCACATCCTGCAGATCTTCCCCTTCACCTCAGAGAGCAAAAGGATGGGCATCATTGTCAGGGTGGGGCCCTTATGCATAACAATATGATCTGCTCTCTGTGTGGTCTTTTTACTGCTAAATCATGTGCATCAGTGATTTAGTGACCATTATCACTGAAAACTAGCTTTGATGTAGAAATATCTTAATAAGCTGTTTACATGTTTTATGGTAGTACATTTAATAGCTTTTATCTGAGCCCCATCAGTGAAGCTTTAGTCTAGTAGAAGGCCTTGGTGTAAGTGTTAAGTATTACATCTGTTGAATAAGTTCAGGAGATCATATAAGAAAGTGCAACAAAAGTGCACACTAAGTGATGGAGATGTTATGTTATATATTAGACACGTCAGGGTTTTTAGGAGAGGAGCAGCTCTCAGAAGACATGAGTTTTTAAGAGGTTCTTGAAGACAGAGAGGGACACCCCTGCTCTGATGGGATTCAGTAGCTTATTCCACCATTTGGGAACCACGGATGAGATCAGCCTGGACTGGGGTTGCCTTGTTTGGAGGGATGGTAATGCCAGACGACATTCCTTGGAGGAACGCAGTGGGCGACGAGGAGCATAGAGCTGTATGACTGAGTTCAATTAGAGAGGTGCAGACCCATCTACTCTAATAGCAGAGGAAATGCTCTAACTGTCACTCGTTTGATTTAGGAGGAGTCGACAGGGGACATTACTTTCTACATGAAGGGCGCTGACGTTGCCATGGCGAGCATTGTCCAGTACAACGACTGGTTGGAAGAAGAGGTAAAGACGTCTCCCTTTGAATCCTTGCTCCCAGTTTGTCCATCAGTTCTGATCTGATCATCAGTTGACGTCTGTCATTAGTGGTGGTTTGTGTCTGTGTTTTAGAATAACAGCAAACAAGCTTTTCTTTTTCAGAAATTTTTTTTTTTTTTTTTTTGCGCTTGTGGTTTTGTAGCTTTTCCCAGCTCCGATACAGCTGAGAGAGAGTGACAGAAAACAATGAGATAAAAGTCAAAACAGGAACCTTGTGCGTATCAAGGTGATTTTTCATCCTGTGATGAATTGACAAAGAAAATCTTTATATACAGAAGTAATTACATAATGTAAATATACCGAAAGGCCGTTGCTAAAAGATGAATTTGCTGAGTGTTGTCTAAACAGTGTTTAGTTTGATCCTTTTAGCAAGAGTCTGAATTCTTCTTTTTTTCTTTGTTTGCTCACTAAAAATCAGATAAATATGAACAAACATTCGTAGCCGTTATTTCTCATCCAATAACCTCCTCTAATCAGGACATTCATTGAGAGATCAACAAGCCGGGTCTACACCAGCCTAGTGGTCGAAGGTCTTGTGCGCATATGTTCATAATTATATTGGCATTATTGAGTCATTTAGCACCAGGGGCAGCTTTTGATTTAATTAGTGACCTAGATAAAGTTGAAGTAATTACAGTATGTCATATTCTTGAACAATGGTGCTAATGATGTCCTGTTGGCTGTAATATCCCGCTGTCAAATCAGCCGGCGCTACGGTTACTGTGCTTGTCAATAACCAATCAACAGGACAGATTCGCCCCATTGGTGTTTCATATCAAAAATAAACCGCCATCCATGCCTTTGCTTTACTGTGTCCTCTGAATTTCACCAGAGGCTATGTTATTCAATATTGATTTCTTTTGGTGTTGGTAACATTATGCTGCTATTGACTTAACTGTACATTGTGTACTTATACAGCAGCTGCTCTGACAGAACAGATGATCAACCTCAAATTTGATTTAAATTAGACATAATTCAACATACATGTACATTTATTTTAAATAGCACAAAACCTCAAAAACAGCCAAGAAATAAAGTTTCCCAAAAGTGCCTGAAGTTGAACATCCTCTTGTTTACTAACGTCATCCTCGCCTTTCCGTCAGTGTGGGAACATGGCCAGAGAAGGCCTGCGGACTCTGGTGGTGGCCAAGAAGTCTCTGTCTGAGGAACAGTATCAGGACTTTGAGGTATGGATCAGCCCTAATGTACACATCTTTCATCCTGCTCACTGTGCTGCCTGGGTCCTTCAATAAATCTCTTGTTGTTTTCTTCTCTGGACTGGACACAGAGCTGAGTGATGTATTAAAAAAAGGCATCAACATCAGGATGTGTTTTTTCCTAATTTCATAAATTATCCTCATCTTTAAAGGGGAATTTAAAGGATTTTACACATCAGTGTTGGTTTACAGTTCTTGGGGAACACTACTGTTTCAGTGAATATCCTGTCTGTAATGACAGTATTTTGTATAGTTGATTGATTTTGCTGTGAAGACAAATAAAATAAAATGAAATAATAAAAAAGGTTCACTGATCATAAAAATAACTAGTTCAGATAAAGGAAAAAAATTTACCCTCAAGCTGAAATGAAGATTCTGTGCTTCTCTTTGTTTGATCAATAAACCCTCATTACAAATAATATTATCTCACAATGTTTTGTTTGCTTTAATTATTTCCTGTAAGCACAGACAAATAGTATCTGTATTTGTTTGAAAAAACTTTAGTTTGTCAACATAACCAACTCATGCTTCTCTTCTTGCTTCCTCTCCTTAAGTTGGAAATACTTTTTAACTTCTGGGGCAGCATTTTTTTTAACCCTTTTGTCTCCACTTTCCTCCGCCCTCTTGGTGCAGAATCGCTACAACCAGGCAAAGCTCAGCATCCACGACCGAACGCTGAAGGTTGCAGCAGTGGTGGAGAGCCTAGAGAGAGAGATGGAGCTCCTGTGTTTGACCGGTGTGGAAGACCAGCTCCAAGCAGACGTCCGGCCCACGCTGGAGCTGCTCAGAAACGCTGGCATCAAGGTTGGCAAATAAAGGAAAATAAATGAAACAAAACAAAGACCAACAGCCTGGTCTGTTCGGGGGAAACTTAAAGTAATCAGGAGTGAGCACTGGAGGCATTTGATGAGGAATTCAGATTATACTGAAAGTTTAAAAGGCCACATCCTCAATCCACCTGCACAATGATGTTCTCTTAGATCTGGATGTTGACGGGGGACAAGCTTGAGACGGCCACATGCATTGCCAAAAGTTCCCATTTGGTCTCCAGAAACCAGGACATCCACGTCTTCAGGCCGGTACGTGGTTTTACTTGGATACTTTTCTGTCTCACATGTCCCAGTGCGAAACCCCTAAATGTACTTGTGGCTAATTGTATTGTGTGGCTCTCGAGCAGGTCTCAAACAGAGGAGAGGCCCATCTGGAGCTCAACGCCTTCAGAAGGAAACATGACTGTGCTCTGGTCATCTCTGGAGACTCCTTAGAGGTACTACAACACAACACAGCTCAACACATAGTGACAATTCCTTGTACAGCAGATGATGCTGAGGATGAGCCAAAAAGGCCATAAGAGAATAGAAAGCCCTTCTCAGCCAAAACTAATATTCTGGAGTTTAACCAAGGCCTTTAGTAAAAAGTCATATCCGGCTTTAAAAACAGTGAAGCAAGAGTTTTAAATTATTGTTTGAAGGAAACTCCTAGCGGGATTTGGCAATGGCCGACAAGGCAAAAAGAACAATATCAATAACTTGCATCTTGTTTGTGTTGCAGGTCTGTTTGAGGTATTACGAGCATGAGTTTGTGGAGCTGGCGTGTCAGTGTCCAGCGGTGGTCTGCTGTCGCTGCTCCCCAACGCAGAAGGCCCAGATTGTGACACTCCTCCAGCAGCACACGGCCAACAGAACCTGTGCCATAGGTGAGCGTTGACAGATATGTGGCAGACTGGACGGATGTTGGACTGGGAAATCCTTTCAGAGGGAAAAATGTGTGTGTGGATACAGCTCAGTACCTTTGAGAGGACAATATTTGACAAGGTGTAAAACAATCCATTGGACAGATTAATTAAAGAACCAGTCCAATGGATTGTTTGATAGTTTGTCTGATGGCTTGAAGAAGGTGAATCTGTAATTACTTTGAAACTGCTCCAGAGAAAAGCGTTTAATTGACCAGCTACTGATCTGTCATATCCCAGATGTCTCTATTTAACTTCAAGGCGCTGCATTACATTCAAGCTCCACTTGATGTTTTTGGTGTTTATTTAAAGCAAAGGCACACAACACACATGTCCCAAGTACTCACTACTACTTACATTCATTCTTCTTTCATCCACAAGATGGCAGCCAAAGCTCACTGAGAGTCACCTGCTGTAACACTGTTACTTTCATAACCTGCAGCACATATCGTGGAGCTTTTTTCAATGTTTTTGTTTTATTTTAAACAGGTGATGGAGGCAATGATGTCAGCATGATCCAGGCTGCACACTGTGGTATTGGAATTGAAGGAAAGGTAACAACTTCCATCAACACGTGACCTTTTTCATTATCATCTCATGTGTTAGCCTGGGTTAGCGACCAGACTACCACCTGATTCAGTCAGAGGAACTGATGTATTTAACATAATCAGCCATCACTTAAGTTACTAGTTCAATAGTTTGTACTTGTTGACTTGTTTCTGTGTTTGCCGCGTTTGAAACTCAACATACACTTGTATTGGCCTTTGTTATCTTATTTTAAGTTGACATCAAATATTTTCAGAGGCTGTGACACTGAAATGGTGGCACTGTCGAATCCAGAGAATTGTATATTCATACTTGTTTGTTCCTCCACACAGGAAGGAAAACAAGCATCTCTGGCCGCAGACTTCTCCATCACTCAGTTTAAGCACATTGGTCGCCTGCTCATGGTTCACGGCAGGAACAGCTACAAGCGCTCGGCAGCGCTGGGTCAGTTCGTCATGCACAGAGGCATGATCATCTCCACCATGCAGGTACAGTGGTCATTAAAACACTGACAAAGCCTCTTTGTTGAATGAAGGAAAATTGAAAAAAAAAACTTTTGGATAATGATTATAATGATTTCTTTTTTGTATAACTGCATCTTTGTCTTTTAAAGTTGTTTGCTGAAGTTTTGCTCTTGGTGTCTGTTCTTAATTACTTAGTCTTGTTTTTACAGACATTTGTGCCGTGTGGTGAAGCCAAGGACAATTTTCCACATTGTGGACAATAAAGTTCCTAACTCACTAACTTTATGACACAATTTTTTTTGTTTTCTACCCTCAGGCCGTCTTCTCCTCTATATTCTTCTTTGCCTCTGTGCCGTTGTACCAGGGTTTCCTCATGGTTGGGTAGGTGCCTTTTACAAAAATCTTGTGTCCAGAATCAGCACAGCAACACGACACAGATGTGTGGATATATTTGATAATGTAATGCATGTTGTTAAGGTGCCCGTCACCCCCTTCTGAACTAAAGTTTGTTCATGCCTCTGCACTCACCTCTGCTCTGTGCAGGTATGCCACCATCTACACCATGTTCCCAGTGTTCTCCCTGGTTCTGGACCAAGATGTGAAGCCTGAGATGGCTCTGCTCTACCCAGAGCTGTACAAGGACCTCACCAAGGTATAGTTCCCTTTTTAACATTTGTGTTTTGGACAAATTCTCTATGTCCTTATTGTCTGTTGTCTTTTAGCTCACTGATGATACCTCTCTCTCTCAGGGGCGCTCATTATCCTTCAAGACTTTCCTCATTTGGGTTCTGATCAGTGTTTATCAAGGTAAAGTGCATCAACACTTTCTAAAAGTTATCTTTGTCCATCATTTATCGTGCTCTGCAGATGAATACTTAGGGTCTTTGAAATAACCTTTTTTGCAGAACCAACTATAATATGACTGTATCTTATAAGACCATTCAGTCTGGCATAACCTACTGTCAATGCAACTCTTCAACCACCATTTCATCATTTCTACTGTGTCTAATACCACCGTCCCTGGGCCCCTCCGAACTCTCAGATAGTCAGTTTCTCAGTATCTTAGGTTTCCAACCACCCTCTGCTTTTACATGCAGGCTTTTGTCTGTCCAGTAAATCGATATTTCTGTAATCGCTAAGCCATGCAGCGTGTGAGAAAGATCTATGTTCCTGCTCGAGCGTGACTTCCTGACAGCTCGAGGTTTTTAATTAAAGGCCAATACCGGGTCTGTGGAAAAACAAAAAAAAAAAACCATGAAGACGATATAAGAGGACAACAGCACAGGAGGAAAACATTAGGCAACAATCTGGCTTAATTCATTACAGGGTTTGACTTGCTGGAATGCACTGTATGAAGACTGTATGAAGAAGTAATTATGTGATCAGTTATAGGCTGTTAAGCTCAATTTGTGTAGTGTTATGATAAAATGAAAGGCTATCAAGCTACAATAGGCACCAAGAGATGAGTGAGTGTCTGAACGCTTAAAGAATTTTAGCAGACTGAGACACTAGAGCACATTGTGCATCTTTTCCCCTCATAAATAAAGTTATTGAATCAGTCCTTATCTCCAGACACATTAATCCTTAACTCAATGCCCCAGTCAACCAGTAATTGTCCCAATTTTACTGGGCAGAGCTGATTCAGGCCAAACTGTATTTTGAAAATACTTTCTGGGTTTCCCTCAGGCTACTTTGGTGTCTCGCAAAATATAACAGATATAGTAAAGTTTGAAGTATTATTTTTCACGCACTTGGTCACATCTGAGTTATTAAAACCGGTGAGAAAAACGCTAACTATATTGTGCAGAGTCACTGTTGAAAAAAAAAAAAAAAAACGAAAAGTCTTACCCAGACGACCCAATTCAGACATTTCATACGTCATTCAGTCAATGTTTCCTTTTGGCGCCACCAGGTGGCATCCTTATGTACGGCGCTCTGCTGCTGTTTGAGTCGGAGTTTGTGCACGTGGTCGCCATCTCCTTCACAGCGCTCATCCTGACAGAGCTGTTGATGGTGGCGCTGACGATTCGTACCTGGCACTGGCTCATGGTGGTGGCCGAGTTCTTCAGTCTTGGCTGCTACCTCGCCTCGCTCGCCTTCCTCAACGAGTACTTTGGTAGGTACTGCATTTTTGTTTCAGCTGTACTTACATTATATATGTATGACTTTTGAAGTTAACTGTGATGACAAAACAAAAACAAAAATATGAGCAATGTTGCACGAGATGGGTTTTGACATAACAGCAGTTATGTTTTAACTCCTGTTATTATTTTAACCACTTATTAAGCCACTTATTAATCTGGTCTTTATTAATCAATTATTGGTTTTATCCAGAAAAAGTCAAAAACAAAAGGCCAAAACACATACTCTCCACTTGTGACAGAATAGACTGAAACACAAAACACTATCATTTGGCCAAATCAAGAAGTTTTGTTAAAGTCCTACTGACGTGGGGTTTAATCATGTGATTTACTTGTTTTAATCTTTTTTCTAACTTGCACTTATAAGCTTTTCAATGGTTGTGTATCTTAACACATATTTAAAAGCATATAAATATTAGTGTATAAACACATGCTCACTTGTCTGAATATATATTTAAATTGCTGAAAATCTATATTTCTACAAATATTGTCTCTTTTTGTTATTTATTTAATTTTTCTGTACTCAGATCTCACTAGTAAATGGCATCTCAATCTTAATGTGAATTCCTAATTAAATAAAGTATAAACATAACGGACCAAACACTGTCCAAAACCTGAAGAACTTAAGTTCACTGTTGTGTGTGATAAAGTGAAGCCGCAAATCCTCACATTTTAGAAGCTAAAACCAGGAAATATTTGGTATCTTTGCTTAAAAATGACTTGAAGGATTAAATCAATTATGAAAATATTTGATCGACTAATGGATTAAACTGTTTGAGACTTTCTCTCATGTTGATTTACTCCTACCAGCCGTGAGCTGTCAGGACAGTGGAAGGGTAACTCTGAACAAACTGAACACTTCAAAGGGCCTCAGTCCCCTTCACTGTATTTTGATGTGATGCTATGTGGCATCTAAGTGTTGTGAAGTAGTTCAGCCTTCAGCTCTGTGCTTTTATTGCTTCCCTCCTCTTCCTTTTCTGTCTGTCCCTCTCTGTTTTTATCTCTTCACTGCTAATGTTTCTGCACTGCACTCACTCTGTTTCTGCTGCACCTCTTTTGCTTCTGTATGTTGGCAACAGGCATAGGCAGGGTCTCCTTTGGAGCTTTTCTTGGTAGGTGTGCACCCTGTCAATTCATTTCATTCCCTGATCCATCCTCTTTCTTTTAGTTATATTTGTTTGTATATTTGTTATATGTTCCAATGATATCTAATGTGTCATCATGTCTATTTCATTTGAGGTTCTTAAAGTCGTTTGCACTGCAGATCTTTTTGGTCTCGTGTCATTTGTTTCGTTGTTAAGTTCCCATTTTGATGCTGTGACAAAAACACAAACTCAAACACATTGAGAACGGTATCTAACTTTGACTTTCTACGCTGCATCCAGACTGTTCATCTTGTCTTTACCTCCTGTTATCAAGTGATGGTGACTCTCCCATCACTTGACTGAACACCTATAAACACGTGTCATCACAATACAATACCACGACATGTGTAACTAACCGAGTGCATCTCTGTTTCTTCTCGCAGACTTGTCGTTCATCACGACTTGGCCTTTCCTCTGGAAGGTGTCTGCTATCACGCTGGTTAGCTGTCTTCCTCTCTACATTATCAAATACCTGAAGCGCAAGTTTTCACCACCAAGCTACTCCAAACTCTCCTCCTGAGCCAAACTTGGATAACCCGTATTTGTTTTGTAGTTTTTTGCTTCTCTGAGCTTTCTATTTTCAGCACTTTTTGTACTCACTGACCCTCAGTGAAGGACAGGTGACTCATGAGGTCAAGGAACCACTGGAACAATCAAGAATGGAGCAAAATTAATTATTGCTCTTTGGATTTATTTCACTGAGACTTGGGATTACTTGAAACCACAGAGCACATAAAAAAAGACTACAAAAGAATGGATTTTACCACAAAAATGGTGAAATGGCCTAAGTGACTGCACTTAGAAGGCTTGAAACACTTGGCCCCATTTTGTCAGAAAGGGCCAATTTGCCTTCTTTTGTTTTAAAGCAATTCAAACACATCAGCTTCAAATGTCATTTTATACAGTTCTGAAGCATTTCTGTCAAAATTTTATATGTGGAGTTCACATTTTTTAAGTGTTATTTTGTATTACAGGTATTAAATGCAGTTGCCGGCCTGCATCCTTCAACAGTGTTGAGTTGCTGTAGGGGATAAAAAGATCATTTACTTTAATGTTATTGTAAATAAAGCCTTTACTACTGCTGTCAATGTAAACCTCGCTGCATTTAACTCTTGTACAAATGTGCATTAACCAAAAATCATTTACAATGACATTCAGAGAGGAAATGCTGAGCACTTGTCCCTGGGACTGGCTTCAACCCGATCCTTTGTGCATTTGCTGCTTTTTGTCCTTTACATTTTCAAGACGGTGAATGACATCGTCAGGCTCTTTGGTGTAAAACACTCCAAAGCAGTATTAAATGTTATGTTGTCTTCATAGCTGGCCTTGATTAAGTCTTGTCAGTGGTCACTAGTCCTGCCAGGATGTGGCAGCTCGCTTTGTGCCTCATTATGATCTATGTTAATGTACTGAAGCATCACAGCAACGGATGTTAAACAATCAGTTTGATTAGTGCTTGGTTTGTTACCCACTGAGTCAGATCTCAACTTCTGGAGCTTGAATCCTGCTGCTTGTCTTCGGACGAGGTTTTCCTGATGTAAAACTACTTTAAAAGTCACAATGAAGGACCCGGAAACTCACTGATGGTTGGTTATTTTTAGGCCTTTATTGATAATATGATTCCCCAGGGCGTCTGTGTGACTTTGGCCTGTGGTGGGCGATGACATTCAGCTCTTTTTTTCTTTTTTTTTTTTCAAAGGGAGAATGAGTTTTATCATTCACTCCATGTACACTAAGTATTAAGGAGGTGTTGAGCACAATGAGAAAAAATGACAGATGGGAGAAAGTTAAACTGATTTGTTACATGTTTGTAGTTTAGCGATGTTTATTAGTCCAGTTGTCATTTTCTTCTTAATCATAAATGAGTTAAACTCAGGTTGATCATTCCTAAACATGGTTGTGTTCTTTTGTTTAAATTGCAACAGCCACACTGTAAAATGTAGTTTTACTAAAAGAAAAAAGACAAAACAGTGGGCGTAGTTATTTGGCAAAGAGTCGGTGCGACTGCAACACTTTGATGCAAATTGCATTTAGGGTTTGAATTAATGATTTACATTCTGTGTGTTCTCCCTGCGTCTATGTTGTGTGTATATGCTGTTGTGTAGGCTGTTCTTTCTTGAATACATGCTTTCCATGTCCTACACTGCAATTTCTAACAGTGGCTCTTATTTATAATATTGTTATTGATTAAAGAGTAATAAAAAGAATTGAGATACCAAAAAATTTGCAATTTCTGTATTTTCTAACACAATTTCTAGACCCTCCAGGTTTTATCCAACCTTGAAGTTCATCACTTGGACACTAGATGGAGGAAGAGACCAGACACAAAGGATGTGAAGCCATTTAAAGGAGCATTTTATACAACACAGAACTTCTGAGGGATTACTCCCAGGATTGGTGAGTGTAAATACTGAGGAAATATGAAGCATATCCCTCATAATGAGTTTCTGTATATACCCTTGTGGTGCGCATGATGATGATGATGATGATGATGATGAAGATGATGCACATATCCCCCATTGAAGGCTGCTTTTCAGTGCATTACGATGCCTCCTCAGAAACTTTAGTCAGAGCCGGATACTGAAATGTTAATAGTGCAATTAATTTTTGAAAAGATTAAATTTTAGGTCCTTTATTTAAGAGTTTGACCTATAAATGCAGCAAATGTGTTATATAACATTTTAAAAATAGACTCAAAAATTATTTCTAAAGAACATACTTATAACTGAATCAAGTAACAGTAATACCATATATAATGGAGCCTTTCTGTGCTGTCCCACAGTAAGAAAATCATTTTAAACAAGCCCAACTGTACAGTAATTACAGATTGTGCCTTTAAATTTGAGCAGTGTGGGGGAAAGATGTAATGTACACTGTAAGAAAGATATCTTTTACCATGTAATCTAAGGCAGCCATTGAACAAACAGGCAATGTGTTATCAATTTCTCTGCGCAGAGGAGGAAGCACTTTGTGGATGGAGGGTGACCCCGTGATGGATGTGATGGTCCGATGGCTTTAACATGTTAAGAAATGTTCGCTTTCATCTCCTCGTTTTCACTTTGTAGCTGCGCGTCCATGGGAGGGAAAGAAGCGCTGCACCACAGGTTGTATTTAACTGTTGCTACAGCATGTGTATCATTGTGGTGTGTTTTCCAAAACTGGCTGCAGTTAGTGTGTCGCATGGGGAGCAGTGATGGGCCAGATAATGTTCATGTGGCCAATGATTTATTCCACTAACAGAGAACAGTTTGTCTTTGTTGGAATGATCCTCTTCTCATGGATATTTTGAACATTAATTTATGGTTTCTTGATGTTGAGATCAGTCTGTCTTCCTTTTATGTTTATAATGAAAGAAGAAGAAGAAAACTGGATGATTTATGTTGGACATAACAAAGCAAGTCAGTGTTAGTGAATAAAATATTGTATCCAGTCAAAAAGCTTTTTAAATTTCTCTCTCAGAAATAGCTGATTGTTTGAAAACTTTTCAGTTTGGAGCTTATGGCAAAAAATTAAATAATGTTAGGATGAGACAGTTCAGGTTCACAAACAGGTCCATAGAGCTGGGCGTTTAACTTCTGTGCATCAGGTAAACTCCTCAGCTGTGCTTTTAAAGTTGTCGAACAAATCTCAAATTCTGAGGATGCAAGTACAGAAATGATGTTTGTGCTTCTTTACGTCCGTCGGTCCACATAAAGGCACAGAAATTGTTCCTGAGTAAGGCATGAAAAAAAAAGAGCATTAGTCATTAGTAAATATCTCTATATAAAGAGGAACGAAGAGGCTAAATGCTCAGGTAGATTCTCATGCAGTCGGTCCAGGGAAACTTAAAGTGCTCTTGAAGATGAAAAGTACGGTTACATAAAATAAAATGTGCTCCAGAAACAGAAGGAGTAGAGAAAGAGATACTTAACGTAAAGAGATAAGAATCATATTACTCAGTATGATATAGTTTCAACAATAAGTTCATTTAGGAAGGTTATTGATGAAAAGGATTGATTATGTATTTATTCAGCCACACCTGGACACGATAAAGGATCAAATTTCTTTCTTCCTTCAACATTGTGCGTTCGTTGCGCAGTGTGATGGTCCAATGGTCAATATTTCTGTGCCCAGGAATAGATTGTAATAACCGACAGCATTAAGGTTATGGCATTATTTCAACCTCATATCACGTAGCCTTTGTTTCGTCAGCATAAGGTTATGAAATGTACCCGTCATTACCCAGAGCTCTAATATCAAATTTTAAATCCTGACATCACTTTGATAGTCAAATGTGTTTTCATACATTCAGTGCAAACTTTATGTAAAACCCAACCCTGCACCTCAACAACAGACAACATCTCTGAGCCTTTTCTCTGCAGGAGAAGTTGCTCAAACGGCCGTAAATTGAGTTGTGTAAGTGCAGAAACACGACAGTGGAGCTGTTGCATTGTCAGAATGGAAGTAAATAATCTGATGTTTCATCTCTTGTGCAACGAATTATCTTCTGTCATAAAAAAAACAAATGACTCCATAACTTAATTTGAAGCCCTCCAGGATGAGGCGTTTTTGCAAAACACTTCTCGACTTAACTAGATTTTATCCAACCCATAAATGGGATACAAAACACTTACGCAGCAGAAATTTCAGATGCATGGAACATTTGTCAAATTAGTATATTTTTTTTTCACATTTTTGCCGCTTTTTTATATGCTGGAGGGAGACCTGCCATTATGCCATTATGCTATCTTGTTACTAAGCGGCTAAGTGGCTTCTGTAGCCATATTCCATCTGACTGGGCTTGTTATAAAATTCCACAGCACCCTGTCTGAATTAAGAAACAACAACCAGTACAGATAAAGTTACCAGTAATGATATTCCCTGACTGGGCTGATGGGGAAGAAGAGTTTAGAAATGTTAAGGAAGACAAGACTATTCCTCATTCCACGGCTCCATCTGGGGAAATATTTCCAACATTTAATTATCTATCCATACACAAAATACATTACAGCTTCTGTATTATTCAGATTGTAAACAGCTTCTCCATCTTTGCCAGAAAATGACTCTGTTGTGTTATTTCGTGACGCTGACACTGAAGGGCAGGGAAGCGACGAGTTGATTAGTGCAAAGTTTTTCCGTTTTTTCGGTGTGGTTACATGGTGATCCTGAAAACGACGATATTGCTTTCAGGGAATTATCCGGAATAGAAAAAGCTTTTATTTCTTACACTTTTTGGCTACTTTGTATTTTTAGCCCTAGCTCACATACTGACTGACATTTCAACTACTATACTTATAATTCAACCGAAGTTTAAATTTCTTTTCATTTGTCACATTCAACTTTTAGTTATATGCTTTTCAGTGCTTAATCCACAACTGACACATCAGCTAGTCTTTTAGCTTTCAATTCAACTGCTTTTATTTTATTTTACTCTTTAAACAGCTCATCTGCTTTCAGTGCTCACTCAACAAGTTAAAATTTCAACTGCATTCAGCCTCTACACATCAACACACTTCAACAATTAATTTACTTAAGCCTGCGTTTTAACTTGTGTTGCTGCTTACACAACAGCTGACACTTCAACTACTAACAGTGTTCACACTTAAACTCAACTCATTTGTAATAACATTTGTATTTACAGTTCACACTTTCTGGTATTTTAAATTATAGTTGCATTGCTTTCAGGACTTGAAGTGACGTGAAGTGAAATTTTATCTAAGTTTCAACTGCTGTCATTGCTGACACTTCAACTTCTTACAGTTCTCACTCCGTCTGTCTCTGGCCATTCAAACTTCACTGAAAGTTTACTTTTATTCATTATTGTTCATCTTACATTTCAGCCACATTCATCTCATTTTAGTCTTAGAAAATGACACTTCAACTGCTTTCGGTGCTTATGTATCAACAGACATTTCAACTGCATTTACCCTCAACAGAAACTTTCAACACTTCAGCTACTAACGGAGCTCAAGCCTCACCTAAACTTTTAATTACTTTCATTGTTCGCTGCTTAATTTACATTTCAGTTGCTTCATATCTCTCTTGTCTCTGCCGTGGAAGTTTAACTGCTTTCAGTGCGGCCTCATCAAATTAAGTTTTAAAAATTGACATGATGGAGGTAGGCACCAAAGGGTAAAAATGCTTCATCTATAATTGACACTTCAACCGCTTAAAGTGTTTGTATTTTTTATTTCACCTTCCATTGTCTCACATTCAAAACAATTAACATCTTAATTTGATTGTTGTCGTTTCAGTTTCATGTCTTAATTGTAGTAATAGTGTCTGTCCTCTTCTTCCCACTGGATGATTGCTGGTTGATATACTGACACTAATTTTCTGATTAGCATTATTTATGTGGTATCTGATTTCAGTTTTGTCTGCTCTGTTTCCACACTTTTACTAAGAATATACATTTGTTTTTTTTATAGTGAGGTATTTTTACACTTATATAATCAAATTGCTTGTAAGGATGTTTTTAGACCAGATTAATGTCGATAGAAAACTTCCTCATGTCAGCAGGCTACTTCACTGGCCCACCTCAGTGCATACCACAGCAACAGACCAGTCTATGGTAACCACACTTCCCTGCAGTTACACTAGCTCCATTCTTGATTTATGTAAACGACCTTGGGCATGTGGAGCCTGTGCAACCATGACCAACGGCTGAGAAACAGTAAAGCGCTGTGTGCCTTGGGGAGCTGTTGCTCAGTGCTGCGCCCGAGCTCCACGCCGTCTCTGAGACCGTTAGGGAGAGAAAATGAGCCTCCCGGCCTTCAGCAAACGCTCCCTCAGCTCAGAAAACTCCTCCCACGGCTGTAGCCAGGCAACGGGCCTTCACAACAGGAAACAGAGCAGGGGATTCCGTCACAGCGGCCGAGAAAAAAGGAGAACATTGATGGGAGACAGGAAGTCTGACTGTAAGACAGAGCAGGGATGGCGGTGGGGTGTGGTGTCATGTGGGGGGGGGGGGGGTCATGACTCCCTGGACAGGCTGAATAACACCAAAATATCTAATAACACAAAAATACAGGCCAAAAAAAAAAAAAAAATCATGTTTACTCCTTCACAAATTAAAGTGACTATTATAAAACGATCAATACCAGTGATTCATAGATTCCATTACCAGGTGGTGAGATGTCTGGAGACGTTTCATTCTCCAGCAGTGGCAAAAGCAGCGTTATCCATGTAGTATTTTTACGTGGTGATGTGATACTTCACAACTGCACATTTTTGTCGTTCTCAGTTCTATCTACCTTTCTTCCATCTCCCACGTGGCTTTTCAGGCCACTGTAAACTCTGCCAAAACCTTTTGAAGTTATTCAAGTTGTTTGGTTTCCAATAGAGGTTACAGATTACTGAATTCCCCTTGAAGCCAGTTTTCTGGTCACAGTCTGAACTCAATTTGTGGCCATAAAGCTTATTTTTAATGTTTCATGATTCAACATCAAGACACACTCTATAAAATACCAGTTATGGGTGCACATATGGTGAGAGGGATGTGCGAGAAGGCTCAATAACACAAAGACGTACAGTAATCATTTTTTTCAGTTTTCTTCCAATTCATTTTTCCAAAACAAACAGGTGATTCAGCAATGGGAAAGCCAGCATTTTGGGCCGGTTATTTCTCAGTTTATGAATAACGTACAATGCCGTCCAATGTTCCATCGTGTTTTTGTTCAGACACAAATAAAGCCAGGCACTGGATTTTGAGGGTTAGAACTGTGGAAAGAGGAGCGAGTTGCGGTCTTTTCCACCTCACTGTGGCCAAACCACGTCATACCGGGCAGAGTATTCGCAAAGTTTGGCAGCGGCCACATTCGGGATGGCAGACGACAAAAATGTGTGGGTTTGTGACAGGGGAGACCACCCCCAGTCCCAGATATTCTGCCCCTCCCAGACTCTTAAAATGATGATACGCCAGGCAAATTTTGGGAAACACAGCTGGGCAGTGCTCCCAGCAGCAGGGATCACAGCGAGACCTGGGGTCAGAATGTATTGGAAATGTTTCCTGATGATCTACAGTCTGGTCAAATTAGCATTGCGATTGTGACACTCACAACCGAACCTTAAAGGATGTTGTTTTCAGTATGTTTCTCTTTGTGTTGTCCTCTCGAAGCTGCGCTGTTAGCTCACAATGAAGGTCACACGTTGGCACAGTGTGAAGGTCTCTTTATAAACAAAGAAATTGAAATCTGCTATAAATATAATGTTGTATATACATATAATTGTGTAACAGCAAAAACAAATTTTCATATGTAAACCATCCTGAATCTTGTAACTAAACGGATGCTCTTGGGAAAACAACAAAAGTGTGTCACAGAGTCTGTTCTTTTCTTGTTTCTTGGTAACAAGATTTTCCTGTGGGATTAAAGCAGCACCTCTGAGACAGTTGGTTGCTGCCCATTCAAGTTGCCCAACAATCGGCCTGTGTATCACTGCCTTAAACCCTCAATACTGCGTGTGAAAGTCTGTCTTTGTATCAAAGAACAACTTAAACAGCAGCTGAAAACATTGTGCTTCAGTGATGTACCTGTACAGAGCACAACAACAAGCTTTGTAACTTTCAGCCATAAAGGGCTTTGAAACACTACTTTTATAAATCTGCTTTCACTGATGTGACTGACATACAGTCAGTTTTTAAGTTTATTTTGAAAAACCTAGCAAATATTTAGATTTCTAGCTGACATGGGGCAACACCTTTCATTTGGAAGTGATGAATTAAAGTCCAATGTTCACTCTGTTTTGGTCTCCACCTTCTCCTTAGAGGAAATATCTGGCTTTTTAGCTGCTAAATGCTCCTAAATGTTCACCAGCTAGTCGCTAACTTTGCCTGTCTTTGGTGCAGCTGCAACAGCTGCCTGCTCCAACTTTAAACAAGGTTGTTGGGAGTGGTTGGAGTGAGCCAACACTGTCCGATTCCAGGTCGTAAAAACCAAAACTGTGAGATAAAAGACTCCTAAACCCTCTGTGAGGCTGAGTAAAACTGCACTCACATGATCGTTTTCTGTGATTTTACCACTACAAATGAGCCCTTTGACATCAAACATAGTAATTCAGTCTGTTAATAAGAAATGATTGATTAGTGCAGCTTTCGGTCACAACAATGAGGACGAAAAACTGGATGTGGATTTGACGAATTGAAATTTAACTCCCTGAAGACTTGACTTGCCTTTAAACCACTAACAAAAATTAAATATCCAGTTTTGACAACAATGAGCAGGACTTTGAGACGGGCTGAATATTTTATTATTAGGCCTGTGGTTTAACAGGACAGTCTCAGACAGTTATGTAAAAAAGCACAATTAATGTGGCTCTGAAAGGAAAATGTGAAAATGTCACTGCCCGCACTCAGAGACCTGTAAAACATGTGGCGTGACTCGGACTTACCTTGAAGAACCTGAGACTTTTTTGACATAATAAGTTGTCTCAGTTGACTTGAGACTTGATTTAGACATGAAAAACAGCTCTGGTATTAATCACTTCAGCATCTGTTGTCATTGTCAGTGAAAATCAGCTTTGTTGATATCAAAGCGTCCCCTGTCCGCTCTGCTCTGCCTGCATTATCAATGCAGGACATTGGTGTTGTTTCTCATTATCTACTGTGCTCTTTCTTCAGTTGTGGCTCTGGATCCATCCGGTCTGTAGTGGCCTGTTACCAAGGTGTCCACTAACCAGCACCAGGCCTGTCTGGAACAGCTACGAGCCCCAGCACCGCCCTGACGTAGACAAGTCCACGAGTCAATCAGCAGCAGGGCTATTTATTAACTGCAGACGGGTGGAAGTGTTTACTGCAGCACATGTTTCAGTTATACATAACTGTGGAGTGGTGAACACCCCCCCCTGCCTCCTTTGCTCCATTTATGCCCCCCCACCCCCACCCCACCCCAGCCCTGATGAGAGATTTCCATGAGGTCAAAGGAACGAGTGGGGTTCTTTAAATGACTGGGGAGCCACCGGGCCACGTCCCCATGATGAAACAGACAGCTAGGATTTCACAAGTGTCGTCACTGCCTCAGATACTCTGTTGCAGAAGAAGCTCGGCCAAAATGAGATCCCAATGGGTGAGAAGAGAATATTGCTTCGGATGCGTGGCAGGCATAACATCGTGTTGCACAATGGAGACAAAGGTGGATTAAGAGCTGATTTCTGAAACTGTTTCTCTTCTGCTTCCCAACAGGCCACCCAGGGACAAAAATTTGCTTTTGGTGAGCAACTTAAAGACGATGACTACAATGGGTGATTCAATATATTCAGACTTTTAGAATACCTTGGGTTTTGATCACTCTGTGCAACCCTTTGGTCCAGATGGGGTTAGGGTTAGAGTATCTGAGAGGATTAACACATTAATGATGGAAGAGGCCTATTGATTTCAAAGATCCCGTCACTCTTAACTCCAAAGTGCTTCACTATGAGGTTGATATTTGTGTTTTTGAGGATGGACTCAGCGCCGTCATCAGGTCATTATATTCCCATCATCCTCAGCTGTACTCTGTGTTTAGTGCTAATTAGAAGAATGTTATCAAGCAAATACACTAAACTAAGATGGTAAACATCAACATGTTAGACTTGTTATTGTGAATGGGTTAGCACAGTGCTCTTAGCCTTTACCTCAAAACACCCCTGTGCAGCGGAGCCACTAGCGTGACTGTAGACTATTAGTCTTAGTATCTTTTTTTTTTCTTAATTGGGATCATGAATGATGTCTAACTGTTGAGGAATGAAGTCTGTGCTGCATAACCTTCGAATGTGCTGCTGCCTCATTGCGAACATTTGTGCTTGTTTTGCTGCCCATGATATCAAACACCCCAGTTTGATCAGTGCCTTCAGTTATTATCAGTTATTTCAGAAGCGCTGACGATATCTGGTCTTATTCTCAGAGGACTCTTATTCTAATCGAGGTTTTCCAGGACCACAGTTGTTGTTCAATGTGCTGCCTCATTGAATGTCCTAAATATAAGACCGATGTGCAGGAATTGCCACCTAAAAAAAACGTTCTTATTTATCCGAGGGAATTATGTGATGATCCATTCAGCCTTGGAAAATACACACAGGAGAATACCCAAAACAAACTTCCCGAAGCACATGGCAGAAAATGATCCCAAAACAGGAAACAGGAAACAGGTTTTAGTGCAAGAAAATATTACTTTAGACAATTTAAGAGCTTTAGGACAAAAGGAAATATGACCTTTAAATGAAGACACACAGTAATGCCCCGCCCCCACAGTTGAGAGTGGCAGTGGCGTGACACTCCACCACCACTAAGGATCACACCAACTAGGGCCAGATGATAAGATGCTGCAGTGCCGTGAAGTAGATTCCCACCTCCAGGGATGGACAAGACTCTTCAAGAGCAGCCATGTGACTATTGTCATCACAGAAACCACGGGCCTGCTGCCAGCTGCTGAAAGGTCCAGACCTGCCAAAGATAGCAACAACCCGGCCTGCTGGGACTGAATCCACTGAGGAGAGACAAGCCGAGTAAGTACACACCAACCGCAGTGAGCGGCCTATGGAAAACTCTATGAAGATTCTCAGTTCAGCGTGTCAAATGACTGGGTATAGGACTTGATTTTTATATAGTGCTTCTATGCAAGTATGGATAATTATGTGTTTTGTGCCCCGCAGACGTGCAGTCTGTCAGGAAGAAGTGGAAAAGGAATTATTTGCCTTTGCAATAACTTCAAAACCCCATGAGATGCCTATACAAGATCTGAAGGAAGTTTTATGTTTTACATATGTCTGGTCAATCAGTGCTTGAGCTGTATGTTCTGGCATGTCTCCGCTCACCTGTCCTTGTATCTGCTGCTCCTCCGGCTGCAACCTGACAACCCAGCAGCCTCCAACTGAACGCTCATCTGCAGTAACCAGCTGATGAATGGCTCTTTCAGGGTGAAATGGCAGCAGTTTAACGTAAAATGCTTGTGAGGATTAGTTTGCACATAAATCTTGATTTAGTAGATTCCATGTGCAGCGTCTATACAGCAGCACATTGATGACTGACTTTGTGAACGATGCCAGGGGAACAGATATTGTAGATGAAGTGGGTGGAAAGTGCAGATTAATGCTGTTCATGCCCATTAAGTCAGTCATTGATCACGGGGGCATAGTTTAAGTGTCAGGATTTCCTTCTAACATCTGTCACACAGCAGATCCTGGTGTTTTATACCGTGCTGTGTCACTCTAACTCCAGTTATTCCACTGTTTATACTCAGTAGGATGTTCACTCTGGCTCAGGATCTGCTGGATTAGCTTCAGCAGGCGCTGTGCGGGATGTTTTTTTCCAATCACTGAGGGTTTGCAGGTTTGCGAGGCTTATTTTACTCATCTCGGAGCCTTCGGGCTTCACTGCCAGCTCCGCTAATTGGCCTCCTTCGCCTCTGGAAGCCCCCAGTGTACAGAGAGGATCTCCATTGGATCCATCTGGTGGTCGGAGGCGCACATGCGTCATGAGTGTGGAGGGGCGGTGCGCCGCCGTGCGCCGAGGTGATCCCCGGGTTTAAAAGCGCAGAGGTCCTCTGTGCGCCGGAGCAGTGCGTCACAGAGACCCAGCGCAGCCAGGATCCCCCGACACAGACCCAGACAGAGTCAACACAGCGACGAAAATAGCTTTTTCTAACAGAACTCATCTGCATCAGCCATGACTTTATTTCACATGATTTAATTTTTTTTTTTTTTTTTTTTTTTTGACGTTTTCATTTCGGATGCGCCTTTTCCCGCCTCCTTCCCTCTTTGAAGTCGACAACACTTTTTCAACTTTATACTTTGTTATTTCTGATTGTGGTCGTTAATTTGCGGCGGCACAGGATCCTGAGCAACAGCTGGGGGACATATAAACTCCGCTATATGGATAAAGAGTCGCTCCCATCTGCAGTTTGATCTCAGACGCTTCTCTCTGCCCAAAGACCAAAATGAAATCAGCTGAAGAGGGTGAGTCTGACTTTAATGTACTGGATGACACTCTGTGTGTGTGTGTGTGTGTGTCTGTCTCTGTGTGTGTGTGCGTGTGTTTATCACAGTTCAGTAAAACTATTAACGTGGCGATTATTCACCTTCTCATCACTGTCTGACACTTTGCACCCGGATGCGACACGTTGAAGTGTTGTGTTATGCTGAATTGGGGTCTGAGCTTCACCCCCACCCCCCTGCTGGGTGCCTGTATCCAGCCTCTCAGTGCCAGTGTTAGTGTATAATAAGATAAACTGACTAAAGAAGTAATGGTGCAGACACAGTGTGCGCCCCTCCCTGCTGATCTGGGCGAGGTGGGCGTGGCTCTGCTGCTCTGAGCCTCATGACTAAAAAAGTGTTCCCAAAATAGTCAGAATTGAACGTGTGCTGATGACTGACATGGCATTGTGGGTAATATTTGTGAGCGATTCAGTATTGCCCTGTACTGCCCAGTATTGAGCCGAGCAGCCCCCCCAGGCTACCTGTCAGCTAATTCACACCAGGCTAATTGCAGAAAACAAACATTTCAGTGCTACTGTGTCACACACCACAAGCAGCATTAAATGTTGGCATAATTTTCTTTTATTAGAAGGAGTCATATGGTGCAACACTGACGTCATGGTCTTTATGGTCGGGGCCCCCTAATTCTCTTTAATTTACAGCAGACAGGAGCTGTGGTGACTGCAGGCCGTCTGACTGCATCTGTCTGTCGTCTCCATCTGTATCAGTGCGCTCCACTGTGGTCACATTCACTCCACCTCATGCACCATGTAACCACAACTCCCCCACCCCCTCCTCTGCCCCTGCTTGTGACCTCAGCCACCAACGGGCAGAGTTTCACATGAACCGGGGAGGAGCGTTGGCACGAGACCCAGAGCTGAATACGACGAGCACCTTTGCAGCATGCAAATAAATGAGTCACGTCCCTCCTGTGTTTATTTTTGAAGGCAGCTGGAACCTGAAACTAGCCAACAAAAGCGTCGATGTGTGTTTTCATAATGTTATGGTTCATGGGCTGCAGCGTGTGCATTAAGTGGCATAAATCTGGTAATGTCAAATGGAAAAAAAACCCCCACCTGGTCTTGCCTGTGGTTATTTTTAGACTGGAGTTATTTTTGGCTTCTTTTTTTTTGTCTCCCACCTAATTTCTTTTGTACAAATAGAGCCATTCAGAGATGCTTTGTGCCACTGGCCTCAGTGTGTTTGGGGAACCCCGTCAGATGAGCCGTTATGATTTTAACTCGCTGACTTTCTGGACTTGGAAGTAGCGAGGGCCAAGAGCAATGGGCAAGCTGTTCTTTTGCCATTATAGGCAACAGCTCTCACAAGACTCAACTTGGCAACTGTCTCCTTCTAAGTAAAGGGGCCAGTGAATGTGTGTTTGATTATCATGGTAACAAACTGAATGTGTTTGCTTTCCAGATGCATATGGCTACACGCCAAATGTCAGTCTCTCCCTCCCACTGGGCAACCCTTGTCTTCCCTCCCAGTACCACAGCCTCCAGTCCAGCCCCACCATATCTGTCTCTGTTACCGAGCCTCACAGTTATGACACCCAGGATGACATGAGGGCGGCCGGCTACTATTCATCCTCAAGCACCCGCCCAAACGGAGCGCCAACCCTGGAGAGTCCCCGTATCGAGATCACAGCTTATGGTCAGTTTCCTGAGGATGAGGTGGAGGAGAGCAGCCTTCCTGTTGCCAAGCGAGTCAACTCTGTAGTGACTCTGACCCTCCCCAGTGCCGACAGTTACCGTGACCCCAGCTGCCTGAGTCCGGCCAGCAGCATCTCATCTCGCAGCTGCCACTCTGAGGCTTCCTCCTATGAATCAGGCTTCTCCTACAACTACGACAACTCGCCCCAGAACTCCCCTTGGCAGTCTCCCTCTGTGTCCCCCAAAGGCTCCACCCTCGCCCTGCCAGGTGATGGCTGTGCCACTGGTGGCTCCCCTCGCCACTCCCCCTCCACCTCTCCCCGCACAAGTGTAACAGATGACACCTGGATGGGTCAGCGTGGCTCCAGGCCCAACTCCCCTTGTGGTGCAAAGAGGAAGTACAGCTTCAACGGCAGCGGGGCGCCACACAAGCACTACCCCTACTCGCCCAACCACTCCCCTGGACCATCCCCACAGACCTCGCCTCGCCTCAGTGTCACAGAGGAGACCTGGCTTCCAAACACCAACCAGTACACCAATTCAGCCATCCTGGCGGCCATTAATGCCTTGACCACGGATGGAGTGGTTGACCTCGGGGAGGGAATCCCCATGAAGGCCCGGAAAACCAGCCTGGAGCACAGCCCCTCAGTCAGCCTGAAGGTGGAGCCAGGGGGTGAGGAGCTGAGTCCGGGGCAGCTCTGTGAGGATGAGCACCCCTCCAACCGCCTGTCATTAAAGAAGGAGGGCTACTGCGGTGGGTTTCTGGATGTGCCACAGCACCCATATTCCTGGTCCAAGCCAAAGCAATATGTCAGGTAAGTAAGCAGAGACAGTTAAAGTTATGTTCAAACGTGAAATGAAGCATGAGGAAAAAATAATAAAGCATAAACGTAAAAATACTAATGATAAGTTGTATATAATGATATACTTGCTTAATCTCTATGGACACACTGCACATATTTACTATTTACATACAAGAATTAGGTTTGAGCATATTTGCAATTTCATAAAAGCTTTATCACAAGGTCTGGCAAATCACAGTGTTCACATTCTGCACATTCTGCCTTGATAAGTGCCTCTAAAATAAGCTCTCCTCCCTCCTTGTTAAGTTGACATGTCGGACATGTTTTCGCCCCGACAGCCCGTCCCTGCCAGCTCTCGATTGGCAGCTGCCGTCCAGCTCGGGGCCTTACAGCCTGCAGATTGAGGTGCAGCCCAAGTCCCACCACAGAGCCCACTACGAGACGGAGGGCAGCAGGGGAGCAGTAAAGGCCCTGGCAGGAGGACACCCAGTCATTCAGGTTTGCGAAACCAGTGTTTTGCTTTTCTGGCTGCTGACGTCTTTCAACAAATCAGTGTCTTCCTGAGATTTCTCCAAGCCGTGACCACTCAAACCAAACACTGATTAGATTGTGTCATATGAATATTTTCAGGGGTGAAATAATCCAATGTTTCACAAGAAAATAGAAAAAAAAAATCCAATTTATCATTTCGTGACCCAATCAGGGGCCTGAAACCGTATGTTGGGAACCAGTAAACTAGGCTGTTTAGTTTCCTGTGATGATTAGACCAACACGCTGTGCAGCCATGAGGCCTATTCATCCTCCTACCCTTTACCCCATCAGCTCTCACCACAACACTCTCCCCCTCCTGTTTTTACCTCATGTGTTAAAACAGATTGCGGCGACATGTGTTTCATGACCTGGCTGTTATGATATTCAAAGATGTCACATTTCTGAATGGAATACCATAGGTATGCTATTAGACAGACCAGTCCACTCAGTTCCTGTCCAGACAAGGATGAGTCAAACTTTTCCATTGCGTTCTCGAGCTCAGTTCAGACAGTTACAAAGTGATGTAGCATGGCCAGTAAGAGCTTAGTCATGAGCTTTAACCACAGTAGCTCTGGTGGTCGAATCTAAGAAAAAAAAAATGTGGATAACTGCAGATATGTTTTGCTTATAATCCCCCAACCATTACTCCTCACCGCTGACCTCAGTCTCTGAATAAATAAAGGCAAGCAAGGAGTTGGGCAAACTGAGTGGTTAGCAGGGCTGTCATCTTAATTAATGCCTTTTGACATTTCATTAATGCATTTCAATAAGTCCACAAGTTTACCAGACATTCGTCACATATGGAGGCTGAGTTTTCTGTTTTTGCCTTTCAGGTGTGATACAATTCAGACGCAGTAGTTTTCCCCTTTGCCCCAGAGGAGTAGGTAGCTAGAGCAAATGCTAACATTGGCTCTGCAGCCATTTTAGGGACAAACATAGACAAGTCTGTACTACATGATGATTATACTGTAAATAGAGAGAGTTTACACAGGAAAATGAAGTCTACCCACTACAGTCTGACTGAGTGGATTTTTTAGGAGCTAATACGATCATTGAGTTTTGACAGTAAACAATGGAATAAGCTAACAATAAATCGGACTGAAGCATTACGGATGTTGACATATTGTCTGACATTTGTTTTTATCATAAACACACGAAGCATCACATACACTTTTGTTAATAATCCCTTAAACTTTGGGCATTAAATTAATGGTGACTAATATATGTAAAATAACGAACCAACATTTTGTAGCTGAAATGTGAAACTGTCAGTGCCCTCTAGTGGACAAACCATATCATGGTGACACTGTTTCTATATTACTGCACATATATAATTAGCATTTCTATATAGCAGTTCTTGTTCCTTATCAGGTGTTTATATCCGTTGATATATCTGTGATAATATCAGCTAATATCAATATACAGACTTGTGTTTTTGAGTCTGTTGAGGAGGAGGAGGAGGAGACATTTACAGCTGGAAAAAATAAGTTGCAGATGGTGATGAGACAGCCTGGGGAACTTCGTTGGAAAATAATTATTGACTGTTGGGACAAACCTTTTAATTAACGATTTGGCATATTCACCAATTAGCACAAAAAGTCAAATGATTTCATGTATACTAACTGCAAAAGAACATATTGTATATCGTTAGTATGTATGAATTTGGACATAACTATAGTTTCTCTCCTCAGAATGACCTTTATATCCATCCATCTGTCCTTTGAAGTGCTAAAAGGTTCAGTTTGTGATGTGTTTAGATGGAAGTCCTCTTGTCTTTTCTTGATTACAAAAAACTGGAATAAGGAAACAGAAATATTATATTTATATGCAGCAGTGGAATTAAAAAAAAAACTGGAAACCAAAACATTTTGTACCAACCAGTATGTCGCAACTGCAGCCACACATCTGTGCAAGATGCATGTATTTGTCCATGGGAAGGTGCTAATGATTTAATGACAGGGGTCTGGGTTCACCCCAGCTGAAATAGAGAGTGTGTGTTCTCTTTAAACCTAAACTCAAACCTCCCCCTACTTTTCCGCCAGCTACCACCCCAACCACACAGACTTCCCTTTGTTTAGGAAAGTTCCCGTGTGCACGGCTGACATCATTGCGCTCTGCGTCCTGCGGAGGCGGCAGCAACTAAACCACACACGTTTCTGGCAGGCTCTGATGGAGATGTTGGAGGGAGACTCAGACAAGGCAGCCCCATCTCTGTGACTTTCTGATTACATGGTACACACAGCAGCACTGCAACCTCTGCTGTGGACGCTGGCTGACGAAGCTTCTGTGTCCCGTCGCTCCTCTGACTCAAACCCTGCCCAGACTTTACAGAGTTTATTCTGGAAGGCACTGTTCTGTGTGGTACACTTTTTTTCTCCACGTCTAGCATCCAGCACAGCTAAGCTGGCTGTTTTCTGTTCTTTTTCAATGCCATCGCTGCTGCCTGCCTCAACCACACCCGCCCTTACGCCAGCAGCAGACTGAAGTATGCCCCTCTGAAGTGCTGTGTGCAGTCTTCACCGCAGTTAATGCTCAGGGTTTCATCCTGTACTTTGGTGGAGAGGAAATACCCTTATTCAAGTCTGTGAGGTCTTTTTTTTTTCTCTATTTGAAGTCCGCTTTCATGGCTTAGATTTAAACGTTGTTATTTCGGAGTCATGGGCCTTTTCTTGGCCTTGATCCTTGTGATCAAATTTAGATATCTAAACAAAGTGTAATAAATAAATATCATGTGAAACAAAAAGCGTGACAGGATGAATTGCTGGTCACGCTGAGCTATCCCTCCCTTGATTAAAGAGAAACATACAAGTCCATATGTGTGTGAAGTGAGTTTGATCATCCCTTTAGAGCTGGGGGGGGGCACAGTACAGGAATGGAGAGTTAGCCTCTGTCCTTTCCTCACCCCTTTCTCCTCCTCTTTGGTGCCTTGAGCAGCTGGAGTCTCTGCATTCCTCTTGTGGGTGATAATGTGAACTAGGGAGGGGTGGCTGCTTCGCCAGTGTCAAACTGCCAGGGTTGAGGAGCAGAGAGTTTACATGAAGTGGTATCACAGAGATTTGATTTCAACAACAAATCAGAACTTTTGTCTGCTGCGGCTGCACGTATCACTCAGATCATAGACAGAAAAAGTGAACAGGAAACGTTTCTTGATTGTGAGATTGCTACTTAGATAATTTTACGCCTAAAAATGATGGATGACAATGCTGACAGGAATTGCAGATGTTTTCACAAATGCGTGCTTGGAAACTGGGCAGCCAAAAACAGCAAAAGCAATCAGATGACATTTTTGAATCTGATGATTTCTATTTGTCTATAGACTTTGTTGCTGATGATAATTTAAACCTGATAATCAGGAATCTGTTATTAATTATATTTTAAGAGTAACCACCTAAAGTTGCGAGTTGGGCTAGCTCACCTCATCACACTCCTTTCTGCTGCCTAAATAAACAGCATTGCTTGGCAGCAACCCATTTCCTTACACAAATATACAGGGCTTTTGCAGGCACTTAACCCTGACTCCAAATCACGTGTTGTGCCTCCCCGATCTGAGCTGTTTGCTCTTGTTGTGGGCACTCCTCGCCTCGAGTGCTCTTCTTATGTAAGTGAGAACTGTGGTCGTCATTTCAACATTTTCTCACTGATTGTTGCAGCTGATGAGTTTTACTCTCTTTTTTTTTTTTAAAGGTCCCAGATTGTGTAATGTGAGATTTCCATGTAAAGCAGGATTAGATGCCATATTGATGATGTTGATACTAAAGTACCAAACTGCTGTGTCCACAGAGGAATGATCGGAGCCCATACTCAGAAACAGAGCCATCAGGACTCGTGACTTTGTGATGTCACGACGAAGCAGTCACTGGTCTCAGTCTGGTCTCAGTCATGACTCAAGCTGCTGAAATCTGTGCAGTGGCAGCAGGCCGCCACGCACTGGTGCGCCTACCGGTACCTCTTTATTTTACTCTTTAGTGTACCGTTACTTTTTCTTGCGTACCAGCATTCCTCACAAGTTGCCAGTGAGTTGCTTGTGAGAAGTGCCAAGAAAAAGTAATGGTCCTCTTTTCTACCCTCTCCATTTCAGGATCTAGGCGATGTGTATGTGCCCTATATTAACTACATTACCCACAGGGCGTGGAGTGCCAGTTTGATAGTAAAAGACTACCACAAACCTCCTCTGATAGTTGTAAAACTGAAGCCAGAAGAGTTTTATTACTGCACATACACTGTATAGTGTATAGAATTGAATTTTGAGTAAAGAAATATATGTCGTATACACAAAATTTTGAATTTAATAATGTTTTGCTTATATTGGCCATGTGCATATGTGTGTACTGGCACTTCTTTCTCCACTTCAAGCTCTGGTTCCAGTCAGATCAGCAGCTCAGCCAATCAGAAGAGAGTCCTGACCGGTTCGCTGACCTTATTACTGGAGCTTCAGAGACAAGCTGGAGATGTAAAACTGCGTTGAGATGGTTTTTGGTTCTAAAAACCACCAATATATCGTCTTATGGATATCAAAATTAAATTAACTGCGCATAGAGAAAACAGTCATAATACTTGACCCGGACTAGCCAACAGTACTAGTCCCTCTAATTCAGACCTGATAATTGGAGGCGTTTCAAGTGCCGCAAAATTGCTCAGTTTTATTGAAAAGGATGGAAAGATTTTCGACTGTTGAGTCAAACAGGCCCAAGTCCATTTTGTGGTTTATTGACTGATCAAGGGCAGGATTTTGGGAAACGGCAGTAACTTGAAATTTAGAGCTGAACATTAACTTGTTTTATTTTATTAATATATCATTATTAGGTCAATCTTTATTGAAGGCAGTGAAACACCAAAAAAACTTAAAATTTATTGTTTTTTGAAGATGAAAATGGTACCACTTCAAATCAATGGGAAATATCATATATGAAGTAAAAACAGAGATTTGGGTTGATGACATTTTTATTGTAAGAGCTGAATGAGGAAAAAGGACAAGGTGGAAACGCTTCATAATCACAATACCAGATGATCTGCCATCTTTGCTGTAGTTTGAACAAGAGGAAAAAAATATTATGGTTTGCAGCATAATCTCTCAAAAAAACTTAAAACTGTACAATTGGGTAATTTAATCTCAAGATTATATTTCACGGTATGTTCCTACATTAGGGTGCCTTTTATCTTATTATCCTACAGTGTTTTTATCCAATTATTTTGATTAGATTCTGCTCTGATTCGTCCCTCGTCACACTGTATGGATAACATATATAACTCTCTGACAGTGTGTCAGTAGTAGCCCCTGTTCTCAGATTTCAGCCTGCGGCTTTGGGCTTCATGCCTGCTCTCTGCAGTCTGGGTGGTTGAGGTCGTCCTGGCAGGAGGCCTCCTGTCAAGTAACACCTATGGAGGTCTGGGAGCACTTTAGAAGCTCTGGGTCGAACCTGCCAGTTAAAGCGAGCAGCATTTCTGCACTGTCTCAATCTCCATTGTGCCAGGATCATTTTACTGATAATAATCAGAGTGGGGGTCACTGCTGAGAGAGGTTTTCTTGACCCTGATTGGCCCGGGCTTTGTGGGACTGACATGACCTTGACTTTTCTGGTACACTAGCTTCGTCTTGTCACAAGTTAAGCGCTGGGCTCACAAATCACAGCGCCACTCGCTGTTGGTGGTTTTACTGCTCTCTGGCAACGGCCGCCCCTGAGATTCAGCTACTGTAGGATCAACATCTTGGCAGGCCGTGCATGAACTGATGGAGGAAGTGTATGGAAGCCATTGGTAGTAAATTAAAGAAGATGGAAAGGGTGATTACAAGATCCTAAATGGGTACTTTGTCTGAAAACCATCATGCTGAGAGCCTGACCTCTGAAAGACCTACGTTTGTTTTCAACAGACTGCGAGTGTGGATACTGTTTCAGGACATGATCCTAACTGCGTCCTTTCTTTCCCTCTCCCCTTTTAGCTCCACGGCTACATGGAGAGCGAGCCCCTGACCCTGCAGCTGTTCATCGGCACAGCTGACGACAGGCTGCTGAGGCCCCACGCCTTCTACCAGGTCCACCGCATCACCGGGAAGACCGTGTCCACCCCGAGCCACGAGGCTATGCACAACAACACCAAGGTGCTGGAGATCCCACTGCTGCCGGAGAACAACATGCGGGCCATGTGAGTATCAGAGGCTGAACCCACTCAGTGAGGGTTGATATTGATATTTTCTGGGTTGAAACTGCTCTAAATCTGTCAGATCCAGGTGAAGTTTGAAGTAATTTAAGACTTGTCTCGAATGTCAGGTTTTGTTGACATGGGGTTTTGTTAAATGACTAAACCTTTAGATGTTCAGAGTTATATTTAACTCTTTTAGATCAAGTCTCAAGTCATTTGAAACAAATCTACTCAAAGGTTTGAGTCAGATGAAACTTGAAGACTCAAGACAAGTCTCATGTGAATCTTAAGTCATTTTCTGGGATTAGCTGTTATAGTCAGTAAACACCATCTACTACATGCATCACAGTTGTCATGTAAAAACCTCTAAATTCAAATGTTAGTAGTTTAAGATGACAATGTGGAGATGTAAAGTTTGCTTGTTTCATATATCTCTGTACAGCGGAGTCCAAAAGTCTGAGACCACTTTACTTTTGGACCCCACTGTACGTCTGTTAGTGTGCATGCCTCCTGTAGTGTTTAGGTTTTGAAAGCGTTGCCCTCTGTACTCAGACCGGTGGCTTTCCCATTTTATAAGCCTCAGAGCATCAGATTACTGGGGAAGCTCAAAGCTGCTAACAGGGACCTGGGGTTTCTGTCTGAGCTGCAGGCAGTAGCAGCCTGCCTGCATCAGCACTTTCTCTGCGTTTTAATGGATGTAACACATAAGCTCCCCTTATACAACTACTTCACCAAAGGATATGGTTTCCCTGTTCTCACAGAGGACACGCCTCAGAGTACTTAAAGTTTAGGCGAGGGATTTGTGGGAGATTTATTCATTTTGACAGGCACTCCAGTGTGACATATAGATGTTTTATTATGTGGTATAGAATACAGGCATTATTATAGTTCTAAGAAAAAGTTATTCAGTACAATTTAGGGCAACATGTCTTGAGTTAAATCATTAATCAACATCAATCAACATCAATTAAATTATGCTTTATGAAACAATGAATCCAAATTTGACATGGTATGACTCCAATTAACTGATAATAAAGTCAATGATAGCACTGGACTGCCTTAAATAAATAAAAAAAGTGCCCCTCTTCTGGGTATGGCTCTTTCTTTCTAAAACGTTTTCTCAGGCACCGAATGGACGCCTCAGTATGTGGTTTTGTACTCAGCCTGTCTGTGTAGGCGGAGAGTTGAACAGCTGGGGTCCTTAGCATCAACACCTGATTACTTCGCCAGTGAAGCAGACCCTAGTGTCTGGCGGGAAGAATGTTAGGGAGTGTTCAAATGTGTGTAAAAGTTGACATTAACTAGGCTTTGAGGAATGTGGCATCAAGTAGCACGGCGATGGAAAAGCCAGAAACTGTTAAGAGAGGCTGAAGGTATGAGAGAGTATGAAAAGTTAAGATGAGTGCAGACAGAGACGTGCGGAAGTGTCTGATGTAGACTTTGTGAGAAATTATTACCTGGGTTGTAAGATCATCACTCTTGATTTGGCTGCAGTACCATATAAATCACCACCTGATTAACTGCAAGAGTATATATGTCAAAAATGCTTGTGATAATTTGCCTTGTGGACAGACAGACAGAAGATTTGGCAGAATCATCATCTTTTGTCTCCACTAACAGAATCGACTGCGCCGGGATCTTGAAGCTGCGTAATTCAGACATTGAACTGCGAAAGGGGGAAACAGACATTGGACGCAAGAACACACGTGTGCGAATGGTTTTCAGGATTCACATCAACCAGGCCACAGGGAGAACAGTGTCCTTGCAAGTTGCATCCAATCCAATTGAGTGCTGTGAGTACATCTTCCCTCATTTGTTTTCCTCATTATTCCCTTAATGCCTCATCAATAGCCCTGGAATTGCTGGATTTGTTGACTTACTGACTCTCAGCATGATGGTGGGGAAATCTCAGAACATAGATTTATGGGGTTTAAAGGTGATCAATAGATCAAAAAAAGAAAAAACTGCCTCACAAAATCAAATGAATTTTCTTTTTGGAACAATGACTAGTGTAAATGTCAGTCCACCAATTTGGTCCCAACAGGAATACGTCAACATTGATCTGATGGATTGGCATGAACTTTTGTTTAGACATTCATGTTCCTCAGAGGGTGAATCCTAATAACATGGTGCTATCAACAATATTTTAATTTGTCCAATACTTTGGTTTGTAATCAAACACTTTCTTACCTCACCTGCATGTTAGCATGCTGACGTTAGCACCACTGTGCCGACAGCCTCACAGAGCTGCTAGTGAGACGATAGACTCTTGTTCTTGTTGAATATGAGACAGTTTAACCATCAGAAGCCTTTTATGATGACTCAAATCAAACAATCTGAGGTTAGAAGGAGAAAAAAAATATGGTTTTGCTGCAACTACTCATAAGTCAGAGGCATATGACACATGAGACGAGGGGTTGCAGGGAGAAGGGTCACAAGACAAACAAGTTGGGAATCAGTCAGTTAAGAGGAAACTTATAATCAATCAAAGGTCATTTTTTAAAAACAGAACGACTAAACAGTTTATGCTTCCAGGTTCTTAAATGTGAGGATTTTTTATCAGTTTTATGACTCAAAATTAAACATTGTCAGCTTTTAAGCTGTTTGTCAAACAAAACAAATAATCTGAAGCTCTCACATTGGACCGGTTTGTTATTCTCAATTTAAGTAATAAATTTAGAAATAGTGATTTGGAGAGATGTATGTGACTCTCAGTCATCCAGGTCATTCAGGAAAAGTTTAATTGGGGAGGAGATAAGAATGATTTGATGCAGGTTTGTGGAGCCGTTGTGGACGTGGTGCATGTGGTTGTGAGCTACATTTTAACCTGACAGTATTTGTCTGTGTAAAGGCCATTTAGTCCCTGCTCGATAAACTCCATTGACTCTCTTTGCTGCACTGGAGTTGACCTTTCACTGGACCGGGACAAACTCAGGCAGATCAACCACTTTATGTGGGTCTGGCACCAAGAGCTGCCATAGAGATTAAGTCTTATGAGGTAAATGAAAGACAGTAGTTAAACCATGATCTCAGCTCCTTGAAATAGACCATTGTTAGTTTCTGAACAACTGCCACAAAGCAATTGTTTTTGACCAAAATTCACTCTGTGAGTGAGGCAGCACGACAGACAGAGGCAGAGAAACGCAGAGATATGGGGAAGATTGATGGTTTCCAAAGACTGAGAATTAGAGTTTGATCAAAATCAGAAAGCAGCAGGATCGAATAACAAAAAGATGATCCTCACATGAGAAAGATATTCAGGTTTTATTGAACTCTATTTATGTGTCCTGGTCAATCATGATGAAATTACAGATATCTTTCACAGGAGAGACCTGGCCAAGACATCAATGTTACATTTAGACAGAAAGAGTTTGCAAATAAATCATAGCAAATAATAGATCACTTCAGAAAAACTGAAAGTAGGAATGAGAAGAGTAGGCCAAAAGGTGAGAGACACACAGATATATTCTTAAACCAAACAGTTGAGACTTGACATCCACTCTAATTTGAAGAAAACAAATAAACACAACATGACCCATGCCCACGGGCAAAAAGGAGCTTCATTCTAACACGGGGAGGCAGAGGTTTACAGCTGTGTCGACAGCTCTGTGAAAGCTGTCTAGGTAGTGATTCAGGCTCGGTCTGGATGCTCAGGTCTGCATGGGGAGTGGGTGTGTATTAGCTGAGCGATGAGTCCGGTTTCTTCTCTCCCTCCCACAGCCCAGAGATCGGCCCAGGAGCTGCCGCTGGTGGATAAGCAGAGCTTGGAGACGTGTCCCGCCCCCGGAGGGGAGACGATGCTCCTCGACGGACACAACTTCCAACACGACTCCAAGGTGGTGTTCGTGGAAAAGGCTCAAGGTAAAAGAGGAGGAGATTTGGAGTAAAAGCTGGATCGTCTCAGCACAGCTGTGTGTGTGTGTGTGTGTGTGTGTGTGTGTGTGTGTGTGTGTGTGTCCCTCTCTCTGTTGTTGGAGAAACCCCAAGACTGCTCCCTCCCTCCCTCCCTCCCTCCTCTCCCCCCGCCGTCAAAATATCCTCCATCCTGCCAGAGTGCCACATGTGGTGCACATTAATGCGCTGTATTTTTAACCCAGCAGATTTACATTTGCAGAAGTTTCCATTGCCTGTTCAGCAGAGGAATGGATCACAAATGCAGCATGTGTTGTGTGCGTGTGCGTGTCTGTGTGTGTGTGTGTGCATGTGTGTGGGTTGGCTGTGCACATGATGTGGATGCATGCACATTAGTGTGTGTATGCCATGCCTCAGTATTTGTTTCTCTTCTTCTTACTTTAAGCTGTTTTGGTTTGGAGGGAGAGGGGACTGCTCCCAGATGTTGATACGAGGAGGTTTACAAACAGCAATTTCCTTGATTAGCTTTAGAGAAAAGCAACGTGAGGCACAGTTTGGGCCAAGGCTGAGCACTGTAAACACGTGTGATCCTATCAGCCACGGTGACTCATTCAAAAAAGAAGGAAAAAAAAAAAAGAGGGAAGCCTTTTCATTGTTCCACCTGTGAAAGGAAGAACTCAAGGCTGTTCTGGGCACACAAGCAGCAGCACCACCCCTCTTCTCTCTCTCCAGCACCGTACAATGGACAAGTGAGACTGTTTATGAAAACAAGACCTGACCTCTGTGATTAGCCCTGATCTCTTCCGGAGAGGAGGGCAGATCAGAGACGCAGTGTTTCTCAGAAGCAGAAGTGATGCTGCCAGCTGAATGAAACCTCAGTCGACAGACCCACGCACACCCAAAAATCCCCAGTATCTGGAGCACAAGAAAGAGGGAGCTCTGCACACACCCATATATACATATACCCATAGACCATAGAGTGAATCTAGGCATATATACCAAATAATTTGAGGTGGTAAATAGGGTAAGATGAGATCAGATAAAATAAAATAAGGCTTTATTCTCCATCAGAGTTGCATAGAAATGAAAAATTGTCTTTGACAGCCTGGCAACACCTTGAAACCATAAATTATATTAGAAGTACACAAATACACAAAAACAGGGTCAGCACTTCATCCAATAAATGACAGTGATAAATGATATAAGGAATCATCAATATATTACTTTTTTCTTTGTGGGTTTTCACTCACTCAGATCTACTAAAAATCCATTTACAGGGTAAGTGAGAAGAAGCAGCTCCTCAAGTTATTCCAAAGGAGTAATTGCAGTTTAGTTATGAAGTTATGAAAAATATTGAATTAATTTCCTTCCATTAGTGAATTCCAGTGGATTTAAAATGGAAATGTCACCCTTCATTTTATTCTGACAAAAACAGATCTTGATACGCCCTCGCTTCAAAAGGTTTGAAAAATAAAACTTCCAGTCATTATCTTATCTCATTAAGATCTTTTTCATAAATATTGTGTGACTCAGCCATAATAGATGAAGGTTTTTACCCCCGCCCTCTGAGATTTAACCCCCCCGCCAATGGATTACCTCAGACTAAAACTCAGATCTGAAAGATCAGGTTGCTCCTCTTGTTTTGGAAAAAGGAAAACTTCACAAAGCATCATGAAAGTTTTGGTCAGCAGCAGCTCCGGTTCTGTCTGAGCTGTGAATCCGACTGCGTTTAGGGCCATGTGCAGCTCTGGCCCCGTGTTGATGGGTGTGCTCCCTTGTTTTTGATGAGGGTTTCCCCGCGTCTGGCACCAGCATCAGATTCCTGGGCAATCCTACCATGGAAACAACCCTTAAGCCAGGCTTCCACAACACTGCCCCCTCCTCCTTTCACTTCCCTCCATCCTTCCACCTCTCTATCCAAACTGCCTCCGTGCCACCAGCTCTCAGTTCATTAAGGCTGAGAGCTGTGAGCTCCCTATGGATCATCCTGGGCCTCCTTTACAGCTGCTGTCTGTATAAATAGATAAGGTAAATAGATACAGTAGAGACATCATTAATCTCAGAGGGGAAATGGCACCACTGATATTATAAGATGCAGTATAATAATAAACTAAGAAATATACAACGCACAACACAACAATGATAGAATTAGCACATTTAATAAGGTTTTATTGTTTTTTTTCCTTCCAAAGCAGAGTTCTGAGAAACAGTTTAATGATCAAACTCATAAATCGACAGTGGTGGAGTTTGTTGCCATCAAGAGCTTAAGCATTTAATTTTACCAATGGACAATTTTCCTGCAAATTTTCCAATTAAGCACGCTCACAAAATAACATTCACAAAGCTGCGGTAACAGAACACGTGGGCATTGACAGATGCAAATATTCCCAAGAGTTTGTGTGTTTTGCATGTGTCCTCTACGTACAAGTGTGTGTGTGTGTGTGTGTGTGTGTGCGTGTGTCAGAGTTTCCCCTGCAATTACAGACAGGATGGGTCACCCTACTTTAAGATGTCGCCAACAAACTAAAAGTTTCATTTGTTTTGGTTTCTTTTTTAGTGTCCGAAGGTCTGAATGATATTTCCACTCTGCTGACAAATGAGAATCTGGGGAAACACTGGTGTGAGCATTTGGGAGAAAAAAGAGAGGAAGAGGCAGCGACATGTGTTTTTGTGTGCGTGTACAGTGTCATATTCATGTTTCGGAGTGTGTTGTTGTTGCTACCGGTGACTCACGCTGAAGGAAATCCTTGTTTCCCTCCAGTAGAAAGATTCACACACTGTCACCTGCTCTTTAGTCGGAGCTCAGCGTCTGAAAACAGTAACAGCATCAGCTTTCCTTCATCGCGCCCGTCTTCCCCTCCTGTTTCCTGCCTCGATGCAGCTTTGGTAGAGAAAAGACAAGATAACATCACTTCACTTGTCACTTGTAGTTACAGCCAATCAAGTCATAGGAGATTACCGCGTGGCCTCGGTGCTGCAGACATCAGCCTGTAATCTAAACCCGACTCAATCGCACCTTACTTTCATTTGCCCCGGCCCTGCCCAGAAGATGCTGCCTCCGATAAGTCACTCACTCACTCCATTTGGGAAATTAGGCCCTGCTGTCCTTTATTCACCTCCGCTTTTTTATGGTTTACTGTTGGACGACTTCTCAGATGTCATCTATTGTCAATAAGTGCAGGCTTAACTCCAAATTAAAATGAGAGACAGAGTGAAAAAAAAGCTTTGATTATCACTTCCTTTAAAAATAAATGTACTTAAAAACATTAAATGCAGATGACAGAGGGGTCAGAGTTGTTGTTTGGAGTAAATTTATACTATAATACTCTATATTATTAGTATCCTATAGGAAAGCATTTAATGACAGACGGTAGCTGAACCTAAAGGTTGATTTTTGACCTGGGAAACACACTGATCATGGTAAACTGTGTGGTTTTCTCATGGAGAACGTTGTGTGTGCTTCAGTCTGTTTGGTTTCCCTTTGTAAACCTCTGCCTGCTCCCTTATTCAGTTTCTTTTTTACTCCCCCTCAGTGTTTCTATTATTATTTAAGTGTGGTTTTCTGCTCAGTGTTTCCCCACTATGACTGATAATAGCTTAATTTGAGCAAGAGATCCTGAAGGAAATCCTTGCAGAGGAGAACCCCCCCCCCCCACCTAATGAAAAGAGCACTCTAACATCTGGTCAGTTGCACTGGAGATCTGCCTGCTCTGCTGCAGTCTGTATCACTGTCAGTAACTCAGTCCCTGGTCGACGGCTTCAGCCGCGGCTGTAGCTGCGTTTTTGTGTTGACCCATCTTCCTCACTTGCCTGTGCCCTGATGGGTTTGAACTCCAAACGGGTAGAGAGACCAGGGTTTCCACGTTGGCCTCGAACTCTCCAGCAACTCTGTCTAATTGTCGTTTGCTGGAGCAGCTGGACCTGAAAACTGAACTGTGAGAGGATTATCGTGCTGCGAGGCTGCCAGATGGTGTCTGGAGTTACCTGTAGAAAATGACCATAGGATAACCATCCTCCTTTAAGCCCATGAGAGCAACATGGCAGTAACGCAACAGTAGAGGGAATTAGCTTGTTTTTAACATGCATTAGCTCGGTTAGCTTTGCTATCTTTGAGCTGTGGTTATGTTTAGTGGGAGATGGGGTGGGTTGCTTTTCTTTCGTGGCGCACATGGTCAGCGGGCTTCGGTTTCGCTGCATTCACAGAACAATGATTTCCACTCGAAGCCGTTTCAGTGGTTTGGCTGCCTCTGACACTTCTGAGAACAATGGCTGTTTTCATAAACAAATCAATTACAGCCACATAAACAGCAGGGATTATGTTTTCATAAATTACAGTGTATGATTCATAAAAATCACAGGCCCCTTTGACAAAGTCCAGAGGCTTATTTCTTGATGAAAGCGCTGCCCTGTGTCAGGATGACGTTGTGCAGTGACGGGCGCCACCGTAGCTGCGAGTGACACGGCTGAAGTCAGTGGTATCTGCCGCCATTTATCAGCTCAGAGCTCGCCTGAAGCGCCCCTTGCCCGCCCTCTGCACCGCAGCAGCTTTCATGCAGCTTCCCAAATCCACCGTGCTTTTGGGGAGGCAGGAAGGAAGAAGTTTCAGTCATCAGTCAGAGGACAAGGGAACTCTTTCAGGGTGCCACATGAGCCTGGGTAGAGCATGTGTTTATATTTACTGTACGTTATGAGGGCTTGGGCACACGCCACCCCGCTGTTTCACTTTGGGCACCAAAGTTTTACTCCACCCAGCCCCAATTAAGGAGCACAAGGAGCTGTTTGATTCCCTTTATAAACCCAACATGACAAATAACTGTATTGTATATTGTTTGATCCCCCTCGGCTGCCATGACTCTTTACAGCGCACCGGCGCTGTGTCATTGACTTCTCTGTGTTATGTCTGTTCTGAGAAAGTAATGATTTGTATAGACCATTGCTAACGAAATGTGAATTGTAAGACTTCTGCGAGGCTGGGACGCTGCCAAGGCGAGAGGAGCCTGGGCGTAGTGAGAGCTGGAGAAGGGGTGCTGGGTTTGTATGGTCGGGGCGGTTTCTGGGGAGAGTTTTTTAGCTTGTTTAACTTAGATAGTGGGCCAGGGAGTTGGAAACCATATTGTGCTCATTGAAATTTGGTAGGAGGGGAGCTGGAGAGTAACTGCTACTGAAGTTTTTCATTGGGCTGGTGCAGGCGTTGTGCAGATGTTGACCTATAACTGTGGAACATTCTGTGGTTATCAATTACATTCTGTGGTTATCAATAACCCAGCACACTCTATTTAAACAAAGGCATCCCATGCATTCAACTTTTCAAAGCTTCTTTTATTTTTTTTAAATGACTCTCAAGAAGTTTCCTGGCAATAGGTAGCTGGGCACAGAAAACAAATTGCTCAATTGAATTTTTCTATCTCTGTAATGATGTGAAAAATGATGTGAGAGAGGGAAGCAGAGGAAAGCAGATGAGGGGAAACGGAGAGCAGAGGAGATCTAAAAAACATGTTTACCTCCTGTGGATTGACGTCGACACTGAAGGCTTCCCTTCTGGAGAGGTTCCCAAAGTGAAGAGAGGCAGCGAGAGGCAAAGTGGGAGAGGAAGATAGTGACACACAGGATGACTGCATTTTGTGATCACAGCAGTTTGAGCTGCTCTGGAGGAAGAAGCAAGGTTAGTTTGGTGAAAGAAATTTAGTTTTGGGTCCCTGACGAATATTTTGTTTTAAAAAAAACAAAACAAATGTGAACAAATCTCACTGAATCATTTCCTGAAGTGATCAGTGTTTAGTCAGCGCTCAGTCAGCTGTGAGCAAACGTGCAGGGAAACACTCTCTCATTGACGTCATTCGTTTACAGGGATATATTCACATGGAGGCCATTCTTTACTCCAAGCTAACAGCTAATGTAGCCAGGAGATATCACGAGACAGTCAACAGTTCCTCACACTGTTACACTTACAAAGCTGCATGAAGACAAACGGCACCTTCAAGTTCCCCGTTGTTTTAACACACTTACCTGATAAACATATCACATTGGCCTGTGTGAGAGGAGAGAGAGAGATTCACCAGTGATGCGGCAGCTGCCATGACAGGAATAGACTCACTGAGTGAGTGGTTCTCTCACTGCGGGGAAATGGTGCATGTTCAGTGAGTTAGAGTTCAAGAGCAGAGCTGAACTTTAGATCAGTTTAAAGGATGTAAAAGTCATTAAAAGCCAGCGTTCATCTCCAGTGTTCACTAAGGAAACTTTAAAATATCAAGAATTATAAATGGAGTTTGGTGTGTTTGTCAAAGCGACAGCACAGAACGATTCAGTGAATGAATCTTTTTAACGAACTAATTCTAATGATCCTGGTGTCTGAAAATCACTAATGAAGTCAAAGCTTTCTCACTAACTATAGACATTTTGCTCATTATAAAGTTACTCTAATGGAGGTTTTAGTCTGAGAAGGAATTAAATATTTTTCTTTGAGACGAGGAAATCAAAGCTGTGTAGTAAGATAAAAAAATAGAAAATATCTTTACAGCCTAAAAATAATAATAATATCCACTGGACATACGCTCTTTACAGATATCCTTCTAGCAGAGAGGCTCTCTGCCAAGCATCCTGTACAACTTCCTGTATGACAAGCTGTTTTCCTTTTGATTTCTATTGTTTACACAGAGGTTTCCTCGCAACACGGTTTGCAAATGTTTGATTCGCAGTACCACACATCTGCAACTTGCTGTCCAGCAGGCACCATGACTGCTCACAGAATGATTCTGTTTTAGCTGCGTGTTTACATTTGTTATCTCAATCTGAATAAAGTTTTCTCCTTTGTAAACATTTCTTAGTTTTAGGCTTAAGGCTGTAGTATTTATGTTGAGAAATTCATGGTTACAGTTTCAAGTTCTGATCATTGGGGTTTTTTTTTTATAATACCGGTATCAGAAATATACACAGACAGATTCAACAGCAATACAGCAGAAGAGAGGGGGACAAAAACCACAGGTTCAGAAAGGTCTGAGAAGTTTTTTTTTTTTTTTTTTTTTTTTTTTTTTAAAGGGGAAGCACGAAGCTTCTCCAATTAAAGGTGCTGCATCACTTCCCCCACCCTGTGAGCGTGACGTTTTTTTTTAAGAAGTGACTTTGTGGTCTGAGTCTCACAGTCCCAACAGTGAAGCAGTAACATTAGGTTCAGTTTGAACCAGAAAACCCAAACAATGTATTTGCAGTATTGATGCGCATTATTGCATTTTTCTCATTTGTAGTTGCAGAGCATCTTTAGGCCCTTTCTGTAACCCTCTGCAGCCTTTGGACCACTTCCATTTATGGCTTATAAATGACATGTCATAAAACTAAGCATTTTTTTTAGGTAGTTGTTGGAGACTTTCTGCTTTGAGAACTGGTGCAGACACAACAGAAGTTATAAGTTATAAATAACGATCAGGGTATAAATCATAGTCTGAAGCACAGTGAAACATTTGAATGGTATCAGAGGAGGTCTTTGCTGCCAGGTGCTGCTCAAAATACTCAGTCTATAGCACATCAGGCTCATGAAAGTCTGGAGAAAATCTTGGCAAGAAATGACAATGCTAAGACCACAGCCATGTCCCAGTTCCACAAAATAATTTTCAGCAGGTGCACTGGAAAAGTGACCAAATTAAGTCTAATCAAAAAAATCTTTGGGCCTATGCATATTCAAAAAAATGTCTGAAAACATGTCTCCAGAAATTACAGCTCACTGCTCAGCCTCTCCCCTCTCTTTGTCTTGTGTTGCACGGCAGCCCGATGTATCTCTGGCCTTTCTCTGACCAGCCTTTGTGCAGACATTTATTTTCCTTTGTCACAGAGGTGTCAGTCTCTTTTAGGCGATACACGTGATTTTACTTCATCCTGCAGAGCAGCAGTGAAAACTCCAGTCCACTAAGTGCCAGACAGGGAGGGGAAGTCAAGGAAAAGGCAAAGTGAGATCAAAACAGAGCAGTGTCTCCTCAGACATAATAGAAGCTGTCAGTGCCCAGCTGCACCTCCTCCATCTCTGCCACCTCACAACTCCCCTCTACACAAACAAGTGGAACCCCATCCATCTACACAGCACTGTCTGCTCAATCCAAACCCTCTACTTATCAAACTGCAGGCTGCCTGTAGAGCAACACGGTGCATTTCTCACTTAATCTTCCTCAAGCCAATCTCGCCACTGCTGACCTTTCTTCTGTAAACTGCAGTTCCCTTTCCACGTAAAGTCATTTTCAGTCATTTCATGTCTTTTAAGGGCCTTGTTAATGAGTCAGGGGTCGAAAGAAATTGCAATGGTTTCCTTCTGTGTCCAATAAATTGGTAAAAATATAGTTTTACTCACACCTCATTGGGCAGAATGACAAATTAAACTTGCTTTTTTAGTCAGGCTGTGTTTTCCAGCAGCTCGTACGATGTCTCGTTTTATTGCCTGATGGGAAAACCTCTTTATTGTGGCAAGTTTAAGGAGAAAAAACACATTACCAGGAAAGGAGAAAAATACCAATACCATTTAACAATCATTATATGGGGATACCAGAAAGATTCCTATGAGAACACAAGAAATAAGGGGTTACAAAAAGCTGAGGCGAGTTGTCAGTTTCCAGTCGCTGTGTATTAACGAGCCAACCAGCTGCTCGAGCATGTTGGGATTCCACACGGCGATGAAGTCAAGGTTTCTCTCATCCACCAAAGATGTCGCTCATCTCTCTGGTATGACTCTGGGTTTTTTAGGATTGCATCAGATTTCTCTCACTCTCGCTCTCTGTCTGTGTCTGTGTCTCTCTGTGGGTTTGTCGTCTCCTTCTGTCTCAGGTTTGTTAGACTGAGGATATGAGCTCATGAGCTGTGGGTCAGACAGGATGACGTTTGTGATAGTCTCAGCTCTGCAGCAGTTTTATATATCACTGATGTAACAGATAATAATAACAACACTCATTCCATTTCTTCATTTCTATTGGGGGCCAAGTAGGTGGATTATTTTCTGATTTGTCATTTCAAAACCATTTTTTTCCCCCTCTTTTTCTCTTTCTTTTAGATGGTCACCATCTCTGGGAGACGGAGGCCAAGGTTGAGAGAGATGCCTCAAAGCCTGTAAGTGATACATATGACTCCACTATCATGACAAATCTGGTCTAATTTCAGGATGAAAGCAAGAATAAAGCAGCTGTTCTCAGTCTTTTAAGATGAACTAAGCAGCAAAACATTTTCAGTCTTCACATTAAAACAAACTGAGGTTTTAAATAAAGTCAGCAGGATGAGTGGAGATCATTCTGGGACTTTATCCAATTAACATCTACAGAACACCCACTTCAGCATTTTACTTTAAAGGGCCGGTTCAGCTTAAATATGAATAAAGCCATTTACTTTAAAGAGTCACCCCCAATGTAAAGTCCTTAAATTCAGGGCTGGGGGTGGACTCTTCTGTATCTGCCCAGGTTTTAAGATTTATCTCTGAATTTTTTTGCCTCCACCCCAATACAGCTCAAGATTACTGGAAGGAATAGTCCAAAGAATAGTTCAGTACAAAAAATTAAAAAAAATACTGACAGGGACACTGATCCTACAAAGAGGTGCCTCTAAATTTTCATTTCCTGAATATTTTAAAACATCCAAAAGAAACCATCTGCATGGCTAGACACCTAAATAAATAAGAAAATACTGGAGGACTCAATGCTTTATTAACCATGTGAGTTAGCTATTCAAATGATATATTTCTATATCTTTGTATCCAAATAGCATGAAATATCAATTTAAGTTCATCTTGTATTTTTAACCTTTAATTTTTGATGGTTATTTGGTTGTTTATTGTTTATAAATAAGTAGAAAATAATGGAAATGTGCTGAGGTTTAACTAAACGGCTGTTTTTGCACCTCAAGCTACAAATACTTTAAAGGAATTGGAAAATAGACTTATTGTCCAGAGCTGTGCAGCTAGTCTGGCTCTGTCTGAAGATAACGAAATCCACCTAAAGCTCACTACCTCACATATTAAATATAATTTATTTAATCCCTATAAAAACTGAGCTGTACTAATGACAGTTTTATGGGAGGTTCTGTGGATATTGTTGCCTTTGGACAGAGCCAGACTCTGTTTTCTGTTTCCCCCTGTTTCCAGTCTTCCTGCTAAGCTAAGCTAACCAGCTGCTGGCTTTAGCTTAGCTGTTTGCTGCAGACATGACAGTGGTGTCGAGGCGCTCAGGAAGAAAGCGAGTGAGCACATTTCCTCAAAAGATATCCATTTACACCACGTATGGCTACCACAAAATGAATATGAACACTCAATACGCACACAGCGGTCTCCAGTATGTGGAGCGGACCCGCAGGAGTGTAACGGGAATAGTAGATTTTCTTAGCCTGGGGTGGAAGCCCTCGGGGGGCAGGAACAGCAGTGTTGTGTTTCAAACGTGTGCAAAAGGTTTTCAAAAGTTCAACCTTCCACCTGTGGGAGTTTGAGCTTGGCAGTGTGTCCTGTCTTGGCCTGGGACAACTGAGAGAGAGGGGGGGGGCTAGAGAGAGAGAGATAGTGGTGGGAGTCTGGGAGATAGACGAGGGGATTAGACGGTGTCTATATGTGAAGCACTGCACCTGCTTCCAGTGTCTTCCCATTTCAAAACGCACACTTTCTCTCTCTCACACACACTCACACACTCATACAGTGACTGCTGGGACACATCTGTCTACTTGAATAGAAAAAGGGCCTCTTTCCCTCCTTCCCCCACTCAGCCCAGTCTGCTGGATTGATCCCATTTTAAACACTGACGCTGCCTTGGCCAGGTTTGACCTCTGCTGCTGTTGCACCACAACGCAGACCAAACCACAAATTCAGAATACCTCGCCGCCTCCGTCACCTGCTCAGACTGACCTCCCCCAAGAGCGAGGCAGATCTGGGACGTGATGCGATGATTTAGTTTTCATTTTTGGAAATATTTACACTGAAATGCATCAGAGTATGATTTTTAACTCGCTCAAGGAGTCTAAAAATGCTTGGGACGTTTGTCATGGCTGAGCTACTTTTGGTGACTTTTACACAAATTAAAGCTCCACTCACTCCTCTGTGAGTTGAGATGATGTTACACTACAACATGTGTGCACATAAAACTTTCAAACACAAATGAATGATTTGACTCATGTATGTTTTTGGATTCAAAATTAAGGTTGTTTTTCATAAATTGTATAAATTGACAGATTGGACACCTGCCTCACAAGTGAAACGCTGCAAATGTTTCCTGTTCAACCTGGACACAATTACAACTTACACAGAGAAAATGGTGACCTGTTTCCAGAGGTTTTTATCAGCTAATCCTCTGAAGGACAGATGGATCGTGGTGAATAAGACAAGTCGAAAAAGTTTCATCTGGCTTCACTTGACTTTACGACTGCAGTGATTTAATAAAACGTGTGTCAGCTTTCACCTGTACATGTCAGGGCCAGCCATCCTCCATAGCACAGTTCTGCAGACAGATGACTTCCTCCCTGGCTACCGAGCAGCACCTCCAACACGCTCAGACATATATATTCACACACGTACAGAAACACACAGATGTGGGGCCGATGTGTTCACAGCCTGAACCCAGAAACGTGGTCGCTCCTGGCCTTCGTTCCCTCCTCAGACAGCAGGAAGCTCTGCTGGGGAAATAAACTATCTGGACACTCCTGAGTTCAATTCATTCACGTCAGCCGAGTTATTCGCTGTTCAAACAACCGGGGCTCTCGATGCGCTTAGCTTCATGGTCTCTTTGTGGCTCTCGCTCTCGTCTGGGATTGCAACCAGATTTTCAGATTTCATCCACCACCCCCCACCTCACACACACACACAAACACACACACACACACACACAAAACGTCAGGCTATGGATGTCGAAAGACAGAGGAACCCAGATCCAAATCCAGATCACCTTTGCTGACATGCACTGTCTCTCACAACCATCCACCCAAACCAAAGACAGAAACAATAAAAAATACTAATCATAATGAATGTATGAATGAATGAAAACAAACAGTTAAAGCAATAAATACATAATAGAATTGTTTTCCCAACTTAAACCACAAAAAAATGAACGTGTTTTTCATCTTCATACTTGGCAAAGACCAGCGTGTCCCCCCCTGCAGCTATGAAGCAGCAGGAGTAATGAATAAAAGAGCCTCCTGTTGTCCTCTAATAGCTCAGTTTCTCCCTTTTCTTCTCATTTTTTAACCCATAGAGTGGTATCTTTATGTAGGAAAACAATAATCAGAACTGAAATGGCTGCGTACATGACCTTTTGGTCGTTGCTATTTGCCTCAGCACAGACGCCTCTTTATATTTAAGATAGGATAAAATAACTCTGTGACTCCCAGAAGGCAAACTATGTGCTACAGCAGCACATGGGACCGGATAAAGATATGAATTGATGCTAAGTAGATGAAAGTATAGAGTCAGTAGAAAAACAAAATGTGCCAAGAAGCAAATAAGAAAGCTTTATTCTCTACGATAACATCTAATATTTCTACATTTCGGTCACATTTCTTGCTTTGCAGAATTCGCTCCTGGTTGAAATCCCTCCATATCGCAACCAAAGACTCTCCACTCCGGTCCATGTGAACTTCTACGTCTGCAACGGCAAGAGGAAAAGGAGCCAGTATCAGCGCTTCACCTACGTCCCCGCCAGTGGTAACACACCCTTCCTCCTCTTTACTACCACCTACTGTTCTTGACCCATTGTGAATGAGCAAGTCAAAGTGTTCATGGTTAGATCTTTGACAAAATATGAAAGGTTAGAAAAGGAAGAAGAGAAACCAGACTGTTGTGGTGGCAGGTCAGCTTTTCTCTGAAAGGACAGAGATAAAGAACTGTCAGTGGGTGGATTTGGCAGGATGGAGCTGTTACTCCTCACGGCCGCACTAACTCTCTGATGAAATTGCATCATCCAAACAAGGGATTTTCAAATAATATTATCGCTGTGACTTTACAGCTGGACAAAAATATGGATGCACAGTATCAAACATTATGAACCAGGATGTAAAACAGATTAGAAACTAGATATGATTCGTCAAGAGAGCAGATAGTGGATATAGACTAAGGCTGTTGTAACCTTAATCATTTTTATTGGAGTTTCATGCTAGTGAAGCTTAAAAATCTTTGATTAAAAAAATATAGACATACAGTAGTCAGGACAGATCCTAGACTAATTAGAAACACTTTAGCCGGGATTTTACTGTTTGTATTCCTTCTTGTCTGGTGGTTTTGCTTGGGAGGAACAAAGCAATTCTAATATTCCTCCATTGTTAAGAAAAAATAATCCATTAAATATGTTATTTTCCATACCTGTAGCTACATGAATGCTGCAGTGACTGGGCACACAAGGGTGGGGAGTGGGGCGTGGGAAAAGCAAGTTATTTGAATAGAGAATCTATTGCCAAGCTAAATATAAACAGTGACCCACGAACTGACATGTAAAAGAAGAAAAAAAAAAGAAAACCACTGCTAATTGCGCTCTGGGCTTGGAGCGAAAATCCAGTGGGTGGTTCAAAGCTGTGATTCAAGTGAACTGGCCCGGCCCTGTACGTGGGCGACGGAGTGCCCCACTGTGAAAGTGGAGCATTGTACTCGGGATTCAGGGAATGAAAGGGAGGGGACAGACTGAAGGGGACAGCTAGTCTGGTCAGTGTCTCCTGAAGGGTGAGCACTGTGGAGGCATCAAGCCAGCTGGGTGAACAATATGAGCTGTCAGTGTTTGAGGGAAAGAGAAAGTCAAGAAAAGTTTAAAACCAGGGGGCAAAGTGAGGGAAAATATACACTAGGTGGAAAAAAGACGATTAAAAGCTCAATTTTTTTTTTTTTTTTTTTTTTTTTCAAAATCACATCATCAACTTTTTTTCTTTGCAACAGCAGCAGCAGGTGTGACAAAAACACCAGATTTATTTTGGGACATACAGTACACACGGATGATTTTCACACTCCGGAAGCACAGGGGCAGCCACTCTTTTGTGGCAAGACAAACATTTGCACTTCTTCTGCTCCCTTTCTGCGCCTGTGCATCTGCCTATCCTCCACAGGCAGGCAGACACACACTTCCTCCAAACAGGCCCAAAATAGGGGTGCGTTTGCTATTTTAAGTCCTGCGGTTGGTGTAACCATCTCATCGCAGTTCCTCTTTTACAGTTGTTGACAGTGGAGCTTTCACTAAGGCATGACGTGTCCCAGTTTCACTCCTTTTAGTCTAATTGTTCCCTTATTCATCCTGGCACACCCTGTAAAATTAAAAATATCTTTTTCAAGACACATCCCGAAGTAGGCCGAGTCATGAAAAACAAAAAACACTCAGATAAACAACTAAACAACAGCGTGCATTTGTGAAATATAAAAATAAAAAACTGCCCAAGGAGGAATAAAGTGTAAGTAATTTACTATTTCAGCTTTGATTTCGAACACATGCTTCAGATCGTAATCGAAAACAGCCTCATCTCAGCCATGAAAAGAGGAGAAAGATCCAGTTTAGTGATGCAGTGATGAAGCTCGGGGTCAGAGACGCGCTGTCTTTTGCTTGTAACTGGACTGTTATATAAGGCTGATGTCGTGTCATGAGCTGCAGCAGCAGATTGATGGCCCACATTTAAAAATTCAGTGTCCAACATGTTTTCTGGGCTGGAATCTGCACGAGTGGCCAAGATCACAGCGACTCGAGAACAAGCCCTGCCTCATTTGAACTCCTCGCTTGTACAATAACCACAATCCTCCAACGCGCTGAGGCCACCATTTTGTCTTTCTCAGCTGAATCTCGGGTCAGAAAGCAGCATTAGTGCTCAGTTAAACCTTCTCTTTTTGTCTCAATGAGCTAGCAGTAATTTATTTTTAATGACTGAACCCTGCTGAGTATGAAGCTGCTGCTGGAGCGACATATTTCATATCACACATTTAATGGATATTAGCACCAGAGCAGGATCCAAAGAAAATAGAGCTTTTATTATAGACGCTGCTGGATGTTTCTAGTGTTGATGAGTCATCCCTTTTTTCCTTCTTTTTTTCTAGTTTTGTGAATATTTTCAGCAGGGTGGGAGAGCTCAGGCGCAGACACAGAGACTCATTGATGAGAGTGTTTGTTTGGCAGCGGGTCTCCTAGCCACAAACCCACTCACTCACACATGCAGGAAGGTTGGAATATGTGTTTACTCATTTAGCTTTTCCTCCTTCTGTTCTTCCTCCTCTTTGCTCAGTTCCAACAATAAAGACGGAGCCACGTGACGACTATGATGCCCCATTGGTGTGCACTCAGCATGGGTCCACCCTGGCCTTACACCCAAAGCCATACTTCCCCTCCCAGGTCATGCCCCCAATGATGACCTCCGACCCCAGGCCGTGTGTTGTTGGCGGGGCTTACCCTGTCAGCCAGCAGAGACTGACAGCCAAGCCTTCCTCACTGCCCACCTCTTCCTCTCCGAGCACTAGCCCTAAACTGCACGACCTTACGCCGTCCCCCTTCTCCAAGTGCCTCCCTGCCGGCCCAGCAGCCCCACAACAGGGCCCCCAGTCCCCAATCTCTCACGTCTCCATCATCCAGGAGACCCCCGGGCGCTATCAGCTGCCCAGCCTCTACCCACCCAGCAGCTCCTCATCCTCCCCGACCTCGCAGCCCTCCACGCCGACTGACGCTCCCTTCTCTCCGGCCCACTGCATGACGCCAGCCCAGCCGGTCAGCGGCAGCACCAGCCCGGGCACCCAGCAGCACCCGAAAGTGCCGGACAGAGGGCGACCCTCCCTGCATGAGGACGGCAGCCCCCCGACGTTGGCCGTCAGCATCAAACAAGAACCACAGGAGCTGGACCAGATGTACCTCGATGATGGTGAGTGAAAACGTTTTTATAAAGTTATACTTAGGTTTCTAGTGCATGGAAAAAATTATAAAGTGAACAACCCGTCCAACACCCTAATTAACAACACAAAAAGGTTTTTATTGCCCTCCAGCATAAATGACCATAATACATCTGCAGGTGCTGATAGTGTTTTTGATCAGTATCATATGTCTCGCCAATCACTTTGCCAGGAACTCAAACATTTGGCCTTCAAACCTCAGTTTGCAGTTTTTATTTTGGCTCAAATCTCCTCAGCAATTATTAATTAAAGGAATAGTTCAACATTTTGGAAACACACTTTTTTACTTGCTTTCCTGTCCAGAGGAGGCTGAGGCTGCGTGGTTACTTACCTGGCTTTATTGTGAAAATGTGATTGTTACTGTTTGTGTCAGTTACGCAGTTCTAGGCCACTGCAGGAGAGGTAGGTTACTGTGGGAGTGACGACTGTGCCAAATCGTTTTATCACTGCTGATACAATTGCTACTTTTTACTGGAATAGATCCTGTCGAAAGTCCTGCATCTCACTTTTGTGGTTCTTCTTTCCTTTGCTGTCAGCGTTCTTCGTAATCTGACTTCTGAGGTAATTAGATCAAAGAGTCCCGGTGGTCTTGTATTTGATATATTTGGCGTTAAACCCTGCCCAGAGCTCCGTGATAAAATGGATGTGACGCCCTTTTATTTATCTCAGTGAGAGCTGGATTTTAGGAGCACAAACTTTATGATCTCACTGCTCTGGCCCTCAGTGCTCACCGCTGAGGTTCGGGGGCCGTGTGCTCTGTGCTGCGGTGATTTGAAATAAATTGGATAAATGATCTTCCTCTGGGCAAGAAAAACCATGGCCTGGCTGTGTGTAAGTCCCGTGGGAGGAGAGGAAAGGAGTGCACTAAATGAAGAAACACTACCCAGCAGCTATCAGCACACAGAGCAGCAGGGCTTTGATCCATCACCAGAGCCCCTGCTGAATCGTCTGGCCCGAGCTTCCTGACGATGGCGAACGAGACGCTGTTGTCGGGCCACAGACTGCAGGACTCAGACTGTTCCCATTGCCACTTCCTCTGAACAGTCTGGGTAAATACATTAACACTTGTTAGCCCTGTCTGCAGGGACATTTGGATGGCTAGGGCCTTAGATTTGATTTGTAATTACGTTGTAACATGGTGCCACCACTGCTCACGTCTCTTGAGGATTTCTATGTTCAAAGGTATTAAAGTACCCCACTGTAGCCATAATGGATATTTCTGAGGTGCTGTGCCCACAATTACTCTTGTTTTCATTGGCAAATTGAAGGAAATTTTACTGAACACTCCAAACTAAATGCGGCTTCTCACTTCATTAAAGCCTTTGGCAGAGTTTGACAGCATTTTTTATTTTTTTGCTTTTTGGCCTCGCTCAGGTGTGGCGTTACTGTAATTTCTTGTCAAACATGCTTGTTAAATCTCAGTCAATGACAACTGAGACTTTTAAGGAGCTGAGAGGCCGATTGTCACTGAAAATATTCATTGAAAAAAAGGATTGTGAGTGTGTGTTTCCAGCTGCTATTCAGGATGTAATGATCTCTACAAAATTATTGCTATTAACCTATTTAATGTAGTGCAATTTGATTTAATTTCACAACAATTTGACATAAATAACTTAAGTGAATAATTCAGACACACAAATGTTGAACCACCCTGTCTAAACTTTAACTGAACGTGACGCAATAAGGTGTTTTTGATCTTCCACCATAACTTTTTTTTTTTTCTTTTTTTTTCGGCCCATTGTCTGGAATCAGAGCTGATATCGTTTCTCTGTTTGCACAGGTCTCATATCCATCAGGTTATCCCTCTGTTAAACACTTTTTTTTTTCACACCGTCCCCTGAGAGCTTGCAAACATGTCTGCTCATGGAAAGTCTGAATCGTGCTCTCTCTGGCCTGGAGCCGGAGCTATAGGCTGCAGGGTGCATAGTCCAGAGAGACAGAGAGCGCGATGGAGGCCGCGGCCGCGCTGCCATAAAACTTGCTAACTGGACAGGTTTTGCATGCTTCCCCTTGGCTCACAGAGACTCTGGAAGAGGTGGCCAAAGCCATACGTTATACTGCACAGTGGTGCGCCGAAGACTTTTGTCAGCGGTGAGGTAACATGAGCAAAACATGAGCATTTTGAAGTCAGAGCTGAGCCAAATAGCATTAAGACATGTTTTTTTTTTTTTTTTATGACGTGTTGTGGCCTTAGATGTCAGAGCAGCACAATTGATGACCTGAGCCTTTAGATGATCATAGGCAAAGTATATGAGAGTAAATTGTGAGAAGTAGCTAGTATCTGATTTAAATCTTGTCTTCCTTAAATTTTTTGCAGCCGCAGAAGAAGGTGTTGAAGAAGTTGTCATTAATTTGCATTATCAAAATATACAGCATTGACTTTACACAGGCTGTTATATAATGATGTAAATAAATGATAAAAATTTTCTTTGTGCTTTGTGCTTATCCACATCTGTTATTACTTGTTGCCAGTTACACATATTGATTTATTGCTAAATACAGTAAGAGGCCAAAGAAGAAGGAAAAAAAAACATCATGATGTAACGTAAAAGCCCTGAAATAAAAGACAACACTACCTCAGTTTTTTGGAGACTTTATCTTCACTTTACTACTTGTGTGTTGACTTTACTTTATGGTAGTATCTCATTCATTCACTTATTTGAATATATAGAGGAGCACAAATTAGACACATTACGGTAAAGTACGATCCAATGCAGCCAAACTGTGTCCATGCATTTTTACCAACTTATGTTAGCTTAGCATGCTAACATTTGCTAATTAGAACTTGAACTAGCAGCTGAGATGGAAATGCCATTAGTTTTGCAGGTATCTGATTATAAAACAAGTGCAAAGTCATTCGTTTTCATCCTCTGGGGACCACGAATGTCTGTACACAATGTCATAACAATCCATCCAGTAGTTGTTGTTGAATTTCACAAAGGTCGTATATATCTATTATAGGACGGTTGTTTTGGGTGACATTAGAGCAGAGGTTTCCGTTTTTCTCTTCACTCTCTGTATGAAAGAACAGTGTCTTTGTGGTAATATTTTGTCAACTCTCTTCCTGCAGCTCTTATTTTAATGGCCTACAAAGTTTTCTTCTTTCCAAAGCTCTATTGTCCAGTAATTTTCTTTTTAAATAATACCTGGGTTAAAAAGAATAATTGGCGGAGGCTGTGGTGAACTACAGAACGGCTCTGTGGGACTGACTTGCAGTAACCCAGTAGGAGCCTCATAATATGGGCCAAGAACATCTCGTGGCTTGTGGCCTGGACTTGACGTGGCAGTAAACGGGGGTTTGGGGGGGGGGGTATTTTCTGCCCCCCTCCTCAGCCTTTTTCTCTCATTGTCTCCATTCTAGTCTCTCATCTGATTTATTTGTGGCGTTCAGAGAGGCCGTTTAGTATCTCGCCATCTGATCAGTTCCTCTGTGGTGTTGTGTTGTTACAGGCTGGATCATGTTGGCGCGTTCCAGCCCTTAATGAGGCAAACAGTGCTGTCCTGCTAATTGTTTGGGAGTTCCTCATTTGTCGGAGGGTTTCCTGGTCAGAGCGCTGGGCTGTATCAGTCAGCTCCAGCTGCTGTGGACAGGACAGGAAAACCAGGGAAAACAGTTCCTGGATTATTTCATATCGAACGCCACCTTCCTGCTCTTAAATAACTGTAAAGTTAGACACACTATTACAATGGCTCTCAAACAGCGCAGTGGCACATGTTGAATTAATAACAATGCTCTCAGGATAACCAGGTGTTATTTGTCTCACAGAGAATTTAAGATCATTTCAGAATCTACAAATCATCCAGTAAACTGCAAATTCAGAATATATTATCTTCCATTCAGCCTGTATTGCTTCATAAACATGGACACAGGAGATGAGAAAACAATCTAACCGCAAGGTCCATTTAGGAGCTTTCAGTCATATCAGATGGTCTTCATCAGCAGATGGCCCAGTTGCCATGAAACAGTAAATATTCAAGTTTCCATTTTTTTCCTGAGCACTTTGAAGACTCCTCATCTGTGCTGGCTCAGAAGCTGAGTTTCAAAGTTTATCCTCGGCTTTGAAAACAGCAATAAAGTAAATAATCTCACTACAAGGTCCATTTAGTAGCTGCTCTGGAGGTTTTGATCATATCACAACAATCGCATCAGGTCCGGACCTCAGCTTTAAAGCCAACATGGACAAAAAGTCCTTCAAGGAAGTGAAAATTGGGGCAACGGGTAAAACTTCTGCTGATGAAGACCATCTGATGTGACTGAAAGCCCCAGAGCTGCTACTTACAAGGGCCTTGAAATGAGGGTGTGTATCAAATGTAGATTCACCTCTTCAGAGCTACACATAAAGTAAAAAAAAAGACATTATTCTAAATTAAAAAAAAAAAAACAGCTCTCTCTGTGTTTATTGGTGTTGACTTTGATGTTTGAACCATCTCCATCAGTCAAATGTCTCTGTTGAGCAAATCAATGTGGCAGAAGAGCCATGTGACACAGATGTCACACTGGTGCCGGGCCTATTTTTAGGACTATGTTGTAAACACACTTAGAGATCAATAGATTGACCTTTTTTTTTCAATTAGATCCTCAACATCAAATGTGACAGCACAATGAAAAGTGGGCCATGGCAACAGACACGTAAACAGTAAATGTTGTGGCCTCAGTCGGACAAAAGATAAAGTTTTACTGCCTGCTCTTCCTTTGTTTTATATCAGAATAAATTTCTCTTTTTACCATTTCATTATGTGAAAGCTCTCCTGCCACATGTGGCACATGATGTGGCGCGAGGAAAAATGCCTGACTGCCATAATTCATCTGTGATTTTGATAGTTGCCAGACAGACGAAGACATGATGTGGAGGTTTTGATGATGTGTTGATGCCCTAAATTTGCACCCAACGTCCTGGTTCTAAGTTTTACGTGTTGAAAAGTCCGTGTAATAACGTCCCCTTGAGGTCTGAACTTAAAGAATATATCCTTCCACCTCCAGCCAGATCAAACAGAGCAGCAGAGGTCAATCAGTTCAATCTGGGGCAGGGAAGAGCACACATGGCTGCTGAACAACAGACTGTGGGAGGGTGGAGATGAGGTCTGAGTGTTTATTTATTCAGGTCCAAGTATGTCTTCTGGTAATATTGCTCATATTCTCACACTCACACGGCTGGTGCCTGTGTGCTCTCCTGATACAGGTCGTTACGAAGCATCTTGCTTTAACATATACACAGAGAACTGGACCGTTCTAATCTTACCGCTAACATAACAGAGCAGCTACTGATCCTGATGAAACTGAAGGTCATATCTGAGAAGTACAGGCTTCGTTCAGGAAGGAGATTTTATAGTCTCCACTGAAAGATGGCAGCAAGGCATCCTTACACTCCACTGTATATAAATATGTAAGCAATAGCTTTACCCATTTACCCACTAAATGTCAGAACCAGTGGCTCGGCGTTTAGCCCATTACCTATAAAACAGAAAAATAAACAGCAGAACACAAGTTTTTAGGTTTGGTTTTCTTCCCTCCAGGCAGCTTCTCTCTCAGTAGACAAGCAATCAAATCAATATGCAGAGGAAAGAAATTTGTTTGCCATTGTTTATTCTGCACAACAATTAACTTTTCCCGTTTATTTATGCAACAACTGTATTGTAGTTGCGTGATAAAGCAGCTGCGAGCACAGACCATCATAAAAAAAGTTAGTTTAGTAAGTAAAGAGACATCCAGGACATGATGATTATTGTCTTGATCAATTATTTGGTCTATTAAATCTCAGAAAATAGAGAAATTCTAATCACATTTGATGATTTGTTCAAATGTCCTATTTTGTTCAGCCAAAACAAGAAGATATAAAAATAGATTAAAGCAGAAAATCTTCACATTTGAGAAGCTGGAATCAGCAAATACTTGATTTAAACATTCAATCCATGGTTAAAATATTTGATAAATATTCAACTAATCATCCAATCGATAAAAAGTTTCGCTCTAGTTATTGAATCAAGAAGATTGATTTGTTGTTGTTACTTGACTTATGAAGTGTTTGATTGGAAGTTTACAGTTAAATATACGTGTTCTTGAAAAGAGAAATATTAAATCTTCATATTTGCAGTTTCGCACAATCTCGACAAAACAAGGTGCAAAGTAATAAAGTAATTCAACAACAAAGGTTTAGTAAAAAACTCTCTTTAAATGTATGAAATCAACATAAAAACTTATGTAATTTGTGGAAAATATTTGTCAGTGAAGTATAAATAATTCTGAGTTAGAGGCCTAAACATGTGAAAACACTGATATGGCCCATTAATTTTAAAGTTTTGAACCTGGATGATGAGCCCGTCCTTATTTCTCCCGTCTGCCAAATCAAGTGCCAGTGATTTAGAGCACCTGGATATAAATGTCACTGACAGACATATTGCTGTGAATCGCACCCTGTCTTCATAGTCACATAATAACTTCAATGTGTCCATGTGTTTCTCTGACACGCTCATGTGAGATCTCTGCTGTAATGTAGTTATCAAGCCTCTCAGGAGATCTCCCTGTTCTTTTATTAAGAGCAGTCAATCAACGAGCCAAACACTTTAAGGTCATGTCTAGACTCTGTGTCACTCTTCAGTGAGAATTTGGATGATTTGCTGTCGTCTAAAAATCAGGTTTGGCACCTTCACTTTTTATTTTTACTATTTGAGTTCCTCCTCAGTTGTTTGTGTACTATCTCTAGGTGATGGTGTATGTTTTGTTTTTAACCATGGCCGCCTCCCACACACTCCTCAACAGCTTGAGATTATTTTTCATGCTCGGAAGTGAGTGGTATTTCTGTTAGGAAGCAGCTGTGCCAATGCTGGGTCACTGCCTGCGATGAAAATAAATGTTTAAAAAAAAAAATAAAATCCTTCCATTGTATGCATGTGTGTGTGGTGTGTGTGTGTGTGGGGGGGTGATCTCAGGTTTCCAGGCTGCTTTTCCAGCGTCCAGTCAGTCAGAGGGAATTCCTCCCTCGACCCACTGGCTGGGACTCTCGAGGCCAGATCCAGGGGTGTTCCCCCCTCACATTTCTCATCCTTGTGAGAGCTGTGTTAGGGGGCCTGAGCTTGAACCTAGATACTGATTAGTAAAGTGAGAGGCAGATTAAGGAGGGAACTGGAAGGGAAGGAGATGTGGGGACCATCTCATCAAAGTTATAAATGAGCATAATAGATAAGAGCAGTAAGTGCTAATGAAAAATTAACCGTTTCAATCCCTTTTAATGAGGAAAAAAAAAAAGACTGATTTGTCCTTTTATCTGTTATCACTGAATTGATATCTGCGTATTTTTTTTTTGGTTTAGCGTCAGCCAGGCGGTGTAGTTGCTCTTGGATCATCCCACCTTTGTCAGCCAAAGCACACAGCTGATTAAAACTGATAAACAAGTGCACCTGGATCCTTCAGAGACAGTGGGAGGTTGCATCATCTCTCTTGATAAAAAAGGGCTGTGGTTTTCAGATATGAAGTGATTCTATTAGGTGGGCTCAGAGGACATGACAGATCCTCTATAGCTCAGAGAATTATATTCACACTGGTGGAAAATGGTACCTTAAAGCTGCACCAATATATATTTCTATACTAATGAACAAAGTGGTTAGTCATAGTGACAAACCCACATTCAATCATCAGCCAAGTCTACAACGGGTCCCGTTCACGACTACAGTGTCTGTATTTTATTTTAAGATGTCACAACTCAACAACAACACAGCTCAGCTGATGTCCACATCAAATTGCCGTTGACATTAGTCATTGTCCTGATTCAAAAGATGAGCAAATATTGGACTTATATTATAGTCTGGTGGCTCCAGATAAAAGCTAATGGTGCCCCATGTTTGCATGACATGTAAATTCATTACTGTTTGCTAACATTTAGCCATATTTAGTTTATAGATGTAAACAGTTTTTAAAGCTCCTGAAAACTGCTTTTACATGGAAATATTAAATATTCATGACTAAATAAGCAACAGTTTCTGTTGGATGCAACTTAATTGACCTGTTATTTAATAAGAATCCAAAAACTAATGAAAATACTGATGAGCTTCAACTTGAATGTGTATGAGTGTTTGATATATTTTTATTGTCATGGCAACTGAGGTCAACAGCATCACTGTGATGGAAATATGTCATGTTGTCTCTTTCCTGCTCACTTTAAACCAGTGAGATGAACAGAGGGAAAAGACAGATGTAGTTTGAACATTAAAAACAAAGTCATGTTTCATACTACGTCGTCCCAACACTAAGGATGGGGACTGACCTACTGACCGTCCTTTTCTCTCTCTCTTCTTTTACAGTCAATGAGATCATCAGGAACGACCTGTCAAGCATCTCCGTCCACAGCCATGCATAGTTTCCCATCACCTACAAAACTGTCACAGAAAACAAACACAAAAAAGGGAAACGCCAAACAAAGCTGACTCTGTGCTTTGCATGTTTGGACTACAGCGTGCAAGAAGCAGCTAAAGGAAATGCAAGGAGCGCAATTGTAAATGTATTGTCCAGACGACCAGGGTCCAACGTGTGCCTTGTTTTTCATATATAATGCCTTTATGCAGAAGTTATCCAAGGAATAAAATGACTTTTTTTAAGACGTGTAAATTGAGTATGTAGCAGCCAAACCTGCCATCCCCAGCCCCCCGACAACAAAGTATGCTTTTAGAGGACCAAGAATTGTTTTATATGTCTTTTTTGCAGCACTTTGTAAATGATTCAGTGCCTATGTGTTATGTCATTTGTATATACAGCATCTGTACTGCTTCAATTTGCATATCTGGCTTTACAGAGGGACAGTTTAACAGAAAAGTGCCTTTGACTGGAATTGGAAAGATAAAGAGAAGAGAAGAAGTTCAACCTCAAAATTTAAAAGATAAAGATTTTTTTAAAGCAGGATAATGTAACTTTTGCTGAAGAGTGGCTACTGTGGCCATAAGTGACAATTATGGGGTAATGTTGAATGCTAAGAGATACTGTAACACTAGCACAAATAGAGGATTGTCATAAAGAGAGCAATGTCCGTTATACAGTAATAACTGTCCAAAGTTTGCTAACATTAGCTAACATTAGCCACCATAAGCTACTGGTCATTACAGACCAAATAAGATTGTAACAGCAAAATGTCTTAGAGTGTTGAACTGATGAAGGTTGTTTTATCTCTTATGACTTTAACTTTGAATTTTTAACAGGAAGAATGTGTTATTTTGTATTTCAAAAGCATATTTGGTTGGCATGTCGCATACAAGTTCTGATTAATAAAAACTGAATACATTGTCTGTATTCACAACCTACAATAAGCACTTAACCACTAGACCTGTGGTATTAATTGTAGTTATTCGGTCAAGGCAACAAGTTACTGTCACTTGAAGTCAAACAGCGATGGCAAAACTTTCCAGTTGATATGTTTCCCAAACCTCAAACCACGTTCTTATGCCTTTATGAACTCTTACAGCACAAGAAATGTGTCACAAGATATTGAGTCATTCTGTGTCATAGTTGAGATAAAAAAAAAAATAATAATATGGACTCCATACTGACTTGAAAATAACATGAACTTTGTTGTGAACAGTTGGCTTCGATAAAACTGGTTGGACTTTTATCAAAGAAAAAAATCATCTCAGTCTTGGCAAAGCTTGACTTTTATTACTCCCTGGAAGCTATGCAACATGCAGGTAACGTTAGTCTGTAAAAGAATGTAAACAATCAGCATCGTAACTGAGAGGGTTTCTAATCCAAAGAATACTTAATAACAGTGAACAGCAATACAAATATATAAATTCTCTAATGTTTGTTTTTGTATTTTCATATTTATTCTCGTAGCATGTGCTCTGTTTATCCATGTTTATCATACAGCTTCTTTTACATGGTCACCTACGTACTGTGGTTTATGTACTAATTTGTCTGTGCTCTTATGAAATGGATTTGGCTTACACACTTGTTTCCAGTTTTATTTGTATTTATGAGTCTTAATCCATGTTACTGAAGGGCATGAACGAAGCCATACTGAAATGTTTACTGGGGAGGTCATTGTTAGTCTGTAACGCATATTTCTGCTTCGTGATCTATTTTGTGTATTTGTCAATAAATAAGCCGTCATCTCTTTCGTTTGTGTGGTGTCTGTCTGACTGTGGACATAAAATGACATAAAATCTGCCAATACTGTGAGTCTTCACATTATGAAGGAGAGAGAAAATAGGAATTGTAAAAGGAATTTAACTACTAATCTCTCAATAAATACTTAAGATTCAAAAATGGATTTGCAAAAACAGCATGAACTCTAATTAAACCATTTATAAATACTTTTATTAATGTGTTTATATATTTACCAAAAGAGGTTGGAGAGCTAACCAGTCATATCATAACTCAATAACCAATCAGCTAGGAGACAGATATGGAAATTATATCTATAAATGACGTATCAATTAATAGATGTATTAATAAATTGAGTCTTTTGTGTGAATCAATATTTAACATTATAATAGTTCGTAAATATTATAATGTCCATTAAATATATGAAATTAGGGAAATGCTTTATTACTTACTTACCTGTGACATCCTTGGTTTTCCATACACCTGATCCTTAACTATACAAACAAACATCCTGCTTTAAACCAGAACTTGGACCAAAGATACAGACACATTTATGTTAAAGGACCAGACTGAATGAAACACATCACATACAAAGCGGAGTTCAAATTGAGTCCAGTCTGATATTGTGCAGAAATAAAAAGAAACCAAAGTATGTGTAGAACAGAAGAAAAGCTACATCCAAGTTTTTTTTTTGAGAATGTTAGCAGCAACAATGTGATGGTTTATTATTAGCTAGAATTACAGAAATCGATGGTATGATCCTTTAAAATGACTTTATCTGGTCCTGATACACTGTGGTTTCGTGCTTTTTGTACAAGTCAGATTCCCACATTACTGAAACCATTCTGAGAAGAGATGGCATTTTGTCAAGAGAAATCTTGAGTCAGAGATTATACAGATGTTAACTGATGCAGCTGTTACAAGGTGTCTGGAAGGTCAACAAGTCTTTCTGTTTGGGGTTAGTCGTTACACAGCAAACTGAATTCTAATATGAGGTATTTGCTCCACAAAGGTTGTAAAACACAGCTGTGGAAAAAAAAAAAAAAAAACTCTTGTTTATGAACAAACCAATGTGCAAAGTCAACCTTTGAACTTTATAAAAAAAAGTTTATTTTAAACAATTTAAGTCATTAAAAATTAAATGAGAACAGTGTGCAGAGGTTTCTGGGCCTCAACTTAAAATAATATACAGTAATATGATTCAAAAAAGGTTCTGCAGATAAACGACATAATAAAAACATGACAAGAAACCAAGATCTGAACAGAGCAATGAAATAACTTGCATTTTAATTGTGTGGTGGGATGGAGATAACTTCAGTGTTTCCAAACATAAGAAACCAGAGAAAACCGGAGAAAAAAAATGACTGATTGTTTTTGGAAGCATCAGTATTTTTTCATTCAAGTTCAAGTTTGATTTCTGCTGTAGCACTAAAACCAAAGGAGAAATCAATGCCACATCCATTAACCCCACAACATCCACCGACGTATGCATCAACGTACTCTTTCCTCCTTCCACAGAGTTCACCCTTTCATTCAGAATCAATATCAGATTTGTGACTGATCATTAAAAAAAAAAAAAAAAACACTCTCATTTCACAACAGAAGCCCGTCAGATATATGATTGATAATCCCACGTCAGAAACTGTCCTTTTTTAGAATAAGATGTAAAATATTGTGGTGCACAGTGACACCCAGTGGCCAGTTTAACTCCTGCTGGATTTTAAACGTGCGATGAATCTTAGTGCTGACAAATGCATGTTCCTGGATGTGTGTTTTCATTTATAGTACCTGATCATGTTGCAGGCTGCAACACTCATATTTTATGAAAATCAGGACACATTGACTGACAGTTTGTTGGCTTTGCTTGGCTGCCTTGCACCTGTTTTATGTCTTATAGGGAAATCAGGTGTCACTGCTCCTCAGTCTGTGAATGATTCTGCTGACAAATTTTTTGGCAGCTGCTGGACACACCAGGTAAGATAGGACTTTGATTTTAAAGCTCAGATCATAAGATCATATTTGACAGTTTCACATTACGCACATTCAACATTTGTTATGTTTGTTATTGTGCTCTTAGATAAACTTCAGAAAGAAATAAATATGCGACAAAAATATATGTTATCAAGTACTTTTGCCTGTAAGTGCTTTGCTCTAAATAACGTGCCCTGAATAATTACAGCTGACAGTTTTTAATTCTAAGGATCAAGTGTCACATTTATTCATTTTAACCTAGTAATCTGCTTTATTCTGTCTCATTTCAAGATGCTTATATATAGAGCTTTCTTTAAAGAACTGGAAAAAAGTTGACTTGGCATTGTGTTGGCGCATTTTGATTAGTTAGGTGTCAAATTGCATAGAAGAAACTGTACTAATGATACAGAAAATGACAGAATTACATCTTAGGCAAGTAGAAAATGTTTGTCTTTCTGTGTTTGTATGAATTCAGCTTCTACATTAAAAGATAAAACTTAGGGTATATACATTTTTGAGTCTCCACCAACAGCTTCTCTCTGTTTGTTTCTTTCAGCTCTGAATCACTCTCCAGTGAAGATGGAAGATTTATTCAATAATGTCACATTCAACTCCAGCAAACACAAGCCCTGTGTTTGTGCACCGGGCCAAACGTTGTTCCTCTCACTGGTTGACATCCTTACATTTCTCATCGGACAACCAGTGTTTGTCAGACTTCTGTGGCTCACCTTCATTTCCAACAAGACTGCAGACATCCTGAATAGTAATTTAGCTGTCTTCCACTACTCCCAGTACATGTTGTCCGTGCTGCATTTAATTGTGCTCTATACGCTGCCACATTACCAGACGAAAATCCTCAGGTTTTTGTTTGTCTATGCACAAATTGGCGGGCCAATGAGTTTGTGTTTTATCTGCATTCAGAGATATGTGGCTGTCATTTACCCTTCATTTTACCCTCTGCTGAAGAAGTACAGATACGGTGAGGTTGGTGCTGTGAGCATGTGGATCATGTCTTTGTCAATTTCTTTTACAAGCATTTTAGCTACAGAGTCTCTCTCATCGATTACAGATCAAAGTTTCAACAATGTAAAAGTTTTCCTGATGGTGTTTAAGATTTCACTGATGGGCCGGTGCAGCATCAGAATTGTGAGTTTGCTGAGCAAGCGTGGCCCAGGGAGAGACAAGGTGCATCCCGCCAAGAAGAGGGCCTTCAAAACCATCGCCACCACGTCAACCATCACCTTATTGTTTTACATTCCAGTGGCTCTGCTGCAAAGGTTTGTGCCTGTGGATGGATGTGGATTTGACTGTGTAGTTACACCTGTGTGTATACTCTTGTTGTCTGCAGCAAGTATTGTGCATCCAATGTTTTATCTCTCCACCCATGGAAAGCTGTTCAGCTGCTTTAAGTGAGAAAAGATTGTTGTCTCAGTTTAAAAATAATAAATATGACCATGCTGAGCAACACTTTAACTACAAGTTAGTCAGATTTACCTGAGTGCAGACCTTCAGCGTTAGAGAACACAGACTCTAGACTTTGAAGCAAACCTTAAGCTGCAGGATGGAGATATGATGGAGAAATATTCTCAGTGGTTGTAATAAATCAAGTGTAGTGTGAGCAACCATGGCGTATTAATGACTGAGCTGTTGCAGGTTGATGTTGATCTGGAGATATGAAAATATTATGCAAATTAAAATGACATAATATCTTAGATTAGATTTGTCTGTGGTGATGGATAAATATTGAAATCATGTTTTATTGGAATATGGAAATAATGTTTTGTTGGATGTAAATTTTAGAAAACCATGGTTTTTTGTCCATGTAAAGAAAGAATGATCATTTGATGGTTTCATGCTGAGCTGCAGGCACAACACCAGACTTTGTCCTCAGGTTTGATACACAATAAATGTCCTAAAGTATGTGGACACCCCTTTCTTTGTAACACTTTGTATACCTTTGCTCTGGGGCTGTTTTTTTGTGGTTCAGGTTGGGCCTTTTAGGTAAACTTGAAGAAAATGTTATTGCTACAGGATAATTTGATATTTTAGAAAATATTGCTTCCAACTTGGTGCCAACAGTTTGGTGAAGTCACATCCCTGTTAATATATGACAAAGGCATCTCCACTTTTTTGGTGTTCAAAGACCTGACTGGCCTTCTAAAAGAAGACAATCACTTTGATTCAGATTCTGAAAAATCTGCGTTTTTTATTTTCATAGTTCTGATGCCTGATTGTCCAGTTTGTGTCCAGTCAGGTTACAAAGAATAGTCACGTATCATGTTCCTTTAGTAATGTTGGGATTATATCTTTAAAATCATACAGTAAACAATCTGATTAAAACATCTGAATAAAAAAAAAAACAATAATGTGATTACAGAATTATTATATTACAAATCATTTATTTCCTCTTGTTTATATAAAGAGGGTATAACAGAGGTGTAGCATATATTACTAAGCTCAGTGCTATGAACTTTCAGACCACTTACATACAAACAGAAATATCCATAAAATAAACCTAAAGTTGAACCTAATGACAAATAAGAAAGGCAGGCGCTCAGAAAGTCAAATAAAAATAAGAAAAATTAGCTTGAAATAGAAAACATACCTCAATTACTAAGTAAATCTACTCACAAATGATCTTCTTGCATTTTTTTTAAATAAATGTGAACCCTTACTCTGCCTATTTGTCAGTTCAATAGACTTTTGCTACTGGCAGATAAAAAGGTTTTCATGCCGTCAAACAACTTAGCTTAACTTAACAAACAAAACAAAAATTTTAATTGTAACCTACATTTATCGACACACTCATGGTCAGGAAGTATTGTATTTATATCTTTGTGTGTCACAAATGGCATATTAACATTCAAATGTCTCCACCTAAATAAGTCACAAGCAGAAAAAAAGCAATAAAAAGACTTCAAGTGGATTTTCACCAGAAGAAGGGAACCCAGTCAAAAGCCTTTGCTGCCCTCAGTCTTTTCTTCATGATATCATCACTTAAGGACACTTTGTGTTGCACGGGTCTCCTGATGAGAAGTAGCTGTACAGGCTGACCAGTGGAAACATGGTGACGGCTCCCAGCAGAGAGCCTAACTGCACTACAGCTCCACAACACACCAGGGCGCTGTGGCCCTCATCACGCAGGATCACACCTATAATCACCTTCACGTAGGACAGAGTGAGAACGAAGATGATCCAGGCCAGCACCTGTGGAGCACAGGGAGATGAGTCTGAAAGCTGCTCTACATTTCCTCCTCTTATCCACAGGTGTAAAAGTCCAGTTACACCGGCTGTGACAGAAATAGTCTTCAAATGCAGCCTCCAACGGATATGAATTGAGACACAGACACTTTTAACTACACATATCACTCTGCTTTATAGATGTTCTGTTTGCATTACATTCACTGTCGTTATAGATCTTAGATTGTAACATATTTTCCACTGGAAAGAAGAATATATTTCCAGTAATAACAATTGAATTAAATAATGTATGGTCAGCAGAAGATGAATGAAAGGAAAGGAGAGAAGCTTGATACCTACATAGCTCACCTGAGGTAACATGTAGACAAAGTTGTAAGCTAGTGTGCAGGTCAAGCAAATAATAATCAGTTGTTGCTTATTAACATTCACTAATATGGCGTTTGTAGAGCGGTTGGCATAAAACCATTGGCCCCATTGGCTGATATTCAGTAAAAAGGATATTTGAGTGAATGAATCCCAACAATGACAATGTACTCACAATGATGACACCACCTGCGGTATCATCAACCAGCAGTGGACATGGACTCAGCACTGCCATGCCCATTATGTAAGCTCCAACGCCGCTGCCAACCACTGTGAGCGCTCCCATCAACAGCAGCGACCTGTGATGTGACAGGGCAACATTTAGACTTTCAGCTCTGTCCGCTCAAACAGGTTTGATTTTGTAGCCAGGAATAAATGTTTACAGTTATGGAGCAGGATGTAAATTCACTGCACATAACTGGGGTTTTACAGTATTTTGTGTTAGAACTGGGAAGATGTAAAAAGGTAAATCTTGCATAGATTCAATGCCAGAACACAATTAAATGCCATTTACTAACTACTGTGAAGGCTAAACTAGTGCTGAGATAAGTTGATTAACTGATTAGTCAAGTCATAGATAATAATTAAGAAAAAAAATGTCACTATTATCTACTATTAAAGGTGTTCTCATCTTGACATTATTGTTCTTCATAAAAACTACATTTCAATAAAGACTGACAGAATTTATCCCAAAAAATTTATTCTCAGGCAAGGAGTTTGATTTCCTCGATAAGGTGCAAACATCTTGACTCTATGTTGACCTGTTTCTACTAGATAAACATTTTAAAACTTTTGAAGAAATCACTGTCAGTATCTTGAATCTAGACACCTATTTAACATCATATTATTTGCAAGGATGAAAATGCATAAAAGTAAGAACATTTAGATTTAAAGTTATCTAATCCCGAGGATCCTAATTTTCTTTCCTCACTAAAGGATGTGAGTTATGTGGTGTTGTAGCCTCTATCCAGAACAAAAAAACAAAAGTGTGTCTAACCATGAGTCCTGTTTTGTGTTAAACTGAGCAGATAATTTGATTACACACTGACCTTATAGGGAGGAACATGGCGATGAAGCAGGCCAGAGGGTTGGACACTGCTGCCATGGTGGCTGATAGGTGATAGGCTTTGTTTCCATATGGCATGCATGAGTAGGACTGCACTGAGGGAAGCACCACGTTGGTCAGAGCATTTACCCAGGCCAGAATCACAAAGATGTAAAACACCTGCATCCAGCTGTAAGCACCGGTGCCAAAGCTGCTTTTGCGCTTCTGGATTGAAGGTCTGTACGGATCCATCATGGGCTTCTGCTCAGCCCATTTCCTGTTTTTCTGTGATTTCTCTTTCACTCCATTTGTGTATCGACCATTGGGATGATCCCTGGCCACAGTTGGGTGGAAGTTTAGCAGCAGGAAAGCCAGCAGACACACAACCATCATGGCACTCAGGAAGAAGAAAAACACCTCGACGGAGAAGTTTGCTGGCTGATACTGGGCCTGGAGGTCAAGGGTCATAGAGCTGTTGGAGTTGAGTGTGTGGTTTAGAGACTGTGTACTGTTTATGCAGTGGACCACCCCAACACCCTGGATCAAAGCCACTAAAGCAGGAAGGAGGCCACTCACACCCTCCCCAATGTAGTAGGTGGTCAGATACTGAGGTTTAAGGCGCATCATGAATGGCAGGAAGGTGACTGAGGAAGTGCAGTCAACAGCAGCGAGGAAGAAAGTTAAGATGAGGAGGGCTACACTGCGAGGAGCACCTGCCACTTCAACAGTCTCCGTCCAGAAGAAACCTAGCAGGAAACTCGCTACAGTACCCAAGCCGATGATCACGTATATGACGGCTGCCTCATTCAGGACACCAGGCTGGAAGCGATGCATCAGAGTGACAAAAAGAGGCCCAATGTTGGCCATCTGGATGAGGACTGAGAGGTACGAGGGCAGGTACCAGCCCTCTGGGATCTGGGGAACCATCAGCGGCAGCTCCACCCACAGGCCGTTGATGGAAACCCAGGAGCCCATACCAAACAGGCACGCCAACAGGTGGGTGAGAAGCGACATGTTTGAGATGGTTTTCACTAAAAACACAAGAAGTATCTATAAATTTTTGTTCCAGATTTGTGTATCTAATTTACTCTAACCTTAAAGTCACGACCGAATTTGCAAACTTGGACCTCATAATGGAAACTGTAATCATTCTTACCCTGGCTAGTGGCATGAAAGGTCATGCTGAAAGGTTATTTTGGTTAACTATTGGATGGATACCCATGAAACATTGCAAAACATTCCTGGATGAATCCAGCACCATGATCAGGTAAATTAAAAGAAAACCTTTTTGTTAGGTAACTTTGAAGTGGGATAAAAACCCTTTCATTGTAGGTAGTTCATGAGTCTTATGTTTTTACTTCTAAGTCTACTTGGACAATCACTGTATTTTTACTGTGTAGTTTTTATTTAATCTAGTATCAAAGTCTGTCACAGAGAACAAGAATAAGACTTATATAATAATTACTAATAATAAGTCTAAAAGTATAAGACTAATGGAAGAAATCAAATTTAGGCAAACGTCATATTCATGTTCTCTATCATCTGCAGCAGTTCTCCAGTTTTGTGACCACTGTAAACATTTGATTAATTGCGTACTGCTAATACAGGAATAGCTTGTTTGACCAAAGAAATATGAATGGCCCCAGTCCCTCAATGTGACTGTCATGTTATGTTTCACTTCCCAAACTGAGAATGAGCTTCTCATTGATATCTTACGCGAAATAGTGGCCTTGCTACCTTTGAAGTGGTCTGGAAGTCAGACTGTCTGTTTTGAATACTTATTTCTTACATCCATAATTGTATTGTAACATAGATCAAGAGAATATAATGCATTTCTTATAAAAGTTCCAGGTTATGAAAACTGTCATATGAAACACATGATAAGCATTAGGGCAACTTCTCCTTATTCACTTCCTCTTACTTGAAAACTTTTTTCTGTTTGTTTTCAGAGAACTCACTTTCTGCCTTGCGACAACAAAAAGGTTAATCTGATTGGATAACGCTATTGGTTTAGGTTTATTGCTGAAGCTACTGCAGCTGTATGGTGACCAAATTTCAGAAATTAAAACTTAAATTTAAAATTTAAAACTTTCCAGTTGAGTGATCAATATATCTTTTTATTAAAAGCTCATTAAAATAGCCAATGTTTATATCTATTAATGCAAAAGGGGCACAGTGGTTTCATGTAGTCTGACCACCTACTGCACTGTAAAATACAGAATCATCACATAATTGGAAAGACTTTTATTTTGCTAACCCATTTGATAAAGAATAGAAAAAATTAATTAAAAAAAAATTAAATGTTTAAACTTTTGTCAATATTGTAATACATTACACGCTGCACCTTATTATCTCAAATAGACTCTGCAGTTCAACTGTTCACTTCATTTTACAGAAACAATATGAACAAAAGTAAAATTGATTTAAATTTACCTGATTCATTAACCTGTAAGGCCCAAAACAGTGCTGACTCCCTACCTTTGAAGTGGTCTTGTAGTCCCGCTGTCAGTTTTAATTAATTGTATTTCTTTAGTCCAAAAATGTCCATAGATTGAAAGAATCAAATATGGTTTTTCATAAAAGTATTCCAGGTTGTGAATATAGTCATGTGAACTCAATGCCAGACATATGGGCAACGTCTCCTTCACTTCCTGCAACATGCAACTTTTTTTTCCAAATTCTAGTTTTGGGTATGTATGTTTTAGTTATCATGCGCAAGCTCGAAGGAAAGTTCATAGCTGTTATTGGCGCTTTAACTGACCAATTACAAGGCACGCTGGGTTTGTACCACTTGAAGAGCGCCCTCTATTTATTGTTGTATTAATAACAAACAATAATAACTCCAGCCCGAAACAGCTCACCAGGGACTCTCCTGACCTTCCCACTCTGCCAGTGGCCTTGACACAACAAAAAGGAAAAATCAGATTGGATAACTTGGATAACGTTGGTTTTAGCTTCACATCTCAAGCTTCTATAATTTGCAGCTAGCCCCGTCTGTTGGCCAAAACAAGTGCAACGTTAGATGTCTTTCTGTTTGCTCTGCTGCCTGTCTTTTCTCTGGTCTGTTTTAATTCACGGTTAAGAATGGGTACATTTACTGGGACGACTTGAGTCTTGGACACCACCAATAATTATCTGGCCAACCTAAGTGTTAAATTAGTACACTTCCAACTTCACAATGAATTGGTACTGTTAATATCTGGTGTGACCTATTTACAGTCTAGTGTAACTGTCTGATTTTCAGTTCACAGCTGAACGTGCAGAAATATGAAATTTGTCTACAGATAAACTTATAGTTTAACATTGTGACAGGTTTCTAATAAGTCATTAATTTCTTTCCAAATCTGAAGGAAAAACAGCATTCCTGATGAATGAAATAATTTAATTTAATTTAATTTAATAATTTTATCATGTAGTAGGGGCAAAAATCTGGCCCACACAAGGTTACTCATTAAGTTTATGAGTTAATAATTGGGTTTAGTTTAAGATTCAGATTGGGTTGAAGTTTGGTTAGGTTATTTTTGCCATAGTTATGTTTTAAGTAAGGGTATGTCATTCTTACAAAAACAAAAAAGTGTTTGTTTGGCTCTTGTCTTACTGCAGCCTCAGTGCAGTAACAAAGAGTGATAAATATTTCCAGTGAGTAAAACAATAAGATAAGCCAAGGTTTTCCTATTCAAAAATGTTAATGGTAAATTCAACAGATTAATGTGTCATCACGAGGAAGCATCCTCTACCAGGACTTTCTCAAGGTACAATACATAACCTCTTTCTTCATTTGGTTAATGTTTATTGTCTTCTTAGTCTTCTTCTTATCTTTTTTTTTTTTTAAAGATTTAAAGTCAGTCACGTGCGTTACAACATCAAATGCTGGAAATCTTACATGCAATGTGCCAAAGTTCAAGTTACTCCACTTGATCAGAGGCAACATGTGGTTTAAAACGACCTAAAACATCAAACATTCAGCAAAGGATGCATGACCACCTATGGTCCTGGCAACTCTTACATAACCTAGGAAAACATCTGAGCAGTGCATTGTTTATTATAAAGGAAACTGCTTGCAGTGGAGTACATCAGTGACTGAATGAGGAAAATGTCATGCATTGTGTTAGAAAAGAGAAGCAAAATGTTAACTATAAAATAAAAATCATCAGATAAATTTGGAAACACAATTGTAGTTTTAAAGACTCTTATTGACAGTCTGCTCCCTGATGTGAATATTTAGATTATGATTGTTAAAATATTATAGAATCATCAAATAACTGTTTTAAAAAAATCAACATTTTTAGAAAAGATCTTTACATAAGATTACAAAAAAAAAACAACTTTTTGTTGACCAACTTCAAACCATTAAAATTATCACTAATTATGATTATTGATATTAAAATCAAAAGGATGATATAGAAATATGCAACATTGCAAGTACTCACATGCTGTTTGGTGGAGAGTTTGGTGTTTTCTGCTGAGAGAAAGAAGCCAAAGTCCTGTGCAGCAAACTGTGTGCGCCAAGGGATTAAACGCTCCTTGGGGTAAGTGGGTGTGAGATCATGACACGTTTGGTGAACTGATCATGGTTTTAAGCTTAAACACCTTTACTGTCAGGACTTTAAAGATCAATGAGCATCACATGCTGTGATTTTCAGCCTCATCTACCAAATTTCTTTGCCCTGATGAAATTTCTGAATGAGTCAAGAATCTACACAATTCATTAATTCTGCTTAAGGGGATCTTTGGAGCAGATTGTTAACACTGTTTTGTTACATAAATGCACATTTCATCTGTTGATTTACAGTGGAAAAGGTTTTAGAAATGCCTCATAGAATTAAGAAAATTAATGTAACTTTACGTAATCATGTGAAAAAAGACATCAAAATTACCAAATGCCAAATGTGATCATTTCAGTCATCAGACACTCACATAAGCCCCCACTTGTCAAATATTTAAAGGAAAGGTTCTTTTATGAAATCTGTTATTTGCTATGCTATTTTTGATATACCTTTTATTTACTTATGTTTAAATGTGCAAAGTCCAATCAAACTGTGACAATTAAGTAATTTGAAACTATATTGCCTGGTTTGGAAATAGTCCTGTAAAACTAAAATTTGTCTCTGACACACTTCAGTTTTTGCATGAATTAAACAAAAGAGAAATAATATTTTATAGATGACAGAATCATACTGATCCCCGTTTTCAGTCTTTATGCTAAGCTATGCTAATGGATGCTAACTACAGCTTCACAATGAACGATATTAAACCAGCATTAGCAATAAAGTCAGCAATGGTTGGTGCCAATGGTTCATGTTTCAGAAAAAAAAAAAAAATTAAATGGCCACCAATCCTTCCCCAACTTCCCCAAAAAAAGCTTCAGGATATTTTGAACAGATATTTGTTGTTCACCAACATCAGCCATTTAATGTCATATGATGGTGGACACATCATAAAAATGAAAATAACAGAACAAAAAACAGAAAATGGCCACGATCATGAAAAAAGAAAAAGCACCTCATCAATCAAATCATAAAATCACAAAACTTGACAAGTGATAAATTAAAAAAAGGATCACCACAAGACAAATTTAACAGATATTCCAGTGTAACCATCCTAAGAGTTTAATGAAGTCAGTAGTCTGATGTGCTGTAGCAGCATGGTTAATTACTTACACAGATGACAAACTCCCTTGTTTTCCAAAAGTTTTCACTACTTTCATTACTTTACTACTCATCAAGGCCAGATATTGTTCCCTTAAGGTAGCAAAAGATTGCAGTATATTTGAATAAATTTCTAAAAACAGCCACTAAAATTACATAAAATATTTGTATAAAAAATGGAAATAAAGTCAAATCTAAAGGAATGAATGTTTATTTAACTTAATTTAGGCAGGAAATTAAAAATGTTGAACTGCACTATTAACTTAACACTATTAACTGCACTAAACAATTTTCATAATACTGACTCCTGCACAACTGAACTATATATCTGACTATGATAAGATTTGATGCATTTCTATTTCATGCTTACATGAAATCCAAGGTAAGAGGTAGGAAGATATTTGAAAATAATCCCATCCCTGTTTTCTAGTGTGACATTCAGTGTGAATCTTTCTCATTAATTAACTACAAAAGAAAGTGAATGAATAAATTAATCATGATGTTCCTGAGAAAATAGCTTCATATGATCTGTTGTAATAGAAAAAAAAAATACATCAGCAGCTTCTTTTTCTACTGTAAACAACTTCAACTACAGAGAGTCATTATGAAATAGTACACAAGCACTTGTGGTCTTACTGCATCATACGCATTTTGCAGCCCCTTGGTCAATGTGCAGAAACACAATGCTCCCATTATGCGGGGAAGTTTTTTCTTTCACGGGCTCAGAGGCTTCAGGGTGAGTCGATGACGTCTTATTGTGGCAGGTTCCTCAAGAAAAATGAGGACAGATCACTCAGGAGCCACAACAGCCAGTTCCCACAAGGAAAGAATGGGAGCTGTGTGTGTATTTTTTTTAAAAAACAGACACCATGATAAATCTTTATCTCATTTCCTGCTAACTGCAGTTATCCACACAATCCTGAGCTCTGGCAAACACATGGTAGACGTTGATCAGGGGGAACATGGTGAGGGCTCCAATAAGGGAGCCGGCCTGGATAGCGATGCCACACCACAGCAGAGCAGCGTGACCTGCCTCATGTAGCACAGTCCCAATCACCACCTTCAGATATGACATGAGGCCGGTGAAAATAATCCAGGAGATGACCTGCGGGGGGCACAAACAAGTAGCTGTGGTCAGCGGTGGACGTGGAAAACAGGGAGAAAAAGAACAGACATAACTGAAGCTTCAGTGTTTTCAAGATCTGACACCAGATGCATTGAACTCTATATAAATAAATGATAAATGCACATTAATTACACAAAAGTAATCATGTTTATGAACGTGCATTTGATTGACATTTTAGTTCTATATGTTTTCTATATTTTTCACTGTATTTTTCAGTCTATTTTTTTCATATCAGCCTCAGATTTTTCTACAAAACCTTGAGTGCACACACATTCATATGGTTCACACACTGTCACTGCACGTTCTGTGTTTAATATGTGGGAATTTTTTTTCTTTTACACAATTGGAATGAGAAATATGTGAGGCTGAGTATCAAGCTGCAATACATTTGTTTTCTGACAAGAGTCCATTGCACCAACAATCAATCATTTCATGTGTGAAAATGTGTAACTGATTACAAAATCTATTTAACACAAGAAAAAAGTTTCATGGAACAAAATTCTCACAGGAGGAAATATTGCTTTTGTTCAAATCAATGTGGCAAAATCTGCATTTGAAATGAGTATTACCACTCACCACTAAAGCCACACCAGCGGGGTTTCCCAGGAGGGGTGGACAGGGGCTGAGAGCTGCTAATGCCATGAGATATGCAGCAAATACTCCCCCTGCTATAAACAAGGACCCCAAACCTGTGGATGACCTGGAAAACAAAGGAAAGCTGATCATTAGTACAAATAACCAACAAGTATCTATGGTCAAAATAGTTATATAGCACTCGCAAATATATTACACAAAGAGCATAGAGCACAAAGTCAGAGCAAAAATATAAGTATGTGTATAATTTATTCCTCACTTGAGAACAACAAACATGGCCAGAAAGCAGGCCACAGGGTTTGCTATGTTGCCAAGGACCACAGAGAGGTGAAAGGTCATGGTGCCATAGGGCAGACAGGAGAAACTCTGCACAGATGGGAGGACCCCGTTGGTGAGGGCATTGGAGACTGCGAGCAGCAGCAGCAGGTAGATGTTGCGGGGTGTCCAGAAAATCTGATCAGGTGGCTGCTCCTCCACCTGCACCTGCTCCTCAGACACTGGTGTCCCTCCGTTGTGTAGTGGGTGAGTCTCCTCTCCGTTCTTTTCCACCTCTGCTTTGTCAGACTCCTGTGGCATGGTGCCTTGCTGTGACTCTGTCTGCCTTCGTGTCAAAGCCAGGAAGCTCAGAGCTGAGACTGTGAGCATGACAAACAAGAACCAGAAGAAGTTCTGTGCAGGAAAGCTTTCTTTTAAATACTCTGGTTGCACCGTGCCATTCACAGCTTTACACTCAAGCTTGTTAACACCTTGTCCTAAGGCCACAATACAAGGGAACAAGGCACTAAATCCCTGTCCAATGAAGAAAGTCCGGATATACTGTGGGGGGTAACTAAACATGAAAGGCAGGAAGGTGACGTTGGACGTACAACAGACCAAAGACAAGACAAAGGTGAGGAGCAGGAAGGGTAGTGACCTTTCCTCTCCTGCTATTGTGACGGTGTGTGACCAGAAGATGGCCAGAAAAGCGGACGCCACCACTGCCAGCACCTGAATACAGTGGATGACCAGGCGTTCGTTTAAACGCCCCGGAGCACAGTGGTGTGTGATGGTCACTGCTATTGGACCCAGGTTCCCGAATGCAATCAGCACTGAGAGGTAGGCAGGGAGGTTCCACCCTGAAACAAAAAGGCAAATAGCAGTTAGGAAACTAAGATATATATATATAAAAAAAAAATGCACAATATTTTTTGTGCATTTATTTTACTTTAGTCAACTGTGCACCATATGTGTCATAAGAGCATTTGACACAATTTGCTTAACAATATTTAAAAACAAGAACATGTGGAGAAAGAAAACATACACAATAACATGTACCCTGAAATCTGTAACACTCAGAGGCTTTCCTACGTAGGCCAGGAAACAGGGCCACCTAGTGTCATAACCTCTCTGGTGCTGCACTTTCTTGATGTTATTACATACTACTATTACTATTAATCGGACTGGGAGCTGTGCTTATTCCTAGATGTGTGCTGCTGTTACTCGTTAGATTTCCTTTGCTACTTATGTGGATTTCCTGCATGGACTACTATAGTCTGTATATTCCTGTTTTTTATGTTAAAGTCCATCAAAATTGCTAAATATATATATATATATAT
>CM076663.1:5164141-5254108 GCA_038496675.1 Rachycentron canadum | reverse complement strand
TGTGTGTGTGTGTGTGTGTGTGTGTGTGTGTGTGTGTGTGTGTGTGAGGGGGGTGTGGACGTTGTACAACTGACCTTCGGGCAGCAGGCTGACAACCACCGGGATCTCGACCCACAGACTGTTGACGGAGATCCAGGAGCCCATGGCGAACAGAGCCATCAGCCCGTGGGTCACCGCGGCGCTGCTCCACCAGCTGCCGGACATGGTAGCGCTCACTCCGGCCAGGGGAACAAAGAAAATGTGGGTAAACCGTCTGACTTTGTTTGGGTGAGACGCCGACGTGGTTTTTTCGCCCCACAGGCTGCTGCGCATAAACCTGAAGAAAGGCGGAGCTCCCGGCCCCTCGGTCCCCTTCACGTACCTTTTGTCAGTTACAACTTTTAATGTAACGCGATGTATCAAACTATTTCCATCCTTGGGCTATTCTCGCGATGTTTGCACAATATTCATTACGCTCATTAGCTTAACCGTAAACGTAACAGTTATTACCTTAAACTAGCTTGTTGAGTGCGACGGTGGCTTTATCATTTGTTACCGTGTGTTCGTGTTCGGTCTAGTAGACGCTCAGTTTTCCGAGACGCCTGAATGCAACACCGTCACAGAGGTCCTCGTTGACGACGGATGGGTGCGTTCGTTTTCACCGCCGAGGACTGATGCGGGAAATGTGGAGACAAGGGTTTATTTATTATTTATTTCATAAATTAAAAAAAAAAAAACCTTCCAAAGGGTCCAGGAACCTTCTTTGGCGCAAAAAACATAATGCTTTTTACATTTTTGACACAGTGACCCCAATAAGCCCCACTGTCGTTAGTGGCCCCTTATTTTCTCGAGCCCCTCCCAGTGAACACTTTTATAATCATGAAGGCTTGAACTCTTTGACATTGCTGGTGCCTGTAATTGAGAAACAAGGATATTATGTGACTGACAAAACCGAATTCCTTGGTCAATACAGTCGTGAATTTGAACTTGAAGCTAACTGAACCTTTTCCTTTTCATCATTAAGCGGGACAGAGTAAACAAAACAAATAAGGAAAATGCAGATATTTATTCTGATAGAGGTTCATGACATCTTTTAAATTAGCCGTTGTTACAGACTGACCTCTTTATTATGATCACAATATATACTCTTGTATTTAAAAGACAGAAAAGAAATAGTTCCATTACAGTGTCATATCATGTCAAAATATCTTTTACAAAATCTAATGACTTTTCCAAAAATACTGTTTGTACAACATACATGATGGTTTCATGTGGAATATACATAATTATGCATTATAGTGTATTTGTATTGAAAGATTGAGGTCATTGTGTGTAGTTATTGTTAGTTTGTAAACATAGAATCATGTGAGGAGGTCACATGTTAGCACAAGTTTTTTTTTCTTTTAATACTATTTCAAGGCATCCATCACACTCTGTCCCTCAATATCACACTTCCTTGATGCAATTAGAGCTCTTATGTGCTGCTGCTTTCACTCTGCCCAGCTGCGTTCGGTTCCTGGAGCACAGCCTTTGCTTTTGTCTTTTTAGGTGCCAGAACAAGAGAGTACCCAGGTTTGACACGTGGGAGTGCGAGCTTCAGCTTCACCACCATTTGTGTGCTGTTGCGGAAAACACAATCCAAGTGTGGGTCTGTGTTGTTGAGAATCATCTTCTGGTACAGTATTTCGCAACGGACTGCTTCCCTTTTCTCTGCTCGGGATTTTCCGTCAAATCGCAGCAGCATTTTATCGACATCCTGCTGCGACTTGCATGGCCCTCCGTTGCTCCTCACTGTAGCTATGATGTACTCCCTGTCCATGTTCTCCTCAACCTCTTCCTTCTCTACTCTCACTGCCCTTTCTCTATGAACTTTTTTCAGCTGTGGGCTACAGTCATCTTTCTGGCCAAAGTGCATATTCTTTTTGGCATGCCACCCAGAAGATTCATCGGAGCTGTCCTCACATGAACCAGACCCCTCCCCATCTTCCTCAGAGCTATCTGATGACAAGTTTTTGTGTGAGGATTGTTTAGAAGACTTGTCAGTCATTTTGTTCTTGTCAGGGTAGGCATTGCCAAAAGGATACTCCGCCATCAGGACAGAGAATGTGCAACTCACCAATTGCAAGCTTAAGTCCGGTGAGGGAACTTGGGAAAACTTTCCTCCGGGCAGGAAGTCTTTCAGATGTTCATCAGTTACAGTTGCAATCACCTTTATTGTCCGCTTCAAGCAAGCCCTGATTAGGTCCCTATTTGTGTGCCACTGGCCACAGTAATGAAACACTCCATCAAAGGTTTTCTCTTGCATTGGGAACTGCTGAAAAACATTTGTGGCCCCTTCCGGCTCCAGCAGAGTCGAGGGATCTTTTGACCAATCGAGGAACTTTTGGTAGAGACAGAGCATGTACCGGCTGAATTGCGAGTACTCTCCTCCACTTTTCAGAAGCTGCCAGAAAGGGCCGAGGATTTTGCAGTAAACAATGGCCAGAACACACACAAGGCTCTGAATGACAGAGTCATTAGCATCAGCAGCAACACTCTCAAGAATGACATTTGGGCATTCGTCATTGTTCAGTGACAGCAAATCAGAGATGAAGAGAGCGATCTCTTTGTGGTGGTGAATAAGACCTGCTGCAGCTTTGAAGTAGTTGTTGAATGGATTTGACTGATTTACTCTAAGTCTGGAGGGATTTTTCTTTTCCTCACAGAAGGCTACCCAGTGTTTTCTGTAATTTTGCATATCTGGGGTACGAGGGCTTAAGATATCACAAGACATGTGAATGTAGCGTGAAGTGGCACTTTCTGACAGATTCACAAATTTCTTAAATTTAGGAAGCTTGTCACGGCCTAGTTCCTCTCCTGTTGATAGAATTATCTCATTTTCAAAGCTCATAATGTGCTGCTCAACTGCATCATGCACATCAACCAGGAAGTTGGCGTTGTAGTTTAAAAACAGCACAGGAGAGGAGAGGGAAACGTCTTTATTGAGTGAGTCAATCTTTTTTTCAAACTCTATCATGGGTGGATGCTCCTTGCATGTCAGAGTATAGTGATTTTTGAGGAGATCCAAGGAAACTTGCTTGCAAGCTACAGTTTTCCCACCATACATACTTGACAGCTTTTGGACAGATAACATTGCAATGTCAAGCAGAGTCAGGGTCTCTGTTTTGTTGTCTGACATTTCCTCTTCACTGCTGGATGCATCCATATCCTCACCACTTTCATCACGTATAGAGACATGCTCTCTCAATATTATTTTCTTTATGACTCCTCTGTTCATCTCAGGCCCCTCACCTTGCATGATTTCATAGCTTTCATACTCTTCCTTGATTGTAACTTTTTCATAACTGATAGTGTCATCTCTTCTCATGCGTTTCTTCATAACAAACTTTGGTGTTTTTTTGCGCACCAATTCAAATGGACTTTGAAGCAGAGTCTCCATTGCTGCACTTCTCCTGTTGCGCCTTGTTTCATAATTGCGGCTGCAAATCTTTAACTTTTTTATCTTAGCCTTAAGAACTTTATACGCCTTTTGAATATCCCCTCTCTTACAAAACTCAGGGTTGAAGTTTCTAAGCCAAGAAACTATAACAACGGGGGCAATTTTCTCCCTGGTGACAAAGTTGCTCAACTCGAGAATCAATCCATTTGTGACTTCAATCGATTGTGCTCGCTCTGAAAAATCCCTCATTTCCAAAAGATGATCTCGTTCAACCCCGATGCTGTCACATATTGGGCCAACAAAGTTGAAGTTGACAGCTGATTCCAAGAACATCAGCCTCGCTTCACTTCCCAGGCTCAAAGTTGTTGCAACGCCTCTTTCAATCAAACGGCGAAAATCAGCTGACTGATATCTGGGGAAAATTCGCTTGAGCCAATCTATGATGGCAATCCATGGAAAATTATTATCCTCTCTCAGAAGTCCAACTTGAATCAAAAGTCTGTTCTTGCATGGCACATCCTGAAGCTCTAATCCTTCCCCCGACTGAGGACCAATGAAATCCGCAACAAGCTTCCAGTAATACTCATCTCCTGATAAACATAAAGGAGACAAACAGTGCTTAGAAAAAAAAAACTTGATGAAAAGGTAAGGTTACAATTTTTTGGGGCAAGGATGTTAAAAATATGGTAATTGGACAGGATTAATTGAATGCAATTAAAGTTAGATTAAAGTAATTCATTAAAGAGAGAATTAGCCCATCAGGTCATCAGTTTTACCACATCGTCATTTTAATGTAATGTTTTCATCTTACTCAGATTTGCTTCAGTTACAGCTGCTTTCCCACACAGGGAAAAATCTTCACCCTCATCCATTGTGTGCTGTTTGAAAAGAGGACACACATTAAAAAAGTTTGATCCTCAGTATCTGTAAATGTGTCAAAGACAATAATACCATTAAGACAATCAGAAAACCAAGGAAAAGTAATAAACATTTAAATTTACTTAATAATTTTCAGTCAATGCTACATGTAGTGATCCTGAATGAGCAAAGAGCCAGTATTATACTTCACATACAGCGATGTCATGGAGAATTCACCACACAATACTGAACCTCTGTTTTTTTTAGCTTCCCTGAAAGAGAAAATAGGTGTTAAACATTTTAACATTTCACTGCTAAGTTAAAGGTCATTCTAATAAACTTTAGGGTTTCCACCATTTTCCCATTACTTTTAGCTTTCTATTTCAACTTCTCTGCTTGTGTGCAAAAAGGTTTTCATCCACTCTTCTGGTTTTCAGATGTGACAGCTGAGCCATGACCTGATACATCAAAACGTAAACATACACTATATTCAAGATCGGACTCGCACAAATTTATAATCCTATTTGAAATGTGCGTATATCTATAGGTTCTTTATTTGTACCAAATCATAATTTCTGTTTTGCTTTTTTCCCTCCTTATACTTTTTCACAACTACATAAGTTTAAAGCAGTTTTAAGAAAATCTGAACATTTAAACCTTCATGGGATCTGCTGCAAGGCTGTTGTATACTGCATGCATTAGGTAAACTAAGATAAGATAGGATAAGATAATACACATGAAAATTAGTGTTCACTTGTGTTATTATGTGCCACCTTGAGAAACTTCATTGTCCAAACTGCAGTGTCTCCCCCCACCCACCACCACCTCTGGACATGGTTTAACAATTGTACACATGAACTTTCTTTCTCCTTAAATTCAAATAAACAAAAAAACTGAGACACTTTCTGTGGTTTTCTTTCTCTTAACTAAAAATCGGAACTTTCCATAGTAAGAGCTTTAACATCTGATCTCCAAGCGCGCTAATGCTGCACTTCCTCTGCATGCTAATGTTAGCCTTGTGAGCAACATGCTAATGTTAGCCTTGTGAGCAACATGCTAATGTTAGCCTTGTGAGCAACATGCTAATGTTAGCACCAACTTTACCTGCAGGAAATTCACCATGATACGCAACAGCAATCCGCAAACGATACCAGAACAGAAGAGCCGTGCTGCATCGCTCCCCAATATGTTTAAATGTACGAGCAATAAAAGTAAAAAGCAGGAGTTCCTACCTCCACCTCACGGACTACACCGTGTCCGCTCCGCACCACAACAACAGCAAGGGAGCTGGTCAGCGATTGGACAGTTAGGCGGAAGGCGGGTTTATTGTGGAGCTCTCCACCAATCACAGAGTAGATCTGGAAATCATTGTGCGACTGCGACCAGGGCTGGAGGAAGTCAACGGCTAACATGAGCTAGCAGCAGGTAATGGATAAACAACACCACTGAACTAGAAATGCTTGTTTTTTTGTTTTTTTTATTAAAAAGAATAATTATTAAGTATTTTAATAGAAGTTTTTGTCAACGTAGCGACAGCTGCTGTGTCGTTTATCTGCTATATTATACCGCTTGGCCATCTGTAACACAGGCTAGCTCGGTTAACGTTTAACGAACAGCCAACCGGGTTCATTTAACAAATTAACGCCTCTGTCGCTGGAATATTGATTAAATTGTTTAACATTAACAGCAGTGAATAAGTTGCTGTATTACGTATGTATATTATTTTTATCAGTCTTCAAACTCGTTGGCAAATCTGAGGTGGATGTGACTGGTTTGCTGTTTACAAACAAGCGTTGAGGTGAAGGCAGTTTTGTCTTTTTAAGGCTAAATTTGGACGAGACATTTTCTTAAAGCTTATTTTTACTACATGCATCACGTTCACAGACAAACGGATATTTCTAGCTGACATGAAGCATTAGTCTCCTGGACTAAATTCCTGTTGATGGGAGAAACATTCACATCCTCAACTGAAGTGAAACTACACAACTAAAAGTACAGAAACAACTAAAAGTATAGAAGAATTAGCAACTAACTATCAGTAATAAAACCATAGTTTTATCTTCTTTTTCTAAACAAAACAAACAAAAAAAAACATGAGAATCTCATGTATATAAATAAATATTTACTGTATGATTTGGGTTACGGACTGTTGGTTGGCATTTGTCTCTACTTTTGGATATGGCTATTAAGCCATGATTCGACCATATTATATTAAATTATAGTTGAAGAAATTGTAATAATATGGCATGGAAAAGCTGAACTAAGTATCTACAATTTAAAGTATCTTCAGATACTTGCATAGTTATTTTTCAACACTGGGAATTCCTGTTATTTGCCAGTGAAACAGGAGGGAATTCATCTTAAATCAGATATGTCTTAACAGCCTGTGGGCAAAACCATCTACTGTGTTATTGAAATCCATTTCTTTGATTGGATCACTGAATGTGAATAGTTAGTACTTAATAATCTGTGTTTGGGATTTTTAACATTGCTCAGTTTTGTGATATGTGCAGTTCACTGCATAAGAACTCCTCATCACATATACTTTACCTGCAGATACCCAACCTGGTGCAGGATTCTGCTGTATTGCACTACAGCTGTGTGTGTCATTGTGCTAAATGCCCATAGTCATGAATTTGTTGAGAAATCTGCGCCTATGGGTGCAATTTACAATAAAAACACGGAGAATTTACAGTCTGTATTAGATGTCACGATGTAAAGTAGAAGATGTGATTATAATGTTGTAATGTTTTTATCCGCTGTATTTATTTTTTGTTGCATTCCTCCCCATAAATTGTGTACAGAAGTGACATATTACATATATACATTATTTACATTGGAGAGATGAGATAACCCACACAGATAGACACTGATCTTAATCTAATTCTGTTTTCAGATATGTTAATACTCTCCCGATGTCTGGTTTTCTTGGAATGAAGCTCACTGTAAGGACTAGATAGCAGTGCACGATGGATTCCTCTGAATCACAAGCTTCCACCCACAGTGAAAGCAAAGAAGCCACTGCACCCAGCACCTCAAATATATCAGATCAAGGAGGAGATGGACCAAAGTCAAAGAAAGTGTCTTTGAAGAGGAAGTCTCCTGAGTCAACAAATGCAAAAACAAAGAAGCAAAAAAAGGCCAGACTTTCCAGATCTGCCCATCTTGGCTACACTGTCCATCAGGGGGAAGATATGCTTCTTGTCATATCAAGTACCACTTCTCAGTATGATGGTTCAGCCTGGAAGCCCCCAAAGAAGGGAAGCAAAAAGAAAAAGCTTACTAAAAGAAAGCTAAAAGCCAATCAGGTTAAGAAAAAACAGCCAGTCCGTGCCAAGCCCAAACCAGCAAATAATCCAGTTGCCAAGACAGAAGAAGATGCTGCTGTGTTTGTGCCGCAGAAGACAACGGACCACAGATGGGGTCAAAGTCTTCCTGAAGAGGTGCTAATTAATATATTTCAGATGGTGGTCACCCAAGACGGTGCTGTGCCATTTTTATGCAGGTAACAAAAACAAAATACAAAAAGATTTGTATTATGGCCTAATATTATGACTGAAGTACAGCACAAGGCAGAGAGTTACTGTATTTTAATATGATCCTAACATCTTTCAATGTAAACACATCACAATCATGACATGATCCTTTAGTGTTTTTTAAAAGTTGCTATGTCATGATCACAAATACTGAACTGCTGATTATTTTCATGATTAATCATTTGGTCTTTGGTCTCAAAGTCCTCAAGGTTAGTTTGCTTGTTTACTACATCAGAGCACAAAAATAGCAAATATTTCCATGTCAAAAGCTGTAATCAGTGAGATTTGATAAATTTTCTGTTGAGCTCATGTATCGTGATATTGTTTTCAACTTTATTATCCAGCTGTGAATTAATCTGTGGTGTTTCTGGTCTAGGGTGGGGAGTGTTTGTCGTCTCTGGAACGCTGCTGCCTCCAGTCCAGTCCTGTGGCGTAAGGTGACTGTAGGTTTCTGCTGGATTGCACCCGGGAGAAACCAGCTACCTAAAACTGAGAAGAAAATTAAGGACACTATTACCTGGCTGGCGCAAGATAGGTCTGTAGTTTTTAGTTTTAAGAAGAGGTTTGACTGGTACATTATTTTAGTCTGTGCTTTTATTTTTATTTTTCACTTGGAGAAGAACTAATAACATGTATTTATTTTTCTCAAGATTTTCTCAGCTGCGAGACTTTTCTCTCTGTCACTGGACAAAGAATGTTAACTTTGCAGTGGAGGTAAGAACCTGACTTGTCTCTTTCAATATCATTATCCAGTGGCATCTTGGACTGAAACATTTGGTCAATTAATTAATCAATGGATTAATTAATCAGGGAACTATTATGATAATTTATGAAATGTCTTTCCATGTTAATGTTCCAACCATTTGCTGGTTCTGGGTTCTCAAAGATTATGTGTATGAATTTTTTCAGTATTATATTAACACTGGACTGTTAAAAAACTAATTAGGATAATAATATAATAATAGTAGTAATTGCTACTTACCCCATTTGTTTCTAACATTTTATAGATAAATAATAAGGGCTAGGGTTAGGCTGATGATTATTTATTGAACTAATCATCAGCAATGAATTGCTAATGTCTGTGTAATTACTTTGTATTTACTGTGTCTCTTTTTTCCCTATTTGTGTTGTGATCAATCTTAGGTTGTTTCTCAGTTCTGTCCTCACCTTCGCTCCCTCACACTCTCGTACTGCACAGGCCTGACAGTGGGGGCTTTCCAAAGCCTTGGTCTGCACAGCCGGTCTCTGCAGAGCATAAATCTCCAATACTCAGACGTAAGTCACAAACCAGCTGAGTCAGCTGTTCTTGTAGAAAATATAGAACACAGACTACTGGGTCATTTCACAGTCAGAAAGATTATAGTTTTAACATGGTGGCATGCTAAGATTTATTGGCTGCTTTCAACTTCTAACCTTACAGCTTTAGATAGTGTATGTTCTCTGAATTATAGCTAGTTATTGTCCAATGTTTTCATCATACACCATCCAAAGCCTGTATTTCATTGCAGATGGGTGTTAAATTCCAACCCAGACTTTGTAAAATACAGAGTTTAAGATTTGTTAAACATGTTTTTTCCTGTAGTTTCAGGTTGAGGGACTCCTGGAGTATTTAGAAAACCATGGGAGCCAGATAAAGCAAATTTGGTTCACTCATGGACTGAAGAATGACAGACTTCTGACTGCCATAACCGTAAGCCCCCTTTTTTCCTAATAATGTAATAAGAGTAACACTATAGCAAAGCCGGTGAGCACAAATAAATTTAGTACACGTGACACATTGTTTCTGATTTTCCAGAGGGGAAACTGTCCTAATTTAGAGTTGCTGGAGGTCAACACAAAGCTTGACAGTAAAGACTGTGAACTTCCTGTTTGCATCCAGGCATTACAGATGGCATGCCCCAAACTCAAGGTAAAAAAAAAAAATTCAATTCTCCATGTTTATGTAACTATTGTGACTATTTGAGATGTGTCTGAAGCGAAATAACAACTTTAAGTTAATGTTTTATCTGTGTCACTGTAATTTCCTTATTTCCCTTACAGCTCTGACATAATTAATCAATCAATTTTTAAAAAAGATTTTTTTTTTTCAAGCAAAAATCATGCTTTTCATATTAGAGGATGTGATGCGTCTCCATATTTCACTGTGTATGGAATTAGGCCGTTGGTGGGACCAAACAAGGCATTTAAAATGTCACCTTGAGCTCTGGCACAATGTAATGAATATTTCCACTTAGACAAATGATAACGAATGATAAACAAAGTAATTGAAATCATATTAATTGATAATAAAAATAATCAGTAGCTGCAGCCCCAGTATGTAATGACTCAGTATATTGTATGCTTGCACTGTGCTCACCCATGGAACACGTATATCGTTTTTCCCATCAGACGTTTCGGATGCTGAATGTCAGACCGCTGCATAAAACGATGCGTAACGGTGCCGATTCAACATCAGGCTTCCCGTTATTGGAGGAGCTATGTATTGCAACCACGTCTTATTCATACATGACCGACAAAGATTTGTGGGACATTCTCTTTGGCTCCACGAAGCTGCGGGTGCTGGACTTGCGAGGCTGTTCACGAATAACACCGTCCGGTCTCGCATCATTACCCTGTCTTGGTAGGCCTAATTCATAAGATTTATATTTTCATTAAATATCATTTAAAAATGAAAAATGTTTAATACACAATTGTCTGAAAATTTATTAGAAGCATGGAAACGATTACTACTTTGACTACATTTTCCAATGCTTTCATAAACATAGAGTCATTATTTTGAATTTACGAATCAAATGTGCAACTGGTTTTCTAATATTAATGGTCTATATTTGTATTTGTTGTAATTGTTGCTTGCCTTTTTTTTCCCTGTGATTTGGTAGAACTTGAGTGTCTGTTTTGGGGACAGTATTTCAGCAGCCATATTGGGTTGTCATCACCTAAGAAGGGACTCCACATGGTGACCCAAAAGTGGAGCCAGACTTTGCAACAGCTTGACATTGCAAATCAGCTCTTTTCAGAGGAAGACTTGGAGATAGCAATGAGTTACCTTGCTCAGGCAACAGAGGCGGATACACTACGTTCACTCAACCTGAGTGGGACAAGGATCACATCACCAGCCCTCAGGTACTCCGTTTTTAATTTTCCCTTTTAACTCTACCCCTCAAGTCTAACAAACTATGAACCAACAATTTTAAGAGACAATCTGCAAATATACAGAACCAAACAGGAATAGTCCACGTTTGTAAATATCAAGTGCTGCAGGTTTAACATTGTAATTATCTTTTTAAAGATTTTACAAAAAATCTATGTCTGTACTTTATTTTGCAGATCAGTCATTGGCCAAATGACTGCTCTTAGCTACCTCAACCTTTCATCGTGCCGTTATCTTCCAAGAGGAGTCAAGAGAATTTACCGTGGCCAAGAAGACATTCGCCAACTGCTGGACAAATTGGAGTAGTGCTGATATTCATATGGTTTCAGAAATCATAAACCAAATTTACAAAGCACACATGAATGTGTTTAAACATTCCTCTTTGTGGATGTTGTTTAAATAATTTGGTTATTTTACCATCAGATGTTTTTTGTATATGCTGCTTTATATGCACACTGCTGGTCCAAAGTTTTGGAACACCCCCATTTTCTTCAGTTTTTATTGAGATTTAAGAAGTCCAAGTCCAGTGAATGACCCTTAATGGTACAAAGTAAAGCAGTAAAAAAAAAAAAAAAGTTGGTCCCTGAAAACTGAAAAACCATGTAAATGTAATACAAAACAGGCCCTTTTCAAAAATTAAAAATGGTTAACACACAGCTTTTTTTGCAGCATTATTGAGACCACACTGTACTGCAGGACAGACCTGTTGGTTAGTGCTTCATCCAACAGCAAGATGATGACCAAAAACATTAAAGAAAACAACTAGATGGTTGCTTCAAATGATGGAAGAATAGCACACCCCCCAGATTTAGCTGGTGTGAGATAAACTGGAAAGAAGGTGAAAGCAAGAGAGTCAGTAAGACCACTGTCTACATGGATCTTAAGGAAGGACATTGACACGTCGGATTTGAGCACATTTATGTGAATGACCTCAATTATAAATCTCCAGGGATGTTCAGCTAGGTATACCAGCATTTCTTGGATGTTATTTTTGACTGTTTTTATATATTTTCTTGCACCAAGTTAAAATAACCCCTGTTAAGTGTCAAGAAATATTTGAATTAATAAAATATTACATGTCACAATGAAGTTGCAAATATACTTTTATTGATATTAAGAATAAAGCATGAAATTTTCTATGATTCACATCTTGCTCTATTTTTTTAAACAATGAAAAGTAATCACCACAATAGTGTTTATTTACAGTTTTTCTCTCAAAATATGTTTCTCTGAGGACAACCTTAGCTGAACTATAAATGAAAATTATATTAAATTATAAAGTAATGTAATGTAATGTTGTGACCTATAGCATCAATACTGACTGAAAAACATCTAAAAATGCAGAAAAATATAACTTTAATGAAGATTATCTTTCTTTTGTTTGCGCAAGGGGAGTAAACTAAGGCCTGCAATGGGATCAGTAATACACCTTTTTTACCAGCTGAAGATAGGTGAGGTTCTCTTGAGTGTTTGGATCAAAGAAGCCTTTGGTATCATAATCAGACTTAGACAAGATCTGTGTGTGAGTTTGTTGAGGTCTGCTTCTGAATTATTGTCAGGATAATCTCTAAGAAACGTTCAACTGTGATGGATCCGGACTTGTACTGTTGCACAAGATCCCTCCTCTTCTCCTCAGTGATGTATTTGGAGTACAGCAGATCCCACAGTGAAACTGTTGTTCCTTGGTATTTCCCCCCTGCTCTGGTTGTTGTTGTAGATTTCAGGATGAGTTTTGTGGCCTCGTCAACAAAGAAATAAAACTCGCCTTTCTTCACAATGACCAGTAAACTAAGGCCTGTGATGGGATCAGTGACACATCTCTCCACCAGCTGGAGATAGGTGAGGTTCTCTTGAGTGTTGGGATCAAAGAAGCCTTTGGTGTCATCATCAGGGTCAGACAAGATCTGGTTCATTTCCTCGTCAAAGTAACCTCTTTCATATGCCACTTGTACAGGCACTCTGTGACTGTGCACTGGGTCAATTATGCCTCCCGTAGCAATTTGTGCTTCAAGGAGACGAATTCCATGATCTTTCACAATGAGATCTTTTTTCAAGGCTTGGAACAAAGAAATTGTTTTTCCAGTGTAGGGATCTTTGTACCCAGTAACAGCTCTTTCTGCTGAAAGCAGTTTGTTTTTCAACTCATTGCCAACCACTCTTTGAGCCACCGCTTCTTCTACAGACAGTTTCTTGTTATTCACTGGGTCAATGACAAAGCCAGTGGCAGCTTGGGCTTCCAGCAGAACCAGTGATGTACCAGGGGTCAGCAGGCTTTTACCTTTGGCCTCATAGATACTCAGGGTCTCCTTGGTGGACTGCAAGTACACTCCTGCAATGCAGTTGGTTCCCTCAAGGTATTTGCGTACTGAGTCCATTTCACTCACTTCCGTGACTGTGACTTTTCCAGAGCTAAGATTCTCATAGAGATCCTCATTGATGATTTTGGATTCAAGCAGCTCAGTAGCAGTGACGTCCTTCCTGATTCCATGGAATTTTGGAACTTGACCTGTTTCTGTGATTGTAGTTGTGGTGATGGTAGTTTTTGTTGTGCTGCTGTCCTCTTTTCGTTCTGGTGGTTGGCTCATAACCAGTGATGACAGTGAGATTGTTGGGGTCTGCTTCTGAATTATTGTCAGGATAATCTCTAAGAAACGTTCAACTGTGATGGATCCGGACTTGTACTGTTGCACAAGATCCCTCCTCTTCTCCTCAGTGATGTATTTGGAGTACAGCAGATCCCACAGTGAAACTGTTGTTCCTTGGTATTTCCCCCCTGCTCTGGTTGTTGTTGTAGATTTCAGGATGAGTTTTGTGGCCTCGTCAACAAAGAAATAAAACTCGCCTTTCTTCACAATGACCAGTAAACTAAGGCCTGTGATGGGATCAGTGACACATCTCTCCACCAGCTGGAGATAGGTGAGGTTCTCTTGAGTGTTGGGATCAAAGAAGCCTTTGGTGTCATCATCAGGGTCAGACAAGATCTGGTTCATTTCCTCGTCAAAGTAACCTCTTTCATATGCCACTTGTACAGGCACTCTGTGACTGTGCACTGGGTCAATTATGCCTCCCGTAGCAATTTGTGCTTCAAGGAGACGAATTCCATGATCTTTCACAATGAGATCTTTTTTCAAGGCTTGGAACAAAGAAATTGTTTTTCCAGTGTAGGGATCTTTGTACCCAGTAACAGCTCTTTCTGCTGAAAGCAGTTTGTTTTTCAACTCATTGCCAACCACTCTTTGAGCCACCGCTTCTTCTACAGACAGTTTCTTGTTATTCACTGGGTCAATGACAAAGCCAGTGGCAGCTTGGGCTTCCAGCAGAACCAGTGATGTACCAGGGGTCAGCAGGCTTTTACCTTTGGCCTCATAGATACTCAGGGTCTCCTTGGTGGACTGCAAGTACACTCCTGCAATGCAGTTGGTTCCCTCAAGGTATTTGCGTACTGAGTCCATTTCACTCACTTCCGTGACTGTGACTTTTCCAGAGCTAAGATTCTCATAGAGATCCTCATTGATGATTTTGGATTCAAGCAGCTCAGTAGCAGTGACGTCCTTCCTGATTCCATGGAATTTTGGAACTTGACCTGTTTCTGTGATTGTAGTTGTGGTGATGGTAGTTTTTGTTGTGCTGCTGTCCTCTTTTCGTTCTGGTGGTTGGCTCATAACCAGTGATGACAGTGAGATTGTTGGGGTCTGCTTCTGAATTATTGTCAGGATAATCTCTAAGAAACGTTCAACTGTGATGGATCCGGACTTGTACTGTTGCACAAGATCCCTCCTCTTCTCCTCAGTGATGTATTTGGAGTACAGCAGATCCCACAGTGAAACTGTTGTTCCTTGGTATTTCCCCCCTGCTCTGGTTGTTGTTGTAGATTTCAGGATGAGTTTTGTGGCCTCGTCAACAAAGAAATAAAACTCGCCTTTCTTCACAATGACCAGTAAACTAAGGCCTGTGATGGGATCAGTGACACATCTCTCCACCAGCTGGAGATAGGTGAGGTTCTCTTGAGTGTTGGGATCAAAGAAGCCTTTGGTGTCATCATCAGGGTCAGACAAGATCTGGTTCATTTCCTCGTCAAAGTAACCTCTTTCATATGCCACTTGTACAGGCACTCTGTGACTGTGCACTGGGTCAATTATGCCTCCCGTAGCAATTTGTGCTTCAAGGAGACGAATTCCATGATCTTTCACAATGAGATCTTTTTTCAAGGCTTGGAACAAAGAAATTGTTTTTCCAGTGTAGGGATCTTTGTACCCAGTAACAGCTCTTTCTGCTGAAAGCAGTTTGTTTTTCAACTCATTGCCAACCACTCTTTGAGCCACCGCTTCTTCTACAGACAGTTTCTTGTTATTCACTGGGTCAATGACAAAGCCAGTGGCAGCTTGGGCTTCCAGCAGAACCAGTGATGTACCAGGGGTCAGCAGGCTTTTACCTTTGGCCTCATAGATACTCAGGGTCTCCTTGGTGGACTGCAAGTACACTCCTGCAATGCAGTTGGTTCCCTCAAGGTATTTGCGTACTGAGTCCATTTCACTCACTTCCGTGACTGTGACTTTTCCAGAGCTAAGATTCTCATAGAGATCCTCATTGATGATTTTGGATTCAAGCAGCTCAGTAGCAGTGACGTCCTTCCTGATTCCATGGAATTTTGGAACTTGACCTGTTTCTGTGATTGTAGTTGTGGTGATGGTAGTTTTTGTTGTGCTGCTGTCCTCTTTTCGTTCTGGTGGTTGGCTCATAACCAGTGATGACAGTGAGATTGTTGGGGTCTGCTTCTGAATTATTGTCAGGATAATCTCTAAGAAACGTTCAACTGTGATGGATCCGGACTTGTACTGTTGCACAAGATCCCTCCTCTTCTCCTCAGTGATGTATTTGGAGTACAGCAGATCCCACAGTGAAACTGTTGTTCCTTGGTATTTCCCCCCTGCTCTGGTTGTTGTTGTAGATTTCAGGATGAGTTTTGTGGCCTCGTCAACAAAGAAATAAAACTCGCCTTTCTTCACAATGACCAGTAAACTAAGGCCTGTGATGGGATCAGTGACACATCTCTCCACCAGCTGGAGATAGGTGAGGTTCTCTTGAGTGTTGGGATCAAAGAAGCCTTTGGTGTCATCATCAGGGTCAGACAAGATCTGGTTCATTTCCTCGTCAAAGTAACCTCTTTCATATGCCACTTGTACAGGCACTCTGTGACTGTGCACTGGGTCAATTATGCCTCCCGTAGCAATTTGTGCTTCAAGGAGACGAATTCCATGATCTTTCACAATGAGATCTTTTTTCAAGGCTTGGAACAAAGAAATTGTTTTTCCAGTGTAGGGATCTTTGTACCCAGTAACAGCTCTTTCTGCTGAAAGCAGTTTGTTTTTCAACTCATTGCCAACCACTCTTTGAGCCACCGCTTCTTCTACAGACAGTTTCTTGTTATTCACTGGGTCAATGACAAAGCCAGTGGCAGCTTGGGCTTCCAGCAGAACCAGTGATGTACCAGGGGTCAGCAGGCTTTTACCTTTGGCCTCATAGATACTCAGGGTCTCCTTGGTGGACTGCAAGTACACTCCTGCAATGCAGTTGGTTCCCTCAAGGTATTTGCGTACTGAGTCCATTTCACTCACTTCCGTGACTGTGACTTTTCCAGAGCTAAGATTCTCATAGAGATCCTCATTGATGATTTTGGATTCAAGCAGCTCAGTAGCAGTGACGTCCTTCCTGATTCCATGGAATTTTGGAACTTGACCTGTTTCTGTGATTGTAGTTGTGGTGATGGTAGTTTTTGTTGTGCTGCTGTCCTCTTTTCGTTCTGGTGGTTGGCTCATAACCAGTGATGACAGTGAGATTGTTGGGGTCTGCTTCTGAATTATTGTCAGGATAATCTCTAAGAAACGTTCAACTGTGATGGATCCGGACTTGTACTGTTGCACAAGATCCCTCCTCTTCTCCTCAGTGATGTATTTGGAGTACAGCAGATCCCACAGTGAAACTGTTGTTCCTTGGTATTTCCCCCCTGCTCTGGTTGTTGTTGTAGATTTCAGGATGAGTTTTGTGGCCTCGTCAACAAAGAAATAAAACTCGCCTTTCTTCACAATGACCAGTAAACTAAGGCCTGTGATGGGATCAGTGACACATCTCTCCACCAGCTGGAGATAGGTGAGGTTCTCTTGAGTGTTGGGATCAAAGAAGCCTTTGGTGTCATCATCAGGGTCAGACAAGATCTGGTTCATTTCCTCGTCAAAGTAACCTCTTTCATATGCCACTTGTACAGGCACTCTGTGACTGTGCACTGGGTCAATTATGCCTCCCGTAGCAATTTGTGCTTCAAGGAGACGAATTCCATGATCTTTCACAATGAGATCTTTTTTCAAGGCTTGGAACAAAGAAATTGTTTTTCCAGTGTAGGGATCTTTGTACCCAGTAACAGCTCTTTCTGCTGAAAGCAGTTTGTTTTTCAACTCATTGCCAACCACTCTTTGAGCCACCGCTTCTTCTACAGACAGTTTCTTGTTATTCACTGGGTCAATGACAAAGCCAGTGGCAGCTTGGGCTTCCAGCAGAACCAGTGATGTACCAGGGGTCAGCAGGCTTTTACCTTTGGCCTCATAGATACTCAGGGTCTCCTTGGTGGACTGCAAGTACACTCCTGCAATGCAGTTGGTTCCCTCAAGGTATTTGCGTACTGAGTCCATTTCACTCACTTCCGTGACTGTGACTTTTCCAGAGCTAAGATTCTCATAGAGATCCTCATTGATGATTTTGGATTCAAGCAGCTCAGTAGCAGTGACGTCCTTCCTGATTCCATGGAATTTTGGAACTTGACCTGTTTCTGTGATTGTAGTTGTGGTGATGGTAGTTTTTGTTGTGCTGCTGTCCTCTTTTCGTTCTGGTGGTTGGCTCATAACCAGTGATGACAGTGAGATTGTTGGGGTCTGCTTCTGAATTATTGTCAGGATAATCTCTAAGAAACGTTCAACTGTGATGGATCCGGACTTGTACTGTTGCACAAGATCCCTCCTCTTCTCCTCAGTGATGTATTTGGAGTACAGCAGATCCCACAGTGAAACTGTTGTTCCTTGGTATTTCCCCCCTGCTCTGGTTGTTGTTGTAGATTTCAGGATGAGTTTTGTGGCCTCGTCAACAAAGAAATAAAACTCGCCTTTCTTCACAATGACCAGTAAACTAAGGCCTGTGATGGGATCAGTGACACATCTCTCCACCAGCTGGAGATAGGTGAGGTTCTCTTGAGTGTTGGGATCAAAGAAGCCTTTGGTGTCATCATCAGGGTCAGACAAGATCTGGTTCATTTCCTCGTCAAAGTAACCTCTTTCATATGCCACTTGTACAGGCACTCTGTGACTGTGCACTGGGTCAATTATGCCTCCCGTAGCAATTTGTGCTTCAAGGAGACGAATTCCATGATCTTTCACAATGAGATCTTTTTTCAAGGCTTGGAACAAAGAAATTGTTTTTCCAGTGTAGGGATCTTTGTACCCAGTAACAGCTCTTTCTGCTGAAAGCAGTTTGTTTTTCAACTCATTGCCAACCACTCTTTGAGCCACCGCTTCTTCTACAGACAGTTTCTTGTTATTCACTGGGTCAATGACAAAGCCAGTGGCAGCTTGGGCTTCCAGCAGAACCAGTGATGTACCAGGGGTCAGCAGGCTTTTACCTTTGGCCTCATAGATACTCAGGGTCTCCTTGGTGGACTGCAAGTACACTCCTGCAATGCAGTTGGTTCCCTCAAGGTATTTGCGTACTGAGTCCATTTCACTCACTTCCGTGACTGTGACTTTTCCAGAGCTAAGATTCTCATAGAGATCCTCATTGATGATTTTGGATTCAAGCAGCTCAGTAGCAGTGACGTCCTTCCTGATTCCATGGAATTTTGGAACTTGACCTGTTTCTGTGATTGTAGTTGTGGTGATGGTAGTTTTTGTTGTGCTGCTGTCCTCTTTTCGTTCTGGTGGTTGGCTCATAACCAGTGATGACAGTGAGATTGTTGGGGTCTGCTTCTGAATTATTGTCAGGATAATCTCTAAGAAACGTTCAACTGTGATGGATCCGGACTTGTACTGTTGCACAAGATCCCTCCTCTTCTCCTCAGTGATGTATTTGGAGTACAGCAGATCCCACAGTGAAACTGTTGTTCCTTGGTATTTCCCCCCTGCTCTGGTTGTTGTTGTAGATTTCAGGATGAGTTTTGTGGCCTCGTCAACAAAGAAATAAAACTCGCCTTTCTTCACAATGACCAGTAAACTAAGGCCTGTGATGGGATCAGTGACACATCTCTCCACCAGCTGGAGATAGGTGAGGTTCTCTTGAGTGTTGGGATCAAAGAAGCCTTTGGTGTCATCATCAGGGTCAGACAAGATCTGGTTCATTTCCTCGTCAAAGTAACCTCTTTCATATGCCACTTGTACAGGCACTCTGTGACTGTGCACTGGGTCAATTATGCCTCCCGTAGCAATTTGTGCTTCAAGGAGACGAATTCCATGATCTTTCACAATGAGATCTTTTTTCAAGGCTTGGAACAAAGAAATTGTTTTTCCAGTGTAGGGATCTTTGTACCCAGTAACAGCTCTTTCTGCTGAAAGCAGTTTGTTTTTCAACTCATTGCCAACCACTCTTTGAGCCACCGCTTCTTCTACAGACAGTTTCTTGTTATTCACTGGGTCAATGACAAAGCCAGTGGCAGCTTGGGCTTCCAGCAGAACCAGTGATGTACCAGGGGTCAGCAGGCTTTTACCTTTGGCCTCATAGATACTCAGGGTCTCCTTGGTGGACTGCAAGTACACTCCTGCAATGCAGTTGGTTCCCTCAAGGTATTTGCGTACTGAGTCCATTTCACTCACTTCCGTGACTGTGACTTTTCCAGAGCTAAGATTCTCATAGAGATCCTCATTGATGATTTTGGATTCAAGCAGCTCAGTAGCAGTGACGTCCTTCCTGATTCCATGGAATTTTGGAACTTGACCTGTTTCTGTGATTGTAGTTGTGGTGATGGTAGTTTTTGTTGTGCTGCTGTCCTCTTTTCGTTCTGGTGGTTGGCTCATAACCAGTGATGACAGTGAGATTGTTGGGGTCTGCTTCTGAATTATTGTCAGGATAATCTCTAAGAAACGTTCAACTGTGATGGATCCGGACTTGTACTGTTGCACAAGATCCCTCCTCTTCTCCTCAGTGATGTATTTGGAGTACAGCAGATCCCACAGTGAAACTGTTGTTCCTTGGTATTTCCCCCCTGCTCTGGTTGTTGTTGTAGATTTCAGGATGAGTTTTGTGGCCTCGTCAACAAAGAAATAAAACTCGCCTTTCTTCACAATGACCAGTAAACTAAGGCCTGTGATGGGATCAGTGACACATCTCTCCACCAGCTGGAGATAGGTGAGGTTCTCTTGAGTGTTGGGATCAAAGAAGCCTTTGGTGTCATCATCAGGGTCAGACAAAATCTCGTTCATTTCCTCATCAAAGTAACCTCTCTGGTACGCCACTTGTACAGGCACTCTGTGACTGTGCACTGGGTCAATTATGCCTCCCGTAGCAATTTGTGCTTCAAGGAGACGAATTCCATGATCTTTCACAATGAGATCTTTTTTCAAGGCTTGGAACAAAGAAATAGTTTTTCCAGTGTAGGGATCTTTGTACCCAGTAACAGCTCTTTCTGCTGAAAGCAGTTTGTTTTTCCACTCAATGCCAACCACTCTTTGAGCCACTGCTTCTTCTACAGACAGTTTCTTGTTATTCACTGGGTCAATGACAAAACCAGTTGCTGCCTGGGCTTCCAACAACACAAGTGAAGTTCCCGGGGCAAGAAGACCTTTCGTTTTTGCATCATAGATGCTTATGACTTGCTTTGTAGATTCCACTCTAACACCTGCTATACAGTTTGTAGCTCCGAGGTATTTTTGAATATCTTCCATTTTGTTAACATTTTCCTCAGTTACGTCACCTTGTATAATCTGTGTAAAGAGCTCCTTGGAGATTATCTTTGACTCATACAACTCACTGGCCGAGACCTGTTTTCTTAGTCCTTTGAACTTTTTCTCTTTGGAAGACACCTCTGTAATGATAACTGTGAGTATTTCAATGATCTCCTCTATTTTCATTGCTCCTGTCTTGTATTGCTGTATGAGCTGATTCCTCTTTTGTTCTGATATGTATTCAGAGAGCAACACTTCCCACAATGTCACCACTTTGTTTTTAAATTTCCCTGCATTAATGTCAGTTTTTTTGTTTTTGAATGCAAGCTCTATTTGTTCATCTGTGTGAAACACATGATGTTCCTCTTCATAGAGGGGTAGAACAAGTAGTCCAGTTTCAGGATCTTTCTCACATTGCTTCAGCAGCTGAAAGTAAGATAGGTTTTCTTTGGTATTTGGGTCAAAGAATCCCTTTGCATCATCAACGGGGTCCATGAGAAGTTTGCTCATTTCTTCACTGAGATATCCCTTTTTAATAGCAATATGGACAGGTAACCTGTGGCTTTGAATTGGGTCAATGATTCCTCCTGTTGCTATTTGTGCCTCAAGAAGACGAATGCCATGACTTTTCTGAATGAGCTGTTCATTCACTGCCTCAAACAGTGATATTGTTGCATCTGTATATGGATCTTTATAGCCAGTGACAGCTCGTTCAGCTGAGAGAAGGTCCTCATGTACATCTGGTCCAATTAGTTTCTCTCTTGCTGCTTCATCAACAGCATAGAACTTGTTTTTGAGAGGATCAATCATCCATCCCGTTGCAGCCTGTGCTTCAAGCAGAAGAAGTGCAATACCAGGTGTCAAAAGATCTTCCTTTTTTGCTTCATATATGCTCATTACTTTCTGAGAGGGATGAACCTTGATTCCAGCAATGCTTCCAGTTCCCTTCAGGTATCCTCTCACAGCTTCACATTGGGTTACTGCTTCAAAAGTGAGTTTTCCTTCTCTCACCTGTTCGAATGTTTCTGCACTAATGATTTCCGAATCTATAAGTTGTTGTGCAGTGACAGGCTTTCTCAGACCCATTGTCATTTTGGTAGTTTCACTCTTTTCCAGTTTTTCAATGGTGGAAATCACTAGTGTGATAATGGTTTGTGTTGTAATCTTCTTTGCTCTGTATTTTTCAATGAATTCAAGCCGCTGTTCCTCAGTGAAGTACCCAGAGTGAATCAGGTCCCATAGAGACACTGATTTACCTGAGTAGCGTCCTACTGATATACTCACAGCTGTCTTTTCAAACTCTTGCTTTATTTCTGTGTCAGTGTACATTTTTGCCTTTGTTCCAGTTGCTTGTGGTGTGTCATTCAGTGGCAGGAGAAACAAATCTGTTTCCTTATCTTTTACACATCCTCCCAACATCTCCATGTATGTCAGATTTTCTTGTGTCTTTGGGTCAAAAAAGCCCTTTGTGTCATCACTTGGATCTGTCAGGATTTGATTAAGCTCTGCATCAAAATATCCTTTCTTGTATGCAACCTCAAGGGGTAAATGAAGACACTTCAAAGGATCAATGATACCACCTGTAGCAATCTGAGCCTCAAGTAAACGGATGCCCTGCTGCTTGACAATTAGATCCTTTTTTAAGGCTTGAAAAAGTGAGATCTTTTGACCAGTGTATGGATCTGTGTAACCAGTGACAGCTCTCTCTGCACTCAAAAGCTTTTCATACATCTCTGGACCAATTACCTTCTCTCTGAGAGCTTGTTCCACTGTAAGTTTTTTGTTTTTCAGAGGGTCAACAATGAATCCTGTAGCTGCTTGTGCTTCAAGGAGGCCAATTGCTGTGTCAGGTGTAAGAATACCAATTCTCTGTGCCTCATAGATGCTTAGCTTCTGATTGGAGGGTTGCAGTATCACACCAGCTACACAACTTTTTCCTTGTAAGTAGTCTCTCGTGCTGCCCATTTTCAGCACATCAATGCTTGTCAGTTGTCCTTCGACCAAACAGTTGTATGTTATTTCATCCACAATTCCAAGCTCACAAAGATCCACAACAGAGACCTCACCTCTCAGACTTTTAAAGTTCAAGTCTTCCTGAAGTTTTATCTCCTTATTCTCAATGATCTCTAAAACGGTGGCAATGAGTTGGTCGATTGTGATTTTCCTTGACTTGAAGAGTTTGAATAACTCCTGTCGTTTGTCCTCACACAGATACTCTGAATTGATAAGATCCCACAGTGTTGTGTGCTTGCCCTTGAACCTTCCATACCTAACAGTAACGGTTGTTTTGAATGTTTCTCGAAGATTATCATCAATGTTAATTTTGTTACTTTTGCCCTTGAGTGGCAAGAGACACAGACCTGTACTGGGATCTGTGACACATCTGGCCATGAGCTGCAAGTATGTCAGGTTCTCATGGGTGTTAGGATCAAAAAATCCTTTCGTGTCATCACTCGGATCACTCAGGATCTGATTCATTTCCTCATTGAAGTACCCTCTATTGTAGGCCACATGGACAGGAATCCGGTGGCTGTTAACCGGGTCAATGATCCCACCAGTGGCAATTTGTGCCTCCAGGAGCCTAATTCCATGGTCTTGTAGAATGAGGTCTTCTTGCATTGCTTGGAACAAAGAGATTATTTTGCCATCATATGGATCTCTGTACCCAGTGACTGCTTTCTCTGCTGAGCGCAGCTTTTGGCAGATATCAGGCCCCACAATTTTTGCTTTGACAGCATCATCCACTGAAAACTTCCTGTTTCCAATGGGGTCAATGATGAATCCTGTTGCTGCTTGTGCCTCTAGCAGAATCAGAGCAGTTCCTGGCATCAGTTTTCCTTTCTGTCTGGCCTGGTAGATAGTCATGATTTGAGAATCAGGAAGCAGAACACCTGCAATACTGTCTTTCCCCTGTAGGTACACATTTACATTTTCATCTTCCATCACATCTTTCACTGTCTTTTTTCCCTTTTTCAGCTCCTCCAAGACTTCTTTACTTATGATTTCTGCCTCCAGAAGCTGTGTGGCTGAGACGGTATCTCTGATGCCTTCAAAGACAACTGTAGTTGTATTCACTGACTTCTCTATGACATCCAAAACTATTGTAGTAATCATCTTGATATTGAGTTTCCCCTCTCTGTACTTCTGAATGATGTCTCGCCTCTGCTGTTCATCAAAGTATTCGGACATTAGTAGTTCCCACAAAGATACTGTCATTCCCATGTATTTCCCACATGTCACTTCCACCTTCTCCTCTTTCAGGTCCTGTTTACTTTGGTAGTCAATGAAGTTGAAATTCAGCTTGTCTGATTTACCATGGAGTGGGAGGAGGCACAGTCCAGTTATAGGATCAGTGACGCATCGTTCCATCAGCTGAAGATAGGTAAGATTATCTTCTGTGTTTGGGTCAAAAAACCCTGTTGTGTCATCCCCAGAATCCTGTAGTATGGCATTCATTTCTTCATTGAAATAGCCTCTCTTAAAGGCCACTTCAGTGGGAAGTCTGTGACTGTTGATAGGGTCTATGATCCCACCTGTAGCAATTTGCGCCTCAAGTAGGCGGATCCCGTGCTCCTTAACTATGAGGTCTTTTGACAGTGCTTGAAATAGGGATATTGTTTCACCTGTGTATGGGTCTTTGTATCCGCTTACTGCTCTTTCAGCAGAACGCAGCTTTGCATGATATTCTGGGCCCACAAGTTTGTTTTTGATGGCCTCATCCACAGTGAATTTTTTATTTTCTACAGGATCAATCATAAATCCAGTTGCAGCTTGTGCCTCAAGTAGAACCAGTGCTGTTCCAGGCATCAGTATACCTTGTCTCATGGCTTGATAAATGCTCATTCTCTGATTAGATGAGAGTAGAGCAATGCCTGCGATGCTGCCTTTGCCCTCTAGGTATTCTTTTACCTTTTCCATCAACAACACATCCTGTGTTGTGGTCTTCCCTTTCTGTAAGTCATCAAATGTTTTTTTGTCAATGATCTTCGATTCCAAGAGTTCAGTGGAGGAAATGCCTCTTCGCAGACCTTTAAAGGTGATGCAAACAGGAAGGAGCAAAAGGCCTGTGTCAGCCTCCACAGTGCATTTCTCTAGGAGGGTTTTGTAGTTTAGATTTTCTTGTGAGCTTGGATTGTAGAACACTCTCAGCTCTGACATCTGGTCATCGAGCAAACCTTTCTCATAGAAGCCCTTTTGAATCGCTGATTCAATTGAAATATTTGTCTTCTCAGTGGGATCAAACAGGCCTTGTGTGGCTATTTGTGCTTCCAGCAGCCTCAGTCCATAATCTCTTGGGACTAAATCTTTTTGCATAGCTTGGAATACAGATATTATTTGGTTGGTGTATGGGTCTTCATAGCCACTGATGGCTTTCTCTGCTGTAAGGAGTTTCTCTTTCATCTCTGGTCCAACTACTCCCTCTGTAACAGCATTTGCAACAGGGAGTATTCTGTTGTTTATTGGGTCTACAATGCCCCCTGTGGCAGCTTGTGCCTCCAGTAGGGCTAATGCTGTTCCTGGCTTAAGCAAACGTTTTTTCATGGCATGATATATGGTAATTTTCTCCTTTGTCTTCTCGAGAAATATGCCAGCCACAGGTCCATGGACTTCTGTGTTGCCATTTTGGTTTATTTTTAGATTTTCCATCTTGGCCTAAAGAACAGTGTAATATAGAAACAGGTGCTTAAATTTGTTTGGATATTACATGTAAATAACATAAAATTACAGCGTGTCCACCATAGAATTAGTAGATTATCATCAAGACACAGTTTGACAACAGTTTGAAATTAAATGGCATCCAATATAATTTATCCATTCACATGCTCATGTTAGTATCTGGGTATTGTATCAAAGTTACACAGCTTTTTGAGGGATTTTCTCAGTTGCCACTTTAATAGGTTCCATTAGGTATATTTAATACATCCCTGCAAAATTTAATAATAGCTATCATGGTAATTTTGGACCTGTCTGCTGTTGAACTTGTGTTGTGTTTCACTGAAGTTGGATTAAATCTTTATTTAATCCAACAGTACCACAGTACGATTTAAGGCAGAGTTGTTGCATTAGATTGTATTAGTTTGTATCTGCTAGACTGACAACTGAGTGTGGCTTTTCATTTAGCAAATATGTTTACTACAGTTCGCCTCCCTTGCAAAAACTGTTGCAAGAGAATGGAAAAGGACTGAATGAACCACAGATCTTGAGGTAATATTTATGTAAAATGACAGTACACTACTAAGAGTATGATTCATAAATTAATGAACCATAGTTCATCCTATAAAGTTTTCAAAACTAAGTGTCCTCTTCCCATCATTCACTCTGATTTCCTCATATATTAGTAGGGTATCAAAATGAAAACACACTTAAAATAACAGAAGGTAATTATTTATTATGTCCTTTAAAACCAGAGAACTGAACTTGAATGGCACTATTAAGATATTTACAACATGGTCTATCTTCCAACTACAAAACAAACCTTAGTTTCCTGGGTCTGTGGGCAGGCTCAGATCATTGGATGGTACAGGCTTCTCCAAAATCCAGAGTAAAGACCAAAGGTACCCTGACCTTTATGGTCAGGGGCCAGGTCTGCGACACACCGTCCCTGTAGATATAATTTAAGCAAAATGAGTTCCATCTTTTGTCAAATCTCTTCCTCACAAACATATGTATGATTGTTATTATGTTTATCATGTGTATGTTCTATTGTTCGATTGTGCTCATTTTTTAACTATAAGTGGATATCCCAAGGTTTGAGACGTGCAAAGTTATTCATAATGTTTGAGTTAAATGTTCACATATAAAAAAATAAATAAAACAGGAGGAGAAAGCAGTGGCTCTTTCCACCCCTCCTAATGATAGGTTCATTTTTATACGATACATGATGTCAGCGCTGCCTGTGGGAGTGAATATAATCAGTCTCAGGGAAAAAAAAAAGGTGTAGAGGAAAACTTAAGCATGAAGTTCTCAAACCCGCTTATAGACAAAGCTCTTTCCATTGCTCTGTCATTATTTCCACATTACTCACTGTGGCTATATTGTAAAAAAAAATCACCTTAATGAGCTTCACTGCATGGCTTGGAAATTATCAGCTGTTACTGAAACATTTTTCACAATAGCTTGTAAGTTCCTTGTGGTTAAAAATAGTCGTGTCCTGTCATTTATAATCCCAGTGGATGGAAGGTGTGTGAAGGTGTGTTTTTCACTACATGCAATGTAACACCCATAAAGTCAAGTTTCACTGACAAGATCATGGTGTTGAGAACCTGCAGGCCAAGTAACACAAATGCCCTCTGATATGAAGTAGACATTATCATTTGTGCAGCAACAGTAGTCATGCAATTCTGCAATACCTCCTGCCTGCATCTGCTGTAGTTGCTGTTCAAGTGTCACACAATTTGTAAATGTTTGACTTTTTAAAACTCTTCAACATTCACTTTACATTTATTACATGCCGAGTTTGCTTATCTTGCCCTAAAGTCAAATACACTAGGTGCATAAAACGGTTCCCAGATAGCGTTAACAGCAGCATCACCATTTACTGGTCACATTCTGCTTTTTGTACCTTGGCAAATTCACTTTCCTGCTCTGAGGGAGTGTTATTTAAGTACAATACACACATACAGAAACACTTAATAAATTTAAATTAAACTTAAATTAAACTTGACGTTGAATAATGGAATAAAAGGAATTTTGCCTTCAGTTGTTCACACTTCTTAAAGTCTCAATAACTGTACTCTGCACAATCTAATGCTGTCTAATACGATGCCCTTTGCCTGAACACTCAATGATAGTGTCAACAACAACTGAACGCTACAGGCATCATAAATGTGGACTTTATGGTAGACCACTGTTTAGTTTGCATTGCATTGTTCAGATGAGGCAAATAAAGTAACCACTTCAGGTTGTAACACCTCTTCATTGTATTTTTAGTTTGTGCTAATGAATGTGGCTAATGATTTATCTAGAAGGTCAACAAACAATGAAAACTGGCCATCAGGTTTTCTTAGAGCCAAAGATGATCTTTTCAGATATCTTATCCTCTTCGAGCAACAATCCAGAACATTTACTTTACTATGTTAAACAAAGCAGAAATTTTCTTGCATGAAAAATACATTTGACAACTTATCAAAATAGCTGATTTAATGGGCCATTAAGGTCAGTATTAATTAATTCTTACAGCAAATCCATATTGGACAACTGACAACTGTTATACTACATTTTGTAGTTTAATAAGAAAATCTATTGTGCTGATTAGAAAGTAAAATTGATTGACATGTTTAATGACTAAATGTTAATTAAAGTTACACTCACTTCTGTTAATTCTTTCAAGTGTAGCTACTGGCAATCTACCACTTTTGTGGCTGGACGAAAATAACTTGAAAATTTAAGAATAAAACAACAATGCAAATGATCAAAACATTCAATACAGACGATCCTCAATAATTAACTAGTTTTTATTATTGTGGTAAATTCCTGACACCACCTCAACAATAGTAAAACAGGAATGAATGAAGCAACATTTCGCAACAGTTTATGCAGGTGAAGTTAAGACATGAATGCCTTGACAGTGACATATAGGCCAACTTTATGTAAAACATTACTAGAACAACTGTGGCCAAAGGTAATCAGAAAGGAATGTTTATTTTCCCATTTTATCAGAGGGGTGTTGTCAGACAGTGTGGGACACAGTTATTTCCTCACTTCTTGGCTTTCACGGGACTTTCTCAGTGCAACTCCTCTCACTCAACTGAAAGTAAGCTTCATTTTGAAGTGTGGTTTTACTGAGGATTTAACAACAGCCTCACGAAAAGTATGAGTCTGTCATTCAGAAGACTGTCTTATCTTTAGAACTTATCAATTCAAACAAATGAAATCTACCGTGATCATTTAAAACAAAATGTCTTACCTAAGTGCCCAGGAAAGCACAGTCCCAAGTCCCAAATCCCAAATCTGTGCTGGTTAGAAGTCTGACTCAGCAGCTGCGAGAAAAATTGGGATTTTGAAGTGCTCCCAACATCTCAGAGGTTGTCCTCCCTGCTCACTGGTCAGATATAGAGCAAGTCCAGCTGTTTAGTCCCTCCTCCTCCCCCTTCTGCTGAGGTTCAGCCTCCTAAGCTCAGACTGTGACGGAGTATCAGCAGAGAATCTCTTTGCACTGAGCTCAGGATGCCAGGAATTCCTGTAGACTTCCTTAGAGCATGTCCATTGTAATGTAAAACAATAATGGTGAGCAAACTCTACTATAGGTGAGGGGAATATATACTGGATTTTAACTTGTAAAATATTAGTCTATATATGTACATAGAGGGCTTAAAGATTATTCTAGTTAAACACAGGGGTCTTGAGCTTTCTTTGTCTTTTATTGATGCACAGTAAATTATTTCTCTTCTCACAAAGCTCATTAATTCACTGAATGTGAGCAGTGCATGCAGACGCTGTATCTAATCTAACCAGCCAGGTTGTGACATGCAGAGCCGGATGCCCAGTGATTACACAAGCTTTGTCTTTGTGCATGAGCTTCCCTCAGGTTTGGCTGGTTTTCAACAGAGAATACCAGGAGCTTGAGGGATCAGGGGCCACTCTGTTAGACAATTTGTACAAACACTGATACCATCTGTTATTAGTCGCATAAAGCAGATGTAAACACATTAGTCACACTCTGTGATTAACAGTTTATCAAGGTGAAAGGCATAAGAGGTTTGAAAAAAAATTCTACAATATACAGGTTCACATCGAAGGAAGCGCTCACTTTTTCTACAGCTTCAATTAACTCATTACCTGATAAAGAAACCATAACACGTGGTCTGGGCTGTGGATTGAAGTTTGTTGTTGGAAATGTAAATCACATTTGCAATGTGATATATTTCATCAGTGAAGATAGAACTATTAACCTAGAATGAAAATCTGTCTCTCTGGTCAAAATAAAACACATACACAAGCTTCTAGAAAATATTAGAGCTAATGTTTCCCAGGACCTACATGTGTTTATGATGATGAAATTGTAATTAAAATTGATACCCAAATACCCAAAAGTAAAAGGGTAGCACACACACAGATATGTTGATATGTTGACTAATCGTTATTATGGCAAAAGTCAACAAATATTCTTAGAATGACCGAACAAAAAGCTGGGCGTGGTGGCCACGGTGTTCTGAAGAAGAAAATCAATAAAGATGGAGAGAAGAGGGACGTTTCTGATTACATGTAGGAACTTGGCCATGACTTCAAACCGTGGAAGGCTTGACTGATTCCTAAGAAATTACAAGGCTGTAATTTAAGTTGTTTGGAAAAACAACACATCTAACTTCTTTGTTGGCCGAAAGTGAAATCTGCAGATACCTGTCAAACGCTGATAAGGGAGGAGAACAAACCTTTACAAACATAATGATTCAGTGATGACATAAGTGGTTTACATACCAAATCTCCAGCAAAACTGGTCTGCAGGCTTTATCAGGCAACAGTGGTACATATGGAGGGGCACAGTGAATGGGACACCTGAAAAAACTGAATTAAAATGATGCAGGAAAGTTTGTCAAGTGACTTTTATCGACTTTTATGAAGTGAATCCAGTTTTTTTTCTTTATTTAGATGGATTAAATGACCCAAACCAAATTTTACTGAAGAAAAATTAGGTACTAGTAACCGCGACTTGTGGGTAGAGTTAAAGCCAAGTGTCAACCCACCGTGACATCACCCATTGGTGTGTGAGCTGCCATTTTGAAGCCTTAAGTTTGTAAGTTGGACATCACCATCTTGTTTTTTTTTTTTTTGTTTTTTTTGAAAAACAGAAGATGTTTGGAGCAGAAAGTGGAGATGAGGAGGATTGAGGGGTGGATCTGACCTGCTGTTCGTTCTCCAGCAGGTCAAGGTAGCTACGCCCTAATTCATACCCTGCTTTATAGTCTATTTCCCTCTAAATGGGACCATAATTTAAGAAATGAACATCACGTTGCATTGATGAAGACTTGCAACTAGAGACTAAAACCATTAACTCATTAGGAGCTAATAAATCAATTGAGAAGTAGGTCCAATTTTCCCATAGACTTCAATAAAATCTGACTTCTTTTTAGTTGCTCCCTGACGCTCATTAGATAGAATACAGGTTTAAGGTACTTCAGCACTGGCTTCACTTTACAGCCCTGGAACCTCATCCACTTGTATATACAGTCTATGGTTAAAGCACAAGGACTTGAAGATGAACTGAGTAGAGTCAAGTCAAAGGTCAAGGTCACCGTGGCATCATGACGTTCATGGCTAGTTGGCGGAGGCATACAACCACGAGGTGGGTTTCACTTTTTAATTTTTCTCATGCTTAACCACTGAACAAATATGCTTTGGCACAATTGTCTACTCTTCACCAGCTGCTGTTTAAACAAGCAGAGACCAAGAGACAAAGAGGAACGTGTAATGATTAAGTTAATGCTTCATTGCAAATGATTTAAACTGTAAAGTGCTGAGCCAAAGAAGCCTCGTCAAAGCTGGTATGTTATTACATGTCTCTGCCTGCTGATAGTTTTAGATAACAGATATGCCCTTTTTACTAGCGAACAAGTTGTATGCAAATGTATTTAATAGCTTTGCTCAGCAAACTCCTTCGTGCTTTCACTGAACTGTACATCACAGGTTTGTTCAGGTCTTAAACAGGTTTCTTTCCCACATTCAAGCTTATTATGAAATCTACATCATCCTTTAAATCCCATATTTAAACCAAAAAGCACAGCCAGACTCAATACCAGGTCACACTTTTGCTGAAGACTCTTGTAACCGTGTAGAATTAAAAAAAAATATTCACAACGAAAAGGTTTTCAGCCTGATTCCATGGTATGCTCATATAGAAAATGTGTATCGTTGGAGTCATGTTTCACCAATTCACAGTGCACTTTGTAGATTCATGGGAGAAACATGAAAGGTGTTAATTCACCCTTTTTTTCATGTTTTTCTCAGATCATTGCTTTGAAACAGAACCAGGGTTTGTGCTGTAGAGTTCCCACACAAAGGCCAATATCCTTCCTGAGGGGATGTTCACAGCCTGACAGTTCTGTTCGGTTCAGTTCATTGTTTCGTTAAGGCACTCAGTGAAGATAAGGGGAATATTGTTGGCTTACTTTCCTAACTTTCCAAAACCACGCCATGCCTTCTTTCTGCATCGTTTGAAAATTGGCAGCCTACATAAGTTTCACTATGTGTGAAGCAGCTTTCACTTTAAAAATAAAAAATAAAAAAGAGTGCCAGTGCTTTAAAGACACATTTTATCATTCTGCTAGGGGAAAATCAACAATGTGTAAAAATTTAACACATCAAGTGTGGTTTTAATCTATATTTGTTTATGTTTTTATGGTAACGTAAACTTCCTACTGTGCAAAATTAAGGTACAGTTCCATTTATGGTCCGATGCTTCTTTCATGTCAGTTTCATCCCTCTTTATATGTCTTTCATTGCCTACTTAGGACCAAAGGATATTGCTCTTTAACTCCCCACATTGTTGAAAAATATGCAGGATGTTGCTCAGATTTTTCCAGTCAACAGCAACAAATTCACCAGGCCAGGAATGTTTTTTAATAGTGGTTTCCATTTTCCATTGATGTCAACACCACACCCAGTTCACTTTGCTCTGAGAGCCCCTGACTGCTCACATCATTAATATCTGTCCCCTTTTCTGTAGAAGTTTCTAAAAATAAATAGGGGAGATTATGTGTTTTTGTTCTGATTATTTCGAATCATAAAGACTCTCTCCTTTTATTGTCAACAATTTCTCCTTAACCCGACCAAACCCTAAATATACCACATGATATATGCGAAACCTGCGTCTTTCTAAATTTCTTTGATTGATTGTTTGCTTGTCAGATGGATTATGCAAAAAGTACGGGAGGAATCGACACCAAACATGGTGGAGGGGTGGATCGTGGGCAAATGATGCAGAGCCTGTGAAAGGGGTGGGAACAAGGGATTTTATATCACATTCTGAGACACTGACATTATGAGACATTATGAGCAACAGTGACCTCACCATTTCACCCAACAGGTAATTAAACAGTACAGCTTGACTTGTGTGAAGATTAAAGACAAAAGAATAAGCAAAGCCATACTAGAGAACAAAAGACGTGTCAGATTGTTTGGCCATGGCGGAGGTAAATGACTTCTCTTCTAGTTGTCACTTAAATCTTAGTTTAAATCCAGTTTCTAAACCTCTTCAGGAAGTGAGAGCCAGTAAATTAGATCTGGATCTACAACTCTCAATATCAGACAGTCTGCAAAAGGTGCACATAAACACACGTGTCAAGAGAAAAAGTGCATTGAAGCCAATATATCCCCCCATCCTCCATCCCTGTACACAAACAAACACATTGCTTGTAGTACAGTAAATTTTTAGCTTTGACTGAATCTCTTGTATGTTTTTCTTGGAGACGCTCACTAGCTGTTGACTGTTGAAATAGTTCTAATCCGGTCAGCATGTCCTCAAACCACGCAGTGTTTTCTGCATTCCACGAGCACACTGGACAGGTTTTATCAGCTTGTGTTATCTCAGGCACACCCAGCCCTTCTCTTCTCATGCATCAATAGTGAAGAGAAGTCTGCAGTTTTTCTGTTTTTCTACTGCTGACAGTGACAAGTGTTTTTGCTCAATGCAAACCCCCACCTCCCTTAAAAAAGGAAAGTTATTTCAAAAAGAGATTTTGTGTGTTGTAAGTCTGCAAGGAAATATAGTCAGAGAGTTTGCTAGCACGGATATGCATTTTTTAGATAGCTTCCAAAACCACTGCAGTTTGGCAGTTAACTGTGCGACACTGCCCTGCGGGGGCAAACACCAGTACTCTCCATCATTCATGTTTCATGAGCTTGTCACTAGTTTTGAAGGGGCATATCTTAAATCTAAACAGCAGCAGCCATCTGAAAAATCCATTTGAATTTATGTGAGATAACACACATCGGGTTCAGTGACAGTGATAGCTATAACATCTATATTTATTGTGATAAATGGACCTTTCCTTTTCATGGGGCAATTAAAAATAGTTAATAATAATAAATAATCTATTCAAACAACCTTTAAGTCTGGAACAATTGTGGCTCTGCCTATTCATTATAAAACCACACTGAATGCATTGAATTGATTGTGATACAATGACGACTGACTTTGAACTTTGAGGTTCAAACCACTCAGATTTGTTGATTTTGAAAGAAATTAACAAAAAAAATGTTGTTACTTCTGTCTGTGGAAAAACATTTAAGTGTATTTCCAAAGAAACAGTGATTACAAATGCAGTTTTTAAGTGATCCTCTTTAGAGCAGCAGCAGGATAGTGTGTATGACACTTTCTGTACTTCCTTTAAATCATGATTATGAACACACAAGAGCAGATACTTGTCATTACAGCTCTGAGAAAGTCAGCAGGATGGAAACATTTTTTCCACTTGTGCTGACTTGCATCTCTTTTGGCATTTGTCTAAAAGGTATTAAGGTCTGGAGCCTATTTGGCACATTATAATGTAACTTTGTACAAGTACAAAGCTGCCCCCTGTCAGTTAACAGTAATTGAGTATTACTAAACATCAGTTGCTTAATGATTTACCAAAAAAATGATAAAAATGATTTACAAAAAAAGTGCGACAGTGTGGATACTAGTTTCTGTGTTCCTGAGCTTTTTGAATTCAAAATTTAAAGTCTATAAAATGATAACAATAATAATACACACACACGCACGCGCGCACACACACACACACACACACACACACACACGTATAATCACTTTTTATAAATGGAGTTGGGTTATTTTTGGTAAAATTATAGTAACATTTTCTGACAAGAATAAAGGTAAGAAAAGGATCTGACTGTTTCTCCTTCCACTGAGGTCTAGTCTTAATCGACTGAGACCTTCTGGGTAGATAGGAGAAGCAGATACAGCTGTGGCTTGTTCAGACAAAGAAGAGATTTTTCCACTATTATATATAAGATAAGCTATTAATCTGTTCATTGGTACAGATGCCAGATAAATTCTTTGAACAATTTTCCTCAGAACTGCTATTACCAGATTTGCACCATAGGTGTCTCCTTAATTATGCAGTTCCCGTGAACTGTAATTTAGTTGGCACTGAAGACATAAAATACATTTATACTGATGTAGTTTGGAATGTTTTTTACTGCTCATATTAAACTGACTTCTTGAAACACGATGCTGGAAAAATACGCACAATTATAGCCCTGATGTGGCCGTGATTCATTTCCAAGACTGTGTCGTTTATATTTATCCTCTGGAGTCTTAACAAAACTTAAAGTACCACTTGTGTTTGAGGTGACTAAAATCGGCACAATGCAGTGGTTGAAAGTCAAACATCTGTTATTGGTTGTGTTGATGCTTCACTTTGTAAGTACATTTTACTCTTGAACACTCAGGACCACACACACAAAAGCTCTGAACTCTCTTTTCACTCACGTTATTATGACAAAAGTAACACTCCAAGTCCTCCTACAGTAGGACTTGGAGGTCATGATGGGGGCAGCTGAGGGTTTTCATGTTTTCATCACTTCCTTTAATAAGAATCCAGTGTTTCAAGCACCAGCGTTGACTTGCTGTGTGCTGTATTTGGTCTCTTGACTCTTCTTATCTTTGTCCTCCCATATGTGTCTTTTTTTTATCTTGACTTGAACACTTGAACTTCTTAAATACTGTGTGACCACATCTGTTTCCCAGATGTGAACCCTTTGTTGTCTAATTTGACATTTTGGTATCAATGCCGTTTTGTACCTTTGGTGCCTCTGACTCCCTGAATTTATCTGAGAGTGAAGACGTTGGTTCATATTCACAAAACTGCAAAAAGGAGAAATAAAAGGTGAGAATCCTACACTTTTACACCTGAAAGTCTTTGTAATTTTTACGTTTTTTTTTTATTTTTTATGTTATTCTTAGTTCTTTAATTATTTCATTTATCATAAATATTATTCCTTTGGTTATTTGTATAGAGAGATAGACAGATAGATAGATAGATGAGGAAGGAAACACCTGTTTTTAATGGTAATACAGAATATCATGATGAAGAGTGTGTCACAGCTGTGTGTGTTGGTGTCGTGGGTGTGGATTTAACTCCCTTGGCGCCTGACCTCTCTCCAAACCTGTCTGTAATCGACTCATAACCTGCAGTTCAGGTCGACTCCAACTCATCACCAGCGTGTCCGTCCTGTCAAGTGGTAAACGGTTCAGTGTTATTTCTTGTGCAATATCCATACTTCTCTCTTGTCTTATTAACTCAGTAAACATTTTCCTAAAGAGTTTAAGGTCTCTAGTCTTCCTTGACACAATGTTCATTTCTTAAATGATGGTCCCATTTAGAGGAAAGTAGACCATAAACTAGGGTATACATTATGGCGTGGTTACCTCAACCTGCCGGAGAAAGAACAGAGCAGGTCATATCCACCCATCCCTCCTCCTCAGCGCCACCTTCTCATCCAAATATGGTTTCGTCTTGTTTCAAAAAACCAACATGGCGACGGCCAATTTATAAATTGGAGGCATCAACACAGCAGCTCACAAATCAATGGGGGACACTTGGCATAACTCAACAGCTATTGTATGACTTGCCTGTACATTTGTCATTGTCATTTGTCGTCATTGTGATCCCGACTTTCCCTATAGCTGAACTATGAGGTTGAAATTTGTGGTTTTTGAGCAGTGTCTTTACAACTATTAGATGGATTACCATCAAATTCAGACATTCAGACGTTCATGGTTCCCTCAGGATGATGTGTAGCCACTTCCTCCCCATGATTCTTTTGCTTTTTATCTGCCGTCCAAGAAGTAGACACGAAGAGAAAGATAGAGACAGAGAGCTGCAGTGAGCTGAGTCCACACCGAAGGGCAGCCCCCACAGTCCTCACTTCTGGCCAGCTGCACTTACTGAACCCACTGAAGTTGCTGATCAGTCTGAAGAAAATCCCACCAGCCTGGTGAGGGCGGGGGGCAATGTCACGCTGTACGCCCCCTCCTGGAATTCTTCATAAAGCTCCAACACTCTGGTGACAAATATCAGTAACCAGTAATAAATCAGGACAGGGTCAATGTGATATACTGGGCTCCAGTCTTTTACCTTGGTGCTGGACCACACCAGTGTATCTACCTTTGTACAAAGTGCTGTACATATTTCAAAGCAACGCCAGAGTCCAGGGATTATTATTTCTTTCACTCCCACCAACTCCACCTGATCCAATTCAAATAACAATGCAGTGACTCACTGGAAGAACCAAGCAAACTGTTGATCTGAGAGAAAATCAGACCCAGCTACATCTGAAAAAATAAGATAATGTGTGCAAAAAATAAGAAAAAGAAACTTAACAAAAGCATTTGGTGCAATGTTTTCTCTTTCTTTACAAAATTCTATAGTTACTTTAGTTATTTTCATTACATTACATAACATTACAAAATATAGAGTAATCATTAAATAAATGATATTGTATTGTCTTATAGGTTAAGATGAGACTTTATTGATCCTGAAGCTTCCTCCCAGTATATAAAGTAGTTAAAATTGGCAGCTTCAACACTAAAGTGATACTTATTAATGCATCAGTAATTATAATTCAGTTGTGATAATATACATTAGTCTGAAATGGGCCATTCATTCCATTCTGGTGTCTTTAGTTGATGTCGATGCTTATATTTTTGTTTTGTTCTTTTCAAGTAAAAACTGTCAATGGTCCAAAACCTAAAAACAAATATCATATTATCCTCACATTTAATAAACTTGAATGTCAATTATCAACTATTCAACTAAAAATTCTATAAATATATATATATGATGATAAAAGTATGTTGCATTTTTGCACCACTGCAGTTTTTATTTTAGAAAAACTCTACATTAAAAAAAGTTCAAACGATGACACGTCTGAAGTAAACATTTCTGTTTATTGCCAATTCTGAAAATGGAAATACAAAATAATTTAACCAGTGTTGCTTTCAACTATCAACAGGCTCAGCCTCTGGTCTTTATCAGCACATTAACAACAAACAGTGTGCAGAACATTCATGCCAACAGTCAACAAAATGTGCAGGGTAGCAAACAAACAGCAGGACTCTCCGTCCTCTATTTCCTCTGTAATCTAGTCGCCCTGTATCTCACTGTGCATTAATCCACTTTCTCTGTGTCTGGCTCACTGTGTTTGGGGTACTGCCTCGACATCAGTTCCTGTTTGAAGGCCTCTGGAAATAGGGGTGGCTGAATAGAGAAGACCTGTCTATAGTCCTGACACATTAAACAAGAGATAAAGACAAAGATGTTCATTATATGCTTCGCCTACGTGGCCTTAGGGGCAGTTCATTTTTAATACGGCTGGTCTGCAGTGTACAGTAGAAAAAGAAATGTCCACTTACAGCCTGAGGTCCAGTCTCTGGTGGAGGTGGGTAATGCACTGCACCCTGTTGGAAGTGGGGGAATATCCGGGCGCCGCAGAAGCTGTCATTGTAAAACCCAGCAGGAGGCAGCTGTGGCATGCTGAATAAGAAGTTTGGGAATAGACCATAGCTGCCGGGGTAATGACCTGGCATCTGAAATGGAAAGTGAATAACAGGCAGAGGTGGAGTCTGCCCTATTTCACTGAAGTAAGGGGCACCTGAAAGGAAAGTGGAAACTTTATCAGCCACATTGGAACATGAAATTCAATCAAGATGGCAAGATATTTATGAAAGAAAAAAAAATCTCTCAAAGATCACGGCGATGTTGTCATATTGTGGAAATTAACTAAATTAAAGTACATTTGTTTGAGGTACTTATTAAATAATATATTAAAATACATCCATATAAAGTTTGTTGTGCTTAAATACAATGTGCAAATTCTTAGTATTGATACAATCGATTATATAACCTATAACAAATCGATTGTAGATCGACATACGCCCCGTCAAGGACAACTTGCCGAGCACCTATTGATGTGGTTGGATCGTAGGAATTTAAATCGATATATCGATGTAATCGATTAATCTTACTCACTTTACCATGATGACACACGCGCGCGTTGTCATAGATCACTTTTGGGGACTTAGACTTATCATGGATTTATTTCCGAAGACATAAACTAACCGTGACCATAATATTGACCATTGACTCCAAAAATCTGCCTTTTCCATGTCGTCCATATTTGGACAAACTGTCCCCAGTTAACCGGTCTAGACTCTGAAATGTGTCCCCACATGTCTCCTATGACAGAAACACAGGCGTTGATAACTGTACACCCGGAGGATGACCATTAATGACCATTAATGACAGTTGATGACCATTAATGACAGTTGATGACATGTGTGGGTTTCTGTTAAAATACTGTCTTATTTTCTGATTGGAAATAACAAAGATGGTCATTTAGATAAAACACCCTAACTTTCTGATAACCGCCTCCTCCTTCTTGACCGGTCGCCATTTTAATTTTCCAACGTTCATTTTTGGCGCTTTGAGATTTTACTGTCGGTCTGTTGTTATTTTAGGACGTTTCAAACCGCTGCTGCTATTTGTAACCTAATAAAGCATTAATGTAATAAAAAAAAAAACTACTTTGTCTTGACTTGCAGTTGTTTCCATGCAGTTAAACCTTAAAACCAACACCTTACTGTAACTTACTGTAACTTGAACACCGTCCTCCTTCACTGGATGTGAGGGGCGGCAGCTCTTTGCTCCCCAAACCGGCCACATGCTCTCCTCCGGCGGCTGCTCTGCCCCGGACACCCTCAGGACTCCGGGTGGTAGCAGCAGCAGCCCCCGGACACTCGTCGGATCGGGGGCACATCAGCCCAGATGTAACCGGCGGACGAGTGCCCTCGCTCGGGGCCGAGGCGCCGGGAGCCGCCTCAGCCGCCGGTTCCCTCCCGCTGAGCCCGGCGGGGGAGCAGGGTCGCTGCGGGTCATCCGGGGGTTTGCTCTGGGCTCTCTTCAGGTTTCGCTGCAGGGTCGTGATCCGAGTCCGCTGTGTGATTAAATAACACTTCCAGCAATCGCATTTCAGAAAAGGACAGAACTTCACGTGGCCCTTCTGCGGGACGATGATCCCATGGTGGCGGCACCGGGTGCACTTGGGCCGCCTCGGTTCTGGCTGCTCCGCGGCGGCTCCTGTCGCTTCTTCCTTGGACAAAGACATTTTCGATGTTTCACTCCGCCGGGGATGAAGCGTCGGGTGTCCGCATGTGGAGATCCGGAGGCCTCTGTCACATCTGCAGGTGTCACCGGGCTCAACTTTGTAAAAATGTATCATTTTCAATTGTGGAAAAATGGAACAAACATTATTGGCCCACGACCAGAGACATGAGAGACCAATCAAGAGGGAATGACCACAACAACCATTAATATCCATTAGACACTGTTTTTACACAGGGATTCAGACATAATTATATAACTATCATATTATCATAATAGGTCACTGCAACTCTTCCTAATGAAAAGCTAAATTTTCTTTTGTACAAGTGAGTTTCTGAATACATGAAACTGATCATTAACCTTTTAACTGAGCTTTAACCTTCTAACCTGGTTTTTACCACCATTGTTCACAGACCATCAGTGGATGGCTGCAGCTGAAGTGCTCAGCCTCTACATCACCTGTTAGGCCTTTATAGCCTTTACAGCTGTATATGATATACAGCCGTCCATCCATCCAGCCGACATATAGAGACACACAACCATTCACACTCAGGCCTACGGGCAATTTAGAGTCACCAATTAACCTAAACCTGCATGTCTTTGGACTGTGGGAGGACACAGTCAGACCCCAGGCCTTGGATTTGAAACCAGAACCAGCAAGTGCTACCACCGAACTACTACGCCGCCCTTGCATGTGAAATGCTGTATACTTTCCCAAAACAAACATGGGGAATAACACATTTAAAAGTAAAGCACAACTAAGACCTATAATAAAAATCAGTCCAATATATTCTAAACTAAGTTAGACAGACTAAAGAATTCCTCTTTTTCTATCATGAGTGTAGCTTTACCAGGCAAATAAAACACTCAAAGTTTGACTATAGCCATATTAATATAAACTTAAACTTAACTACTTCTGATAGAGTCTGAAAAATCTATTTTCATTGGTTTTGAGACAATGTGATTAATCAAAATTCCAATGAACAAACTACTTTAAACTGATTTAAAAAAACAAAACAAAACAATATTTGTGTTTGTGCAGGTTTTCATGCATGTATAAAGAATACTGTACCTGTGAGCAGGGTTGAAGAAGGCTGACATGGCATGACAACCTCTGACGTGTCTGAATCCTCCAGCATGTGAGCGAATGAAGGATTTGACTCCTTCATAAGGCATCTTCAGCCAGTAGGTGAGCAGAGGGGGACACGGTTAGTGCTGGTGGACTTACAGAAACACAGCTATAACAATACCTTGAAAGGATGGATAGATAAACATACATGTGCTAAACGATTGCAGACTTTGTCTTATCAGATTGCATCATACCCAACTTTAAAATAACAGTCACTGTCACCTATGTACACATACGGTGTTGCTTCTAACAGGAATGAGTAATGTTGTCACCTACCACATAATCTCTGAACCATGAATGTCTGTGTACAATCAAAACAGTTCACCTGAGGATTTGTCCTGTCTGACAACTTCAGTGTTGGTTAGTGACACATACTGTTTTTTATTCATGTGCACTGACAGCCCAGATGTGACTTCCTCTTTGGCTCCAAGCCGCATTTAATTTGGATTGTTCTCTAAGTTACAAGTGAATTTACGACTGCAGAAACAATGAAAAGTAAAGAAATAAAATGTTTGACCTCCTTAGGACAGTTACGATACTGTCCCACTGTAACTTTGTCTGACAATGTTTGCCTGTTTGCCACATGAGAGAGAGTCAACAGACGCTACCTGGCATATTGTTTCCTGGGATCTGGCATTTTGAAACAGTTTGCTCCAACATGCTGGACAAAACCACAGAAGCTCGTACAACAACCCACAGGGTGTTTTCCTGACCATTTACCCACCTGGTTTAGTATTGATTGAATTGTTTTTTTCTGGGAGAAGCCAGAGAATTCACCAGTCTTTATGATAGAAGACCTTGGTACCACCCAGCAAAATTTAAGGTGACGTTTGCACCTGGAACAGAACAATAAATTACCTCATGTCATTTAATGATCGAGTCTGCTTCATCACTCCACCCTCAGATACCAGAGCATTGGATGATTCACGCAACTCAGTAGTGATTATGGAAACTATTGAATTTGTAAAAACAGTCGAACGATGTCTGGAGGAGTTCGTTCAAGTTTAAGACAATGAGCCAGATGATGTCACGGTGACATTACCAGGATTATCTCATCTTCAGCCCGAGGACAAGTTAGTATCATAAACTGTGGGTGTGGAGTGTGAAAGACGCTAACAAAAGATGCTAGCGAGCTGAATTAGGGCAAGGAGTCACATGATTTAGAGCATGAGCTCCAAGCCTTATTTTCCAGTTTGGGACCTTTGCTGCGTATCATACTTTACCTCTGTCCCCAGAGCGGACAAGTCCTCAAAAGATGACAATTTAAGTTAAACTGTAAAGTAACATGATGTCACCTAGTTTTTTTGTTTTTTTTTTACCTTGTCTTCTCTAGTTTGAAGACGCCATTTACAGAGGTAAAGAACTGACACTGAGGTTCCTGTGTGCAGAATTAATTATAGTCTATCTGTGGTCAGTTCAGCTGATTGGACATTATGTGGAGAAGCACACACCTGTCTATAAGGTCTCACAGGTGACAATACATATCAGAGCAAACACCTATAGCTGTTCACATAGATGGCACCCAGCTCGCCTTGTTACCAAGAATGACTGGGCCTGTGCTATTAGAGCACATTTATGTGGCATCGTTTTATCAGAAAGCTTTCATCACTTTTTCATATACAAAATGTAGATGTTTGTGTTTTCTGTTTCATGAGCTTGTTTTTAATTGCTGTTTTTTTTTTTTTCCTCTTTCCCCTTTTTTCCTGCTGTAAAGCACCTTTTGTACGGTGTGTGAAAAAAGATATATTTCTTCAAGTGGCCCAGCCAGAGCCTTGAGTTTAACCCAGCCAAACAAGAATGGCAAAAAAAATCTCCAAATACATGTGTAAAGCTTCTGACATCATACCCAAGAAGACTTGAGACTGTAGTGAGAGGTGATCCAACTTAATAGTGAATAAAAGCTCTGCGTATTTATGCCAATGTGATATTTCAGTTTCTCCTTTTTGATAAATTCCAAAATTCAGTTTTCACATTGTCAATGTTGGCTATGCAGTGTCGTACTTGTCATTGCTGGTCGAGTTAGCCTGAACATGGGTAAAGAAGAGACAGGGAGCGTGCTGGGTGCACAGCTACTGACAATGCTCCGCATCAGGAGAGTAGAGAAATGTTATATCTAAATCCTTGTTCTCCTGAAGCTCTCGACTTCTTTCTGAGGAAACAGAAAAGACACATTTTACATGTACAAATAGACACATTACACTGAAATAATCACATGTGGTAGGTGGTAAAATAACCTGACTAAGCGAGAAGCTGCAGATAGAGAGCAGACAAACCAAAAATAAATGTGTTTGCATCTCCTTGGCTTTGCTTGCTGTTTTGCAACTTTTGTACATCTGACCTGTTTGTGCAACTGGTTGTTGACACAGTCAGTGATTGGCTCACAAGGACCCATATCTAGCTTGATGTGCTGTAGCCAAGTAAAACAGGCTAACAAGCTTGATGCTACGGTGCCAATATTTCTTCCCTGTCTTCACAGTCGAACCATATCTCTTCTGCACATTGGCTAAATACACGATTGGACACATATGTCAAATTTGACATATACCTCCTTCAACCAGGGCTTTCAATGACTTGCTGCCTGTTATCTAAACAATCTATGACCTTTCAGGTATTTGGGCTTTTTCTGAGGCCACATCAAAATCAACATTTGGACGTTAGCTGTGCAGTTATGCTCTGCTATTTCGTAACTTGTTGAATCTGTCACTTAATTATAGTTTCACTCCTTGGAACAGTTTTTGCTTCAGGAGTTCTTGCTCTTCTTCAAGTCCTTTTAATTATCATATTATAGCAGTGTGGATTAAACATTACTTGGAGGCCTGATATTGGCCAGTCACATGCAGTGATGATAGTTTAATTTGCCTCGACTGCAAGGTGATGGACTAAACCGCTCACTGAGGTGCTGTTAGTTACATCAAATAAGAAAGAAAGAAAATGCCTCTATATAGTCTTGGAATAAAAACATTTTTGCCAGTTGTCTAAACAGGGAATGACAGGGAAACTGCAGGTGTAAAAACAGAATGAGGATAAACCATACAGGTAGGGGCTTATTTGAGTTTACTGACCTCTGCTGTCAAAATTCAGAAGGTGCATGAGTTGCCATAAAAAGTGTCATTAAAACATGGTGTGTAAATCGACAGTTATAGTTTAATATCATTGCTCCTCCTTACACAGACTGCATCAAAACATCCCTTTCAAAAGTGGACTCAGAGAAGACTTGGTGTAAACTGGTATTGATTCATAAACTGAGTAAAACTGAAAATTCTATTGTTTCAGTCATGAACAAATGAAGCACCATGACAGCAAATGCTAGTCAGCTAAAGTTGTCTGTGGGGTCTGCCCTTCAGAGAATTCAGAGGGGGAAAAAAATTTCATGGCTGGATGCAGTGACTTATTGGTTCAAGCAGCAATTCAAAACTACAACTTACTAAAAGATGAATATGGCCCTTCTTCACTGAGGTGAGTTCCACACACCGACCACATGGTCTCATCGTCCACCACAGGTGGACAGGTGTGACCCAGCTGAACTTTAAACATGAATCATACATGCAATCATTAATATACGTTAATACACTTGTTTTATAATCTGAAAGATCTATTTTCATTGGTTTTAAGACAATGCAATTGGTCCGAATTACAATCAGTAAGCTTGAGAGAGAAAAAAATCCATTTCCATGTTTATTTACATAGCATAAGGTGTTACAATAAAATTCCTTGTCACCAGTTTATTATAAATACACCATTTTAAACAAGGCTTGATAACCCTCATTAAAATACATCCTTCAAACCTTTTGAAACGCAATAATAAAACAAATGCTTTAATGGATACAACTATTTCATTTTTTTCACCTTTTAAATGTGAGTAAAATCATGCAAAGCAGAAATATAGAGTACGAAAATAAAATGACACAGATCAAATGTGTTGCTTTACAAAGGAGAATTAAAATCAAAACAAGTATACGTGGTGGGAAATACAAATACTGGGTCTGGTGGCAAAGCTTAAAGATCTTTCTCAAAGAAATGTTAATTAATGGCTTTCAGCATTAGTGCTCTATATAATCATCAATATACAGTACATACATGACCTGTCTGTGAAGGGAAAATATTCAAATAATGCAAATATTAGCTAGTAAACATTCAAACGTTACATTTTAGCCCTGTATGACTACACATGGAAGTTAACTGTTATTGTTTTTACATTAGATTGTGACACACTGTAGCTGGACAGTAAAAAGGCTTACCTGATAACACAGTAATCATACCATTATGGGTAGCATTGCTCCTTCAGTCATGCATCCGTCAGTTTACAGTGTGACCACTGCACGATCTTATAATACTCAACATCCCAATAAAGTGTTAAACAGTATTTCGCAGGCACTTTCAAAGCATGGTTTAGGCCTTTAAATGAGTTCAAGATTAGATGCAAGTTTAAACATGATCCACTGTTAAAGGATTGTAATGGAGCATGGTATGAATAAGTGGCTTTCTGTACTGTTGCATAAACCTGATGATTACAATAAAGGTCACAGTCCAAATTAATGCCACAGGTTTTTGGAAGACATCTGAGAAAAGAGCTGGAGATGAGATGAACCGTTGAGACTATCCCTGAAAGAGAAAAAAGCCGACAAATTAGACTTTAGATCTCTACAGACACTAAATGACACAGGCAGAGATAAACAAAGAAATTTAAATACTTTTCGTACCTTCTTTAAGTGTCCAAAAAGGCAGGGACTTGAAAGTGTTGGGTCTTGAGGTTGGGTGTGTAAAGTCCAGAACTGTCAGATGGTGTTAATGGTCATGACAAGCTACATATTCCTTCCATTAGTGTGAGTTTGCTCTTTGCAGTTAATTTCACAAGACTAGCATGTTGCTGTAACTCCAGGTTTTACTACAGACATTTGGGAATGAAGTGGAGCTCAGATATTGGCAGAGTATATGCGGCAGTGAAGCCCACGGGAGAAAAGATCTTGAAGCTTGGCGTTCTTAATAAAGCAGACATTATTAGTGTTATTCAGGTTCAGGAGACTCCTTATTCTGCTCTGCAGACTGGCTTTTATCTTCCTTTAAACCGCTTTTGTTAATAGTCAGAAATATACATGTACAAGAAAATGTGTTTATTTGTACACTCAATTTGGTTCTCTTTAACAATTAGACTAATGATCATGAATATTTTCAGTTAGTGTAACACAATATTGGAAGTAAATAAATTCATGTTCAGTAAATGCTTATGATATTAAACTTAAAAAAAGAAGTCATGTACACTGTTTGTGTACTCTAAGTTCTTACAGTACGGTAATCAGAAAGTCTGATAAGCATAAACATAACTAAAATGTAAAATATACAAAAATCTAAATTATGCAACTTGTATAAAATTAAATATTAAAAGTCATGTAGCAACCATATGCAGAGCAGAATAAAGGTCGTTTTTATTCCACTGATAATTAGGCATCTGGTGAGCACTGTGGTTTTATAGTGTATCCTTCCCTTAGAAGATCTTTCCTTAACTCATCAGTATCGACGGCCATAGCTTGGTGAACTGTAGGAAGAAGAGGAGAAGGTTGTGGTGAAACTTGATCCTGTAGCATCAAAGCTGCCTCTTCTGGAGCCAGACCTGGATCCTGTTCTTGAGCCAGATCGTGACCCAGTAGCAGAACCTGAGCCACTGATGCTATAGGGACTGTAGAGGCCTTTGCTGGACTGAGATGAAGCTTCGAGCAGCCGTAATCCCGTCCCCTCTTCTATCATGCTTCTTTCCATAGCATCCTTGTAAGAGATCTTCAGCTTGGTTTTAGGGCATGTGAGGTATTTTGAATATGCACTAACATCTCGCAACTTCTGTGCAGTGCGTGCATCTAAGGTGCCTTTCTTCACAGCCTCATCTATGGACACTCTGCTGGTAGCATCTGGTTCAATTAAACCACCAGTAAGATACTGGACCTCCAGGAATCGCTGTCCGGCCTCGTAGTACAGCCAGCCTTTCTTAAGCGCTTGAGCTGCTGACATTTTGGTTTTGGTTCGGGGATCTTCAAATCCATTGTAGGCCTTCTGGGCTAGACTGATCCGGTCCACCATAACCTTATCCACAAGGCCTTTGTTCATTGCATCTGTAACAGAAAATTTCTCTCCAGTATTTGGGTCGATGATGCCTCCAGTGCAGGCCTGGGCTTCCAGCAACCTTTGACCTGTTATATTGTCCAGAAGGTTTCTGTGAATGGCCTCTGTGACGGACACCTTCTCCAGTGTTTCTGTGTCTAAGATCCCAGCTACAGGCCCAGTTTCCTCTGTGGGATCATTCCATGTGGTTGCTGGTGTTTTAATGGAAGGTACTGGGCTCATTGGATAGGAGGAAGAGGAGCCGAAGGAAGATGAACGTGATCTGACTCCACTCATGTTTCCAGACAACATGTCTGCAAACTCTGTGATGGACAGAGTCCCTGCTCGGTATTGCTCGAGAGCCGATTTGTCGATCAGGGCCCGTGAGATTGCATCATCGATGTCATACTGCCGACCAGACCGTCTGTCAATGATCATGGATTTCACAACTCCGTCCGATGAGGTGATGGTGATTTCCTCCCATTCACACTCTTGTTCTGCAAGTTCCAGGTAGGTCTGGTGGTCAATGAGCCCTTTCTGATATGCTTCATACACAGACATTTCTTTGCCAGTCTCTGGGTCAACGATGACGACCCTACGTTTGCGAACAGAAGACTTGGAGGACGTCTTCCTCTCGCGCTTCTTCTCTTTCAGCAGCAGAAGAGCAAGGCCTGTCTCTGGGTCTGTCATACATCTCTCCATCAGCTGTAGGTAGGTGAGATTTTCCTCAGTGTTTGGATCAAAGAAGCCCTTGGTATCATCAGATGGGTCAGTCAGGATTTCATTCATTTCCTCGTCAAAGAGGCCACGTTCATATGCGGCTTCAACTGGCAAACGATGGCTCTCCTGTGGATCAATGATTCCACCAGTGGCAATCTGAGCCTCTAGCAGACGGATGCCATGATCTTTCAGAATCAGGCCCTTTTTCATTGCCTGGAATAGGGAGATGGTCTTGCCAGTATAAGGTTCTTTGTATCCTATGACAGCTCGTTCAGCTGAGATGAGTTTATCTTTAAACTCTGGGCCAACAACACCCATTTTCACGGCTTCTGTGACATTTAGTTTCAGGTTCTTTATAGGGTCAATTACATATCCTGTGGCAGCTTGAGCCTCAAGAAGCTCAAAGGCGGTTCCTGGTCTGATCATGTTCTTCTTCATGGCTTGGTAAATAGACAGGCGATCTTTGCTAGACTCCACATACACGCCAGCAATACAACTGGTACCCTCAAGGTATTTCTTCAGATCTCTGCTGACCTCCTCCACTGTAATTATACCCTCAGTGAGTTCGTTGTATGTCTTTTGGTCAATAATCTGTGAACGGAGCAGCTCATCCACAGTGATTTGCTTCCTCAGACCCTTGAAGAGAAGTCTTCTGTCTGCCAGTGAAAGCAGCCGCAAACCACTTTCTTTGTCAACTCTGCATCTTCTCAGCAGCTGGGCATAGGACTGTTTTTCATCCATCGTTGGATCAGTGTATCCTCGCACGTCACCTGTAGGTTCAGAAATTCTGTCAAGTGTCTCTTTATTGATGTATCCACGCTGCATGGCTACATCTGTGGGGAGGTGGAAGTAGTACTCAGGGTCCATTAATCCTCCTGTGGCATTCTGGGCTTCCAAAAGCCTCAAGGCATAATCCTCTGGAATCAGATCTTTTTTCATGGCCTGGAAAAGAGAAATCACTTTTCCACTGTATGGATCCTTGTAACCTGTGACTGCTCTCTCAGCAGAGAGAAGTTTGTCATGGAGTTCAGGTCCCACAAGGCCTTTGCGCACGGCTTCATCAACCGTTAGCAGCTCATCTTTCACTGGATCAATCATGAATCCTGTTGCTGCTTGGGCCTCCAGGAGATTCAAAGCAACTTCAGGTTTAATCTGTCCGTTCTTCATTGCCTGGTAAATACTGATCTTTGGTGGACTGTCTGACATAATTCCAGCAATACAACCGGTACCAAAGAGGTACTGTTTTACTGATGGCATCTCCATTGCCTCACGGATAGTAATCTTTTCTTGTTTCAGGAGGTTGTATGTTTGTAAGTCAATAATTCGAGAACTGTAAAGCTCCTCAATGGTAACTCTTCTTCTGATGACATCACAGGACATGCTCTGCTCTGACTTCAGAGTCTCTCTTTGTTCAATAATTTCAATGATGATGAACATTATTCTTTCCTTGGTGATTTGACCCAAGCGATACTGCTCAATGATGCGGCGCCTCTCTGCTTCTGGAAGCATATTTGAGTTCATGACTTCCCAAATGGTCATACTCTTTCCTGCGAAACTCTTATGAGGGACCTCAATTTGAGTGTTGGCTAGATCTGTTTGAGCTTGCTCCTCTGTGTACTGATAGGATTTCTCAACAGGAGCAGGAGCTTCAACCTTAGACAGAGGCAGGTAGCACAGACCAGAGTTGGGATCTCTTGTACATTTCTCCAGCAACTCCTTGTAAGTTAAACTTTCATTGGTGTTGGGATTGGTGAAGCCTTTAACGTCACCTGAGGGTTCATTGAAGGACTTGGTCATTTGTTTACTGAAATAGCCACGTTGAATGGCCACATCATTGGGAACACGATGGCTGCTGACCGGATCAATGATCCCTCCTGTAGTAACCTGAGCCTCCAGGAGAGGAATTGCATGCTCCCTTAGTACAAGCTCTTTCTTCATGGCTTGGAATAGAGAGATCTTGTTGCCTGTATATGGATCTTTGTATCCTGTCACTGCTTTTTCAGCTGAGAGAAGTTTCTCATGAAGCTCTGGGCCAACAATGCCAGCCTTCACAGCATCATCCACAGAGTATTTCAGATTTTTGACTGGATCAGTTATGAAACCAGTTCCAGCCTGAGCCTCAAGCAGTGCAAGCCCAGTGTTTTGTTGTAAAATGTTCTTTTTCATTGCTTGATAAATGCTTAACTTCTCATCTGCCATAGTGATACCATCAATACGGTCTGTGCCCTGCAAGTACTTCCTGACCTTATCAGTTTCACTGACTTCTTTAGGCGTCTTTTTACCCTGTTGGAGTTGATCGAATGTAGCCTTGTCAATAATGTTGGAATCAAGTAATGAGCTGGCAGTGACTGGTGCCCTGAGGCCTTCAAAACAGGCATCTTCCTTTGTTTTGTCTTCCTTTTCATCAACCATTGTTATTACAATCTTTATCAACTTTTCAATTGTCACCTGCCCTATTCTGTACTGACGAATCAGCTCTATTCTTTGCTCCTCAGTGATGTATTCAGAGTGTATGATCTCCCAAATTGTGACTTTTCTTCCTTTGAATGGTCCGTACTCCAGCTCCATAGTTGTCTGGTTCAAAGCCTCTTTTGTCTTAGCCTCTGTAATCTGTTTGTCTTTCTTTGGCTTTGCAGCCTTCTTTGAGAGGGGAAGCAACAGAAGTCCGGTTTCCTTATCCGTGACGCATATATTCATGAGCTGTGCATAGGTTGCATCCTCTTGTGAGTTAGGATCATAAAAGACCTTTGTTTCATCAGTGTTTTGGTTCAGGGTCTTGGCCATATCCTCATCAAAGTATCCACGCTTACAGGCAACCTCATGTGGGATGCGGTAGCTTTTAACAGGATCAATGATTCCACCTGTGGAGAGTTGTGCCTCAAGCAGACGAATGCCTTGGTCTTTCTTGATAAGGTCTTTGTTCATGGCCTCAAACAGAGACACCTTCTTCCCTGTATATGGATCTCTGTAGCCGCTGACAGCTCTCTCTGCGGACAGAAGTCGTTCATGCAGTTCTGGGCCGACAAGACCTGATTTAACAGCTTCATCAACAGGGACCCTCTCATTTTTGACAGGATCGATTACAAACCCTGTCGCTGCTTGAGCTTCAAGAAGGTTCACTGCCATCTCTGGTGACAGTAATTCTTTCTTCAGAGCTTGATAGAAAGGCATTTTCTCCTTGGTTGGTTCATTCAACAGCCCAGCAATGCTTGGGGTTCCTTGTAGTGCTTTCTTGACAGGCTCCATCTCAGAGATCTCTTTAACTGTTATCTTGCCATTACTCAACTTGTTGAACAAGTCTTTGTTTATAACCTTAGACTCTAACAATTCATTGGCAGAGACTGGAGCCCTCAAGCCATTAAACACATTTTCATTGTTTTTCTCCTTGTCCTCCACAACAGTAATGACAATTTTGATGATCTTCTCCACCGTGATCTTGCCTGTCTTGTACTGCCGAATCAATTCCCGTCTTTGTTCTTCAGTAAAATATTCTGAATTGATGACTTCCCAAATGGTGACAGTTTTTCCTTTGAATTTTCCAAACAGCACATCAACGGTTGATTTACTGAGCATTTCTTTAGTCTCAGCATCTGTGTATGTTCTTTCACTTTGAGCAGCTTTCTCAGTTACTGGTAAGATCAACAGGCCTGTCTCTGAATCTTTGGTGCATCTCTCCAGCAGCTGTTTGTAAGTGAGTTGCTCCTGAGTGCTGGGGTCGATGAATAATTTGCAGTCATCACTGGCATCAGAGATTTTCTTGTTCATCTCTGCGTCAAATTGACCCTGTTTGTATGCGGTCTGCAGGGGAACTCTATGACTATTGATGGGATCAACGATGCCACCAGTTGCAAGTTGTACATCAAGGAATTTGGTAGCCTGGTCTTTGTCAATCAGTCCCTTTTTCATGGCCTCAAAGAGAGAGATTTTGGCCCCAGTGTAGGGATCTTTGAAGCCAGTGGCTGCTCTCTCTGCAGAGAGCATCCTGTCATGGAACTCAGGGCCAATTAACTCCTCCTTAACAGCCTCATCTACAGACAGAAGTTTATTTTTCACTGGATCTACAATGTAACCAGCAGCTGCTTGAGCCTCCAGGAGCATTGCGGCAGTGTTAGGAGTAATCTTCTTCTCTGTCATGGCCTGATAGATACTCATTTTCTCTTTGGATGGAGTCAAGACACCTCCGACACAGTTCTGACCCCTAAGACATGATTTAACTTTATCAGTCATTCCGAGGTCTTGCACAGAGACTTTGCCCTTTTTCAATTTGTCAAACTCCTTTTTGGTTAGGACACCAATGTCATGGAGCCTTTCAGCTGGAACTTTCTCTCTTATTCCCTCAAATGCAAACGGGGATTCCTCAACCTTCTTCACTCCGTCCACTTCAACAGAGCCATTGAAAACTTTCTTTGTTGTTCCAACCATTGTCATTGCAACTAGCTGCTCCTCAGGAACTTTATCAGTCTGGACTTCAATTTCCTTCGTTTTGGATGCAGCCTGTTTGGAGGCAACTTCAAGATTTTGAAGTTTCTCTCTGAGCTTTTTGTTTTCCTCTTCCAACAGTTTTTCTTGTTCAAGCCTTGTCTTTTCAAGCATTTCCATTTCTTTTTGCTTGTTTTTCATCTCTGCTTCAGCCTCTTTTTGTTTCTTTACAGCTTCATCCATTATTGCCTGAAGTTTCTTCTTCTCCTCTTCCATTAGCTTCCGCTGATGTTCTTGTTCATCTTTGAGAGCTTTGGCTTTATTCACCTCATCCTCAAGGTGTTTCTCAAGCTTCTTTTTCTCATCTTCAACAGCCTTTTCTCTTTTCAACAACAGCTCCTTCTCTGTGAGGAAAGACTGCTGAAGAATGGCCTTTTGTTGCTCAATTTCTTCTTGTTGGGCATTTGCCATCTATTTCGAAAAAGGAAGAAAAGAACTGTAAAATATGAACAAACTATAAATAAGTCATGGCGTTAGTAAATAAACATACATAAACACATAAACAACTGTCAGGATAATCCTGTAATGTGTTGCTGTGACCATTTTGATTCTGTAGTATTTTGAACTGAATGACATTCATATAAATTGCTGGATGTTAATATAAGTCACTGCAATTTACATGAAATGTTACGCGTTTCCTAAAATACTGCTCTGTGTTAGTCTGTTTAGCAGGATGTTAACTCTAAGGGTTTAAACTGACTAAGAGTGTTACTTCATGTCACCATACCTCTTTAGACTTCTTCTGAAGGTCCTCTGCCTCTTGTTTCAGTTTCGCTCTCTCTTTTTCAAGGTCAGCGATGGCTTTCTTCAGGTCATCAGCCTCTCTGGTGCTCTGCAGCCTCTGTATCTCCAACTTTTGCACAACAGTTTCTGTAGTTTGCTTTTCTGTGTCTTGAAGACGAGCTTTAGCTTCGTCTGCTTGTTTCTTGAATCTCTTTGCCTCCTCCTCGGCTCTTGCCTGAGCATCACTGAGCTCTTTCACCCTCAATTTCAGTTTTTCTGCTTCAGCTGAAACTTCCAGCTGCCTCTTTCTCTCAGCCTCCAGTGATTTTTGGAAACCCTCTGTCTCCTTGTCAAGGCGCTGCTGGATCTGTTGTTTGTCCTCTAGTAGTTTTTTAGCCTTTTCCTGTGCCTGGTTCTTTTGTTTCTGGAGCTCCTCTGCCTCAGCTTTCAGCTTGGTAGCCTCTTGGATGGCCTGCATTTTCTCCTTTAGCATTTTCTCTGCAAGTGCCCTCTGTTCAGCCAAGTCAGCCTCAGCAATCTGCCTCTGTCTGGCTGTTTCTTCAGCCTCCACACTAAGTCTGGCAGCTTCCTCCGCCAAGTTTTTCATTTTCTCTGCTTCCTCTGCAAGTAATTTCTGGGTATTATCTTTGTCCTTCTGCATGAGGCGGCGGTTTTCTTCCTCAATTTTGATCTTAAGTTTCAGGAGTTCATCCATCTGGATCTTGACTTTGGACAGTTCATCCTCTACCTGAGCCTTTTGTTTGACAGCATCATTTACTTCCCCTTTGACACGCTGAAGCTCCTCATCCAGCACTGCTTTCTGCTTATCGGTCTCATCCAGTTGCAGTTTAACCATTGTAAGCTCCTTTTCAACCTGAGACTTCTGTTTCAGTGCTTGTTCTGCGTCTTTTTTGTGCTTGGCCATCTCTGCATCAGCCTGCTGCTTCTGCTTCAGAGCTGCCGCCTCAGCTGCTGCTCTCTTAGAGGCTTCCTCCTCTGCTTCTTTCTTCAGCCTCTCTGCATCTTTTTGAGCTTTGGCCTGTTTAGCAGCTTCATCCTCTGCTGCTTTTTTCTGTTTTTCAGCCTCCTCTGCTTTTTGACGGAGCAACGCAGCTTCTTTCTCTGCTTTCTCTTTGGCTTTCTCAGCTGCTTGTGCAAGTTTCTTAGCATTTTCAAACTCATCTTTCAGCTTTTCCTGAGCGAGAACGTCCTCTTTATTCTTACTGAGAACATCTTGAGCTTTCTGTTCTGCAGCAGTGCACTTCTGTGCTGCCTCTTTGGCCAGAATGACCTGCTTCTCTGCGTCTTTCTCAGCCTCGGCTTTCTGTTTATTGGCTTCCTCTGCTTTCTTTTTAAGGCGTTCAACTTCATCCTGAGCAGCTTTGCACTGTCTTGCCGCTTCTTCTTCTGCTGCAGTAATCCTCTTCACCTTCTCCTCAGCTTCTTTCCTCTTCTTCTCTTCCTCTGCAGCCAGCTTTTTCAGCTTGTCTGCCTCCTCTTCAGCTTTGACTTTGCTCTTCTGCGTCTCATCTGCGATGCCCTTCAGTTTCTTTAATTCCAGTTCCAAATCTGACTTCTCTTTTGATGCTTTTTCAAAGCTGATCTTAATGATGTGAATTTCTTCCTCAACCACCTTCTTTTGCCTCAGAGTCTCTTCAACGATTGTTCTTTGTCGCTCTAACTCAGTAACAGATGAGCTCTTCAGGTGTGTGATTTTCTCCTCGATGTCTTGTTTATGCTGTGCAGCCTGGTCCTCCAGCAGCTTCCGCTGATAAGCTTCATCCTCAGCTTGTCTTTTGAGCCTTTCGTTTTCTGCCTCTTTAGCTTTCAGAGCAATCTCCGCTTCAGTCTTCAGACGAGTCGCCTCATTGATGGCAGTCAACTTTTCCTTGAGTACTTTTTCGGCCTCTGCTCTTTGCCGCGCCGCCTCTTCTTCTGCCATCTGCCTCTGCTTTTTTGCCTCTTCAGCAACTGATCTGAGTCTGGTTGCTTCCTCTGCAAGTTGTTTCATCTTCAACGCCTCTGACTCAAGAAGCTGTTTGCTCTTTTCCGTGTTCGAAAGTGTCTCTTTCTCCGCTTGCATCTTCATCTGCATAAGAGCGTCCATTTCACTTCTAACTTTAGCCAGCTCGTCCTCCAGTTGCTTCCTCTGGCTTTCAGCAGCGTTCACCTCGTTCTTGAGACGCTGGAGCTCATTATCCAGAAGGCCCCTCTGCTGCTCAGCATGTTCAAAGTCAGCCTTTAAACGGATGCACTCCTGTTCTGCAGACAGCTTTTGCTGAGCGATTTGCTCTGCAAATTTCCTCTGTTTTTCCAACTCGTTCTCTGCATTCTCCTTCTGTTTGAGTGCAGCTTCTTCAGCTTTAGCCCTTTTCTTGGCATCTCGCTCCGCCTCAAGCTTCTGCTTTTCTGCATCCTCCTGAGCCTGGCTCTTCTTCTGGGCCTCTTCCTCAGCTCGCAGCCTCAAGCGAAGAGCCTCATTGGCTTTCTGTCTCCATGTTTCAAGCTCTTTCTCTGCTTGCTCCCTGGCTTTGTTTGCTTCCTCTTGTTGTTTCCTGAGCTTTTCAGCTTCCTCCTGCAACTGAAGGACAGTGCCCTGCTCTTTCTTGAGGGATTCCTCCAGCTTTGTTGCCTTCTCGTTGAAGGACCTGGATTTGGTTTGCAGCTCTGTGGCAGCGGTCTTCTGTGCCACCTCCTCTACGACCTTAATCTGCCTCAGTTTCTCCTCCTCGGCCTGTTTCATGCACCTCTCTGCCTCCTCTGCTTGCAGTTTGAATTTCTGCAGGTCATCTAGTGCTTTCTGTTTCTGCTTGGCAGCTTCTTTTTCTGCTTCAGATTTACGCTTCAGCTCATCTTCTGCGTTTTTCTTCTTCTGAGTCTCTTCAGTCACCTGCTTGCGAAGCCTTTCTGCCTCATCCTGAGCAGCCTTCCTGAGCTTCTCAGCCTCAGACGCTTTGTCTCTGAGCTTCTGCAGCTCGGCTTCAGCTGTGGTTTTCTGTGAGATTGTTGTCTCCAACTGGACTCTAATGATGTGGATTTCCTCCTCAATCTTCCTACGACTGACTAGCGCCTCTTCCAGCTGCTGATTCTTGGACTTGATCTCCTGATCTGACAGACTCTTGAGATGATGCAGCTCTTGCTGTATGTTCTGCTTCTGTTTCTCTGCATCCACTGCGACGTCCTGCCTCCTGCTGGCCTCTTCCTTCATCTTCAGCTTCAGCTCCTGCGCCTCTTGCTCGGCCTTGGCCACAGATTTAGCGTGAGCCTCGGCCAACTGTTTCTGTTTATCTAACTCGGCCTGTATCTCTGCCATCCTTTTCCTCTCCTCTTCTTTGAGTTTTTCAGAAGCTTTCTGTATTAGTAGAAGCAAAGAGGGAGCGAAGGGAATTGACATAATGTTAGAGCAGTTAGACTAAAAAGTAAATCTAAAACATGTAGGTACACAAAGATGTAAATACACGAGACTATGTTACAGCTACAGCTTATTACCTACAACAAAGAGACAGTTCTTTCCACTAGGACTAAATACTGTACTGGGAAATGCTTGTCAAGTTTATTCAATGTATGGCACAAAGAATGACACTTTACTTCACAACACAGCACGCCACTATACTTTGATTTCATGCAGTTGACGCCCTCTAACTGACCAATACTCTATACAGATAAAGGGAAATTATATCATGAGGCCTTGCCATATTTACCACAATGAGTTGTGGACACAACAGCAAATTGTGTGCATGTAATATTAGCAAATAAACAAGGTGTGAGAGATATGTAGCTGCTGCTGCTATACTTTAATTCTTTAATTTCTGATACTGATATGATTGATTGGTTCAGTCGTCATCTGAGTTGTTTCTCTCCTCAGTCGACACACACTGCTTTATTTTGAGTGAGTAACTAGGCAGGGAATAAATAATAATCAGCATGCAAAAAGTATTAAGCATTGTGGGAAATGTACCGAAACTATAAAAAGAAGGTAAGAAACAGCACAATCATTAAAAACAATGAAGGTTTCAGCACAGTCAGAATTGATCGTGTAAGAACGTGTAAGTATCCACAACTATGAAGATTGGCATAGTGATGCAGCAAAGACAGCATGAGTTCATGTGACACACAACACAAAGGAAGCAGAAGTGACAAGACACGAAGCAACATCAAGAGATGAGCTCTACCATCGGGTAAGAGTGGTAGGTAATGGCAGGTGTTTTTACCTGTTAGGAAGGTTCAATATTTTTGAAACCTGTGATAATAATTGAACTCTTTCTGGTGTATAAACACCAACATCCTTCAGTCAATCAATTAGTCCATGGACAGAAAAATAATAATTGATTGATTATTAAAGTTGCTTTTAAAGCAAAAACAGTGAAAGAAATAAAACAGAGCATCTGCTGCTTTGCTTTGTCATATCTTTGAAAATAATTGATAGTTTTAGGCCTAAACAATACTGTCAAAAAAGTTAAGAAAGAAAAGAAGTACAGCTTCCAAATTTAATTTTTAAAAAAAAACAGGAAAATAGAGCTTAGAGTTAAAATCCGCAAAAACTGAGAAAGTTATGAAAAGTTTTCAAAAAATCCTGAACCTTCCCTTCACTACAGACAAGGGTCTGATGTACGGAGGAATGATATGAACTGAGAGCATCTTTTTTTTTTTTTAAATACCTGGTGCTTTGGGGGTTAATTCATCTCTTAAGCTTGTGAATAATATTCACCATGACAAAGCACTGGCGAGCAGGTTCAAAAGGATCAAACACAATATTAAGTTAGAAAAGAAGAAAAGGGAAAAAGTAAAGGTAGATTGAGAAATAATATCTGAGAGGGCAGGGAGCCAAACGGAAACCTTCAAATCACCAGTGTGAGTGATTTCAAGAGGAAATAAAGAAGCAAATACCAAAGTAAAATTGTTGGACAAGCAGCTGAGCAGTTAGAAAATGTGACTGAATTTGGAGCTGATGCCGAATCGGAGTCATGTGTACAGACTATGTGACATGATTTGACTGGATACACAGTGTAGGGGAATGAGAGACATATACTGTAGTGGGGATGTGATGTGCTACGACACTAGGATGAAACAGTTTGCTTCACCACTGTACGCTCTGCTATCCCGCTGAACAGATTTGGACTCTGAGAGTTTTTGAGTGCCAACATTTTGTTAGCGTTTAATGACAAATTATTTCCCATGTGTTAATCAGTTAACAGGCTTTGTTTGTGTTAGTGAGGCTTTGGATTTTCAACAGACGCCCGCGGCTGCTGTGTGTGAATACCTCGTCATCCTCCAGGCGGCGCTGCGTGTCCATGATGAATTTAATGTACTGGCTGGTGAGCGTCATCAGTTCGCTGTAGCGGGTCCTCAGAGTGACATACTGAAAGAAAAGCAGCAGCACAGAGTAATTAACAGAACCTTTATTTGGCATTTAACTTTAAAACACACTTTTACTGTCACTTTTTAAGAAGAAGACATTTAACTTTGCAGGATTACGTATCCAACAGTTAAAGATATTAGATTTTTTATCATAGTAATGACAGAGAGGTAAGATAAGCCAAAGCTTTCAGCCAAGCTAAACACCGGCTGGCTGCACGCAGCTCCTTATTAAAGATACAGGCATATGAGAGTCAAACTATCAATCTTTTCATCTACTCAGCAAGACAGCCAATAAAGCTATTTTCTTTTCTTTTAAGTTTTAACGAGGGTGGATGATGATCGGCCTCAGCACTGACACAGCTGCTTGTAAACCCACCTCTTGGATGATGTTATCAGATGCACACTCCATTTTGGGTTTCTTCAGAGGTGATGCTATTGGATCCTGGAGGGCTTTATAGGTCAAAATCTGGAACTCATAGTCCTAAAACAACAGGAAAAAAAAAAAAAACTGAGGTCAAGCTACAAAATAAACTCCCTTTTGTTATAAAGCTGAAAATGTCACTACAGACCTTGACTGAATCAATGTAGGCTTTTGCATTTTTCTCGCAGTTTTCAATCTTGTCCTTGTTTTTCTCGATCTCTTCCAGGAGTTTCTGTGAATGAAAATGGAAAAAATCACAATCTCTTTTTACATTGTCACATTGTCATGTTCCTACAAGAAGGAAAAGCCACAGCTGCCGGCCTTGTTTTCATGAATATAAACCAAGTTAAATTCATAACCAGTGAATAATTAAAGTAAAGAAAGAGGATTGCGTGCCATCATTCTAGATGAGTGTGACCACCAGAGGCTTAATGTTTTCCCATTACCCCCCACCACACCCCCTTCTCCCACAATACCTTCTCCTCTGCCAGCTGCTCCTTCAGAGCCTTCCCGTCACCGATCGGCACAGCTTGAATCTTCTCCTGCCTCTGTCTTGCCTCTGTGAGCCACCGGATGAGCCACTCGTAGCTTTCGTGGTAGGAATTCATGTGGCGCCCTAGGAGGTCGAGTTCCCGCAGTCTCAGCTCGATCTGAGCGAACACAGCCTGCCAGCGCTCCAGGAGGCTGCTGACCAGCTGACGGTAATGCTCCAGATCGGCGTCGCGCTCGCTGTGGATCCTCGCCATCTTGTCGTTGATGGCTGTGGCCCTCTTAAGCTCGTCCTGAAGCTGGTCAAACACGGCCTGGTCGGCCTCTGTTTCAGCACGCATCGACTGTCGGGCAAAAGAACGAACAGTGTGGGAACAAGCATGACACAGGTTCATTCACAACAAATAATATACAATGATTATAGATAATGAACTGTTGGAGGAAATACCTTCAGCTGACTGCGATGGTCCTCCACCTCCTTCTGCTCAGCTGGCACGTTACTGACGTCACGCAGACGGGTCTCATAAGTCTTCAGTGTGTCCTCTGCGTCTTTAGTGTTTCTGATCACAACATCAATGGTCTTCAGCCTGAAATCGAGAGGATCACGTTGTATAAGAATTAAAAAAAAAAAAAAAAGAAAGAAAAGCTCAATTACAGCTGTAAACTCATCAGGAAGTGCGGAGAAGGTTTCAGATGGACTCACTTGTCCAGGTAGACGGAGGAGAGGCCGTAGACGTGGTCCATCTTCTTCAGTGTGACGTCCAGTTCGGAGCGCAGCATCGGGCCGGAGCTGGACTGCTGAGGAGACGCCAGGACCTCCTCCGTCTTCTCGGCAATAGAGCTCAAGTCTTTCTTCAAGCCCTCCAACTCGGACTGGACTTTCTGCCGTCAGTTATTGAGCGAACAGATGAGTTAGTGTCATGTTTCCATTCAGTCAGAAAATGTTGGGATGTATAACAGAAAACCTATTGAGTTTTAAACAGACTGTTTGATTCATTTAGATTTAGAGGTGCTGATGTTCTTCCCATGACATTACCATTTGCTCTGCGGTCTTCAGGGCACACGCCTTTAGTGGCTCCTTGTCCACCGGCTGGCGAAGGCGTGTCACTGTTCGATTCTCGCATCCCTCCAGCCTCAGACGAAGATCCTTGATCTTTGTCAGGTAGGTCTTACACACTGACTCATCTTGCTCTCCTGGTTGATTCAACATAACATGTATATACATATATATATTATCTGTTTGCAAAGATCACAGGTTCTGAATAAATGAAGGTGGTTATTAGTTCAAGTCAGGTTTTGCATTGCATGTAAGATATAGATTTAATAACAATCAATCAAGCGACTGCAGAAAAACATGGCATGATCCTAAAAGATATAGAATTAGTGAGAGGGATTTATCTTATAGAAACATTTTAAAGCATAGTTTTTATTTTGGTGCAGTTAAGCATAAGAATCTGAATGAACTACACAGTAAAATTACTGTCCCTCATTTGTGAACACGTGTCACATTGTACACAACAAATTTGTCTCTTTATGATTGATAGTGATTAATTATAGTGATTCATTTATCATTTAATTGATTCAGTCTATAAATCAGCTGCCATGAAAACCATGCACAGAGACAGGACTGCAACAATGAGTGAAGTTAGGGGTAAAATCAGTCAAGGTGATGAAGCTGATTGAGTTAGTGAACGAAATGAAACACGACAGCACAACAGCCCTGGGTGCTCACAAACACACACACACACACACACAGTCAGTCAGCCAATCAAAAGCTCCTGTTACACATCTGCCACTGTGACTGCAGCACCTTACCTGCCCTGGGTGGCACATAGCCTGTAATGTGAATCCAACAGTCAACTTACACACAAATGATCATGACTGGATGTCAACACAAAAGTCTGAGAAATGATTCAATGAGAAAATAATACAATGTTTCTTGGATAATATAATCAATGTTTGGGTGATGATGATCAAAACCGCAGTGGTGTAAACTGACTGTACACACCTTGCTCTGCAGAGCTGACCATTGTGTTGTAGTGTTGGTTGGCTTTGTTGTAGTTAGACTCCACTTGCATGCGGTCCTCGGCCCTGAACATCTGGGAGTCCTGGCTGTCTTGCAGGAAGGCCTGGTAGTGCAGCTCCAGATTTCTCAAAGCCAGTCGGTACTCCTCCACCCTCAGGGTTTTAAACTGCAGGGGTGCAGATGGAGACAAAAACACTAGCTTAACACACAGCTGTACCTTATTCAAGTCGTTGTATATTAGGGGAAAGTGTCAGCAGGTTCAACATTATCTCCCACTGTAGTAAATCATTAGCAATGTTTTTAAAAGTCATCAGTGGTGAAATTATTCAACAGCAAGAGAAGAGTAATAAACTAATAAAATAAACTAATAAAATGAACATGGTCTCTCTCCACCATCACTGTTAATTTGAACTGTTTTCATACTTGCTTAAGCATCTAAATCTAATTAAACACAGACAACAGCACTGACCCCATGTGGTGAAACCACATTAATCAACAGCGGCTTCACAGATTTTATATTTTATATATATATAAATAACTATTTGTTTTTGTCAGATACAGTCCTGTGGTGTGTTGTTACCATGGTGATGTTCCACGATTTGATGATGTGGATGTCTCTCATCAGGTACTGCCAGGACAACAGACTCTTCATGTCCACAAACATCGTCTGCCACATCGTCTGCAGCCTCTGGAGGTTTCCGTCCAGACTGAGGAAGAGTACAGTGGAGGTGAGATCTCGTGCCATGTGCACGTGAGTCTGGTTCCTGACTAATAATGTGAACACCCTTAGCTCACCCAGCAACACTGTTCACGGCGTCCTTATTGGTGGGTGGGACCAGGAAGCAGATAGATGGCACGGACGCCTCACTGCCTTTATCGTTCAGCACCCGCCACTTGTACGGCTGCGAGTTGTTCAGCAGAGCACACTCGTCTCCTCTGTGGACCGTGATCTGGAGAGAGATAAACATGGATGCTCATGTCCAACCTGTCAACAGACTGAACCTAATTCTTATTTCATCAGATGTTAAACAAAGGCTCCACACAACTACACTCTGAAATTCTGTTAAAATTAGGAGGCCATCATTTTACTTTCATTAAAAATATGGAAAAAATTGGATATTATTCAAGATTTTCGTGGTTACCCCAATGTGTATCCCAGTGCTATGCAGAAGTTAGCTGTGTCACGCTTACCTCCACCTGTTTGAAGTCACAAACAGCCTGGATGGGCTGTTTGCCCTTTATGGGTGTAGCAGGGTTACGTGGTTTCAGCTGGACGATGGTCTTGGCTCTGCGCTTCAGGCCTTCCAAGTGAGTTTTGAACTCAGCCAGCTGCTCTTTCTCATCCTGTTAAGATCGGATTAACACATAATGTGGGGTATATCAAAATGAATGCTCAGTACTAATGATCAACAGTTCGTGGCTCAAAGAGAGCTTTTACAATCAGTGGATATGTTTCTGAGAAATGACAATTTCTCAAATAAAAGTAAGATCAATTTGAGAACAAGTTCCCATCACATGTACCATAGTGTCTCATGAAGCCTTGAATCAACAGTTTGTCATTTACTAGGACACAGAATAAGATGTACCTTTCAGTGGTACTGTAAATATCAACAAATGTGTTTATTGAAGTAAAACCTACAGCTGCGTCCTGCAGCAGATCCTCCAGCCGTGTGACTGTGATGGAGCGGTCGCATGTGTACTTCCTCTTCATTGTGTCTTGCATCTTTTTGATCCTGTCCTCTGCCTCCTTCACGTCAGAGAAAAACTGGACCAGGAAAAAAGTGGAGACATTAAAAGCTGCAGCGTTGTTTGATTGTTAAGAAGCTGGAGGACAAGCTAGCAAAGAATACGAAACGTTCACTCTTCATTGATAGACTGACCACTTTCGCTGGGAACAGACAGTTGTTAAGTCGTGAAGTCTTGTGCTGGGAGTCAGTAAACATACCTGGAAGTAGGCAGTGTTTTCTTTCAGGTGGGTTTCGATGCAGCAGCACAGCTGGAGGATCCAACTCCACTGAGTCTGCAGAGCTGCAGTAAAGGCCTGAGGAGAGGGAGGGCAGATGGGACAACAGAGTGTTGATGAGGAGGATAAATATATTCTAAAAATAATACAGTCACAAGATTCCCAATATGTGATGTAGTGTATGTAGACTGCAGGCGTGTACTGGGCCGTACCTCTATGGTCTTCCTGGCCGGGTGTCCGTCTCTGAGCAGCTTGTCTCCTGTGGTCTGGACAGTGTTCACCTTCTTCTCCCTGAGCTCCAGCTCCCTCATCAAACCCTGCTCACAAGATCAAAACACGGATGTTACACCAACAGTATATACCACAATCATCATCACTACAGAGCGCAGTGGCTGTGAACTTACAGAGTAGTTTTCTTTCTTGGCTGCCATGTTGGTGTTTCGTTCGCTCCAGTCGTAGTTGACCTCTTCCTCCTCTTTCTCGTTCAGCCACATCAGCTCTTTGGTCGCTGCGATGACGAAGGCGTGGAGCTGGTCCAGGTAGCGCAGGCGGGCTTTAGAGGCGTTCTGCAGTGACACACATGATGCATTAGACAGAACGGAGGGGATTTAAAGGGGGCAGCTTGATATATTTTCCACCTTCTCCTCAAGGCCACTGAAAGATCAGTGACGAATGGCTCTGTCTCTATTTATTACTTGAGTTGAAAAAACAAAAGTCTTTTTTCAGCAGTGAAATGTCATTTTAGACATTTGCCAACACCTGATACGGGTGTTGACTGAAATGTGTTTTTTGTGAGGAAGCTGATTGATGAGTAACTTCATCAGTAGTATGTTTGTCTATGTACGTCTCCCTTCATTTTAAATTCTGCTGTGACTTACCAAGAGCTTGCCATACTGAAGCTCCAGTTTTCCCAGATAGTCGCGGTAGGCAGCTTTACTGACAGGTGAGATCTGACTCTGATGCAGAGGAGAGGCAAGGTCAATGGTCAGTTGGGCAATATTATATAAAAGACAACGTTTCCTTCTCTTTAACTTGGATTTGATCTCGTTTAACCCACAGTGCAGATTGCAGGTGTGGTTGGTGATAAATAAAACCTTTCTCCTTCTACCTGAAACGTTTCCTCTAGCCTTGTGTTGCCTGTTCGTACCTCGTCAGCCTTTGCCCTCTCAATCTTGGACCGAAACTCCTCCACAGACTGGTGAAGGCCGCGGTGGCTGCCGAGCTGCGACTCCACGGAGGGCAGGTCGGACCCCCACTCTCCGTCGTCCACGCGGCGCTGGTTCTCCTCCACCCAGCCCAGCAAATCTTGGATGTAGCGCATGGTGACTTCGTCCAGCTCGGGCCGCACCCTCATGGGGGCCTGCTGCAGGACCTGGGCGGTGTGGATCTGAGTCATGGGGATCTGAGTGGTGGTCACGCCCGACTTCAGGCGCAGATTGTACTCACTGCGGAGGTTCACCAGCCGCTCGTGGAGACGATACACCCTACAGCCAGAATCAGTATGAGAATAATGACAGTTGCTGCTGAACTTGTATTAACAGGACTTCTTTCATATTCATTAGTTTCAACTTGTGAGACTCAGGGTTGTTTTCTTTACTGCATAAAGTCTGTTATTTGGACAAATCAAGCTAATTTAAAATTTAACCTCAAGCTCTACGAATTTCACTATTTTGACAGTTCATTAAATTAACAATTAATCAAGTAAATAAAAATCTAAATTGTTAGATCAACTGGTGATAAAAAATAATCATCAGCTGCAACCTTAATATCAAAGCTCAGTCAGTTTGATTTGTCTTTCTTTAGCACCTGCGATACATCTGCTCAGCCTGCAGGTGGCGTCCATCTTTGAGCAGCTGAACATCATTGAAGAGAAAGCGTATCATTCCTTCTGCTTTCTCCAGGTCTGCCTCCATCTCTGCTGTGTGCTGAGCAGGTTTCCCTGAGCTCATCATCCTCACATCCTGCACCACAGAGACAACGGTGTTACAGCTCTGCGTCCGGCTGCGGCGACTTCAGGTGAAATAACAGTGACTGGCTCTGTCTCAACAGATTCCTGTCTCACCGTCTGCAGCAGAGTTTCCACCTGGTTGAGCTGCTCCTCACACACCCCCGACTCCATCTGGACCTTGCTGACGATCCTCTGAAGTCGCTCCAGCCTGTGGTGGGAGAGGGGGGAGTTATGCGGGGAGGTGAAAGGTCAAAACTCACAGTAAACAAAGGGAAGTAGTACTTTTCTATTTTGCTTTTTCGCTCTGTTGTGATTAATTGAAGTAAAACTCATCTCATTGCAAGTAAAAATGAACCAACACATATAGTTAAGTGAAAAAATGCAAGCACTCACTCCGTCCTCTGGCGGAATAAATATATTAACTCGTATCCCTGATGCATGAAAGCCATGATGGAGCTGAGTCTGTCCACTGAAGTACAGTTGAGATTTTTCAAAACTCACTTTCCAAATGTTGCAAAAGCCAAAATCAGCTACAGCTACGCCCTAACTACCATGTGATTAAAAAAAAAAAAAAAAAAAAAAAAAAAGTTCATATATCAAATGACCATATTATTGTGAGGCTGTTTCCAAAGCGATGGCACGACTGTCATGTGTTTGCCCTAATATGATTTTTTCTTCCCACCCCCCAAAGCCAACTCATTTCATTGCCAAAGTGGACTTTGTCATTAGGAAATGAGTCATCCTCATGCTCACACAGAACCAGTTTCTTCATTTCTTGCGGTTTTAGCCAGTTATAAAATAAAATAAAAAAATGTAGAGTTTGCACAGTTGGCACAGAGCATGTGATGAGGTTTAGTCTGTGGCCCACTTACCTCTCAAACTCTGTCCTGAGGAGACGCTCTCTCTCCAGTATGGCCACGTGCAGACGACCCCATTCCTTCTCCACATCAAGGGGATGATAACTGGGCGGCACTTTGATGTGACCTGCCTGCACTGCACCCTGTAAGATAGCGGTTAAACAAATGTGTTTCAATTTTCTCTCAAATGACGAACGCAGCAGCAGAATCACTTTAACCATCCAGACATTTGGAGATGGTTCACCCTGAATTAAAACAACTGGATGATTTTTAATTTTTACACACTGATGAATTGCTCTGTGTGCCGGTGTTATTAAAACTGCGCTGGAGCTCATTTCTCTCCTCTCTTCTCCCTGAGGCTTTTGGTTTGTGTTGCTGTACCATATGTTGCACTCACACACTTCTTCACACATGCACTCACCTACACATAACACTATTAATTTAAGTTCCCTCCTCAGAATTATTGTCTTTTCCTTCATAAAATGCGTTAATTGGCTGGACTGTGTGCATCTCCCTCTTAAGCCACGTGGCCCAGTTTGTGACCCATAGTGTTAACAGTCATGACATGTTATTTTACTAGTGTCCTTCAGGCAGGACTGCAGGGTCTAAAGGTTAATTATCAGTGTAAAACTGGAATTTGCCTCAGTTGTATCAGAGCAAAGGCAGTTGACCTTCATGACTTGCTGACTGCAGATGAGAGAACTCACCTCAAAAGACTTGAAGATGTGTTTGGAGCGGTTCTTGTCGGCCTCCTTTGCAGGGAGTTCTGTTTCCTTAAACTTCAGAAACTGACGCCAAAGAACCTGCAGATCAGAAAAGGGACAAATTAGTTCGCCGTCAGTTCATCATTGTTGTTGTTATCTCGGTCAAAACACCAGATCCAGTCACCTCAATCTCCTCATAGCTGGTGGGGAACTTCCTCTCCTCGAAGACGAGGATGTGGTGTCTGATCCACTGCAGCAGCACGGTGACCAGCTCATAATACTCCTGCCAACGAAGCTCCAGCTCCTGAAGTACAGATACAGACAAGTTTAAAACCTGGAGGACAAAGTTTTACTCCATGAACCAAGAGAAACGAACAACATGTTGATGAATTTACAAACCTGCTGCTAAACATCATCTCTATACGTTCTATGAAAGGTGATAATAAGCAGCGGCAGTCATTTTTAACAGCTCTGAATAAGAGCATCTACTGATCTTACAATTAATACACTGTAAAATATTAAATTGCATCATGTTTAAAATTCAAATCTCATTAAGAACATAGAATAAATGCAGCACTTATTTTTATATATCTGTTTCTTCAGATGTAAGGTATTGTCCCACATCTTGTCTTTGCTGCTAAAGATATTTATATTTGTTTATAGTGACATTATTAGAGATTTCAGATGGTTTGGTGAGGTGGAAGAGGAGGACTCACATTGGCACTCACACCATCCTGAACGTCAGGTACTCTGGGCATTACATCATACAGAGAGGAGACGTATGTGATGATGGATTTCTCATCTGGATGGGGCACATCAACATCTATAGCAAGAGGAAAGAGAAAACGGGAATTAAAAATAATAGTGATGTTACTTTTTAGTGAAATACAAAAGGACAGAGGAAGTCTAAAAAATTGGGACACTAATGTATTAGTTCATGTTTTGGAGCCGATAGATATCAAACTAAAATAATCTTTTGAGATTTGGTTTGCAAACGTGAATAACTCCTCTGTGTGAAAAGAGAATAAACACACGCTCTATTATTCCCTAAAGTAAAATTTCCCATCTCACCCTCGGGGTCGAGCAGTCTGGTGACGCCCAGGTCTCTCTCTGCCACGCTGAAGGCCTGCTCCAGATTCTCCTGGTTGCTTTGACGGTACACTTGACTCATGTCAATCAGAGTGGGCCTACAGAAAGAAACCACCCAGACAGAACAGTGACTGAAACTGGGTCGTTACACTACTTACTTCAGATAAAAGACTCTTCTTAAACGTCTTAAATTAAATTTGACCAGTGGAAAATGTGGGGGAAAAAAAACAAACTCTTATTTTAACGTGCCAGCTCTAATTCCACGCTGACAGCTGGCAGGTAAAAATGTTATGTTGCATATTTCATGATTTATGTTGCTGGAGGCAGGACAATGAGGAGAACTATCACTGATCCAGAAAGGACAAGCAAAAACAAGAGTGCTCATTCCCAGAGCAGCTTAACATTCCCCTATATTTTTATACACAAACAAGACACTTTGTCTGTAAGTGCACTTTGCCACAGAGATAACTGCAGTCCAATAACACGTGGGCACAAGCACAGAGCAGATCATAACACTTAGGGGATAAAAGTGCTTCTCACAGTCTGAGCACACAGGATGTATTGTAAATTCTGTACATTTAAAGCTTTTTCAAAACACCACATACACTTGCACCACTCTGTGGATGTAGTACTCTCTGTGTGCAGGGCTTGGCTCTCCCTCCACATAGCAGGCCTGCCTGTAGGACTGTCTGCCTCTGCTCAGGTGGATGATGTGAGGCTCTGATCCCCATTCGTGCTCCTCGCTGTGGGACCCTCGACTGGAGCGGACCCTGGGGCTCTGGGAACCTTGACCCGAGTCGAAGGGGTTTTCGGTAGGTATGTCCTCACACAGCATAACCACCCTGTCCTCCAGGTCACTGACGGAGCCCACTGTGCTGCTGGAGGCACTGTTCAGACGCCTCTTGGAGTGGAACTTCCTCTTCAGGTTTAACATCGTAGCAATGATCAAGTTAAAGGCACTAAAAGGTTTCCAAGGTTTTATTTTGCTGAAAAACTGAAGTTATAAAAAAATGTTTGAAGCTATGGTAAAAGTAAGAGCATTTCCATCCTGGCTTGTAGGCTCTAATTCCTGGTTGCATTGAAGTCCTCTTCTTGTTGTCCGTTTTCAGCCTTAAGTCTGTTTGGCCAAACCACTGATCTCATCTCAAATCACTCATCTCTGCAGCTCTGCAGCTCTTTGCCTCCTGCTCTTCCTCCTCGAGAAAGAATCTATGGCCGCGTGGTTAACGTACCTGTGCTTTGCTACGACCTGCTGAGTCTGCAGTGAGCATACCTCCGGGGCAACCTTTTCTCAAATTAGCATAATACACCCACAGTGTCAAAAGAAAAGCCGCTCTCCTGTCACATCGAAAGATGCCAACTGCACTTCTACTCCTTTGTCGTGTGGTGAGCGATCCTGCAAGGCTTGTTTCACAGTGCAAACACAAAGACTTAAAGTGGCACTCCACCCAAAATACATGGTTTCAGCATGAAACAGTCGCCTCCCGGAGGCTTGAAAGGTGGCAGTTAAAGTTTAGAGTTTCCTCACTGAGGAGAAGGGTGGTTTTTGTGAGCTTGGCTTCATGTCAGTTCTTATGGTTACAAGCAGTAAACAGTATTTCAAACTGCTGCCAAAGTTTGTGTGTTTTGATAGCCTTGATTGAACATAAAGATAGATAATGAAAAAGTGGAGGAAGCTTTTAAAGAACTTGGAAACTTGTCACCAATGTCAACCATAAAAACCAACATGAAATGAAGCTGTTTTTAGAGCCGCATTTAACCATAAAATATAGAGTTTGATGATCAAAAGTAAGAAGTTGTCTAACAGTCACACAGTGTAGCTGAGAGCAGATACTGTAGAAGGACATTTTAAAGTTTTTATTAATTTGTCAACAATTACAGCTTCTTCTAAGAAGCATCTGTAATGTATTGTATTGTATTGTATGAGTTTTCAATGAATGACTGACAAGACAGTGTAACAGCTTTATAATTAGATTTAATGAGTAGACAATTAAAACAAATGTTTAAACATATTAAAGTATTAACTATTAGAACGGATGAGTCACTGATGAGTTTAAAGGTTTAAACGTTCATCCTTTACCTCATATATTACAGCTTTATAAACCATTTATTAATTATTTACTGCTGTAAATGCTTATTGAGGGGTGAGTTAAAATGTAGGATTTGCAGAAAGGATTTTCTATGAATGAAGTGAGGAATTCAGGCCTGACATTTATGTGTTTGATCTATAAAAGCTGTTCATTTTGTCCTGACATGTGATGTGTATTGCCCTAAAACTTAAAATATGAATTTAGCATTCCTGCTCCTGAACTTCTGAATGTGCAATAAATAAAACAGGCAGAGAAATGTGAAATATGCATAAGGTCGCACAGGAGACCGTCTTAACTGCCTTTCAAGTTCATTTACTACAGCGTTGAAAGATCCCAAGTCCAGGCAAGCTTTTCAAACCAAAAGGTTTGTGTGTGCTTTGAAAAATGCTTTAGTGCAACATCTCTACAGAAGTTTCTTAATAATCCTTTTGTGCCACTGTTGTTATAAAGATGGGTTTAATCACATTTTCCACATAATCTCATTTTTGTCATTTATTTTTTGTGTTTCTTGCCTTAGACCATTTTTACTTTTTAGTTTTATCTTTCTTGCCATGTTCTCCAAGCTTTCCATTTTCCATCATAGTAGTCACATGTATTTGGGCTCAACCTGGCAGGCGAAGCTGTAACTTTGACCTAGTGGTGCTCCATGTCTCACCTGTGTTTGTGTATGATGGCGTTGAAGAGCTTTCCGTCCCTCCAGCTGGTGGTGAAGTTGTCGCAGCGCAGGCCCTGATATCCCTCCACCATCCTCTGAGACCACAGCAGCAGCTTCTCCTTGGCCGTCATGTCGTCTGACTGACCGTTCACCTGAATGTCCGAGATCTGGAGGAGAAGACGGGATAAGACGAAGCATGTAGTCAGTGATAGGACTGAAATCAGGATGGTAAAGAGATGACATTAGGATAGGTATCAAATTTAGCATCCATCAAATAAACAAGTCATGTATAAAGCTGCCATAAACAGTGGTATATGTATTAAAATGTTATGGTGAAGTTACTTATTTCCCAGCAGCACATGGCTTTTCTTTAATACACTGAATCTGACTGAAGTCTGAACTTTTTTCCAGTTTGCCCACTGATTTCTTCCAGACTTGCGATGAGTCACATTTGAAACCTCAAATAGCAACCGCCACTTTTACTTGAAGGGTCCATGGAATCCATGAAACTCACTGTTTTGGAGAGAAACACTAACACTTTGTGATTATAAGTAACCAAAACAGAAATCATAAAATAGTGAGTGAAATCCTCTCTGAGTCACGGGCTTTACTGTAAGCTCCAAATAAAAAAGATCTCCATAAATACGCTGGCTGATATAAATGAATGTTGGACTTTGAAACAAAACCTCCACAGGCAAACTCCTCTTTTTTGAAGAGCTACAAGACAAAGCAATGAATCACAAGACCACAGCCCTAAAAGTCCCTCAGCAATACTTTTAATGCATAAAAGACAGACGACAAAATAAACTGTAGATTTAATCAATACAGATGTCTTTGAGGTGAATTCCAGTTGACTCGAAGGAAGTCTACATGAAGTCTACTGGTTTGATTTTGCTGATTGTTGACTTAATGAGCCTTATCTCGATTAATCCGCCCCCCAGTAGTTGGCGTCTGTGCCACATCTATAATCGGATGTGCGAACGGCACTTATGAAAAGTCTTTGGTGTTTGTTTTGGTGTGCCTGATGCACCAGGAGGGCAGGGCTCTGCACAAAAGTAGGCACACTTTGTAAAAAGTGAGAACAATCACAGGAAACCTTTTGCACGTCAATTCTGCACGGTACTATTTCACTTGTCTTGTTGCTGAAGCCTCCACCTACTTAAGGCTCTAATCGATTCAGAATAAATGTCTGCGACTCGGAGTAGAGTATTTTGGACATGTGTGAGAAGAGGGAAAACACCCAACAGTGGGTAAATCTACAGTTTTTAACAGCTGCTGCTGATGAGTCATGGCAGAATTCATAATTTCACTTGAAGCCTCTTTTTTTTTTTTGCAGGAAAGGGTACAGGAGGGAAAAAAGAAGGCGTTTCTTCCTTCTGTTATTTTCCCTGTGGAAGGGAAACCCTGGTGCTACACTCTGGACAAGGGCGCAAAGTGACTCAGAAGCTGAGTGGAAACAGGACCTCTGCTCTCTGCCTCTTTTTTTAAAGAGGTGCTGAGAGAATCCCGGCTCCCTCTCTGTCACGAAGCAGCCCATTATTTCAACCAGTCACCTGTGTATTAGTAATCTCTGAGCACCTGGGGAGCTCAGAGGAAATTCTCCATTGTTTGTGATGACTAGCATGTGCTCAAACAAAGAAATTATGGCTTTATTTAGAGGAAGTAATGGCTGCCTGATGACTAAGTGGATCTAAATGGGAGCTTTTGGTTTTGTTACTAGAAAATCAAAGACATTTTACCATTTTAAAACTAAAAAAACTATTAAAAAAATATTTACACTGATGCTCAGTTAGATATCAGACTATAGTTACATTTTTAAAAAACTTGAGAAAGCATTCCACTGGGTTTGACTTGTTTTAAGTTTTCAAGTATCCTTTCAGCTTTCTCATGGGGTCACTGAGTCACAGAGAGGGACGAGGAAAATGATCCCACACCCACATCCTAACATCACAACCATTATAGCATCAAAAAATCCTCATGTGCTCCCACTCCTTTTTCCAAAATCCACCAAACCATCTGCGGAATGGATTTTATTCCCCATCAGAGACTCATCTGTCCGGTGACTAATGCTTTCCTCCAATGAGGCTTGTGTGGCCATAGGTGGTACAAGCAGATTTATACTGTTTATGTTTGAGAGTGAGGACTTGATGGAAACATATAGAGCTTCACAGGACCATGGAAAGGAACAAAAAAGGCTTTGAAACAGACTGACATGAAAATCCTTCTTAAAAAAATGAATGAATGGCTTTTTTCAGTGTTTAGTCTTTGTGCACTCCCAGGCTCTAGAAGCGGTGGTAGTTGTGTATAAGAGGCTAAGTGCTGCCAAATGTCCAATAAAGTCCATTTGGAAATGATTGGTTGCCCTGCACTGTAACTGCTGTGTCAACATCGGGATAAATTGACGCTGATGACTGAAACGCACACAGGGAACCTCACTTTGATTTTCCTTACTGTGCTGCGGAAGCAAACTAATCACAAGGTAATGAAAGTAAACTGTGCAAAATGCATGTTAGTCATACATTGGAAGAATGTCTTCTTATGCAACGCCAACGTGCAGTCTGAAACATAAACACCAAACGTTCAGGAAATGTGATTCAGCTGTTTCCAACAGTTTTTGCGTCCGACCATTTCTTGCAAATCTCCTACTTTACAGCAAGATTGAAAAGTTTCCTGCATTACCTGGAAGTGAAGGATGATGGTCCATATCAGGCCCAGGGTCAGCTTGGGATTCCCATCTGCAATGTCATCATTCCTGATGTTGACCAATTTGACCTGAAAGTGTGTGGAAACCAAAGAAATGATCAAGATTATAGTTTGTTAATGACTGAACAAGGATGGAAACAGAGTCACAAATATATCCTGAATATAGATATGCATAAAAAATCTTGTTTTTCTTTACCGACCTGTCTGTGTTTGAGAAAGTCCAGAGCGATCTGTACATTCTGCAGCTTGTGGAAGCGCATCCGGCCTTTCTCCCGCGGCTGAAAGAGACGAGATGATACCAAACATCACGAAGGGAGAAGCCATGAGGTTCAAATGATGAACAAACATCAAGGCCCCATGACTGAGGAACAGGTGTTTCAGTGTCCAGCAACACCTTTTGTGTTTAAATCAAAGATCTACTCTACTGTATTGAAAGCTTCACAGTCATGGTCTTTGAAAGTCAAATTAAAAAAAGACAGCAAATTTGAAGCGTGATTCAAATTCTGCGTGGTTGTGATCAAAGCGTTTGGCCAGACCTTCACTAGATCTGAGCCTACATGACCCTGAAATGCAGTCGAGATCCAGCCAGGATGTCATGATAGCATGATGATGAATGAAAAAAGATCTCAGTGATTTTCCCAATCTTCAGTCTCAATCATCTTCTCTGAGACCTACCAACAGCCTTTTCCTGCACTATAGGAAACATCTTTTACATCATAAAACTGCCTCAGATCTTATCTATAACATAGTCCAATTGAGCATCTACAGTTTCTAAGCCTGCACAGGATAGAGTTTCCCCCAGGGGTGATGGCTGTGACATGCATTGGTGCTCCACATATTAAGCTTTCAGCCAGCCTCAAGCTTTGCTGCAGAATTAGTCAACATATCAGCTTGCAGTGATGAAACTTTGGCTTTTTGCTTTTATTACAGTGAAGGAACCCAATACGTGCATCTCTTGTTTGACCCTAGATAACTTCATCTGACAGATTTAAAAAGGACCATACCAGTTGTTTTGGATGTTAATTTCCAAATTATGTGAATATTTTTTTTCCAAAAGGAAACACATTTAAAGATTAGGGAAATTGCCAGGTTTTCCCCTTAAAAAAAACAGCCTTGACAAAAATTGGTTGGTGCATTCAGTGTCACATCACGTTGTTTTCTGATTGGTTGATTTGTCGATATGTCTCACCGTGAGAACTTTCTGAATCTCTCCGTGGAGAGGATGTCGTACATTCAACTCCCGTCTGTAACAGCTGAAATTCACTCAGTCTAGATGAGGCTTTAGTGCGATAAGATAATCAACCAGTGTATTTAATTTGATTTCCGTGTTAAAATCATGTTACAACTGCATGGTGACGCAGCAAACACACAACAACTATTTGGAAAAAAAAATTCTTGGCTGCACACTCCGCTATTTTAGTGAAGCATTCATGAGATACTGCGTGTTTGCTGCTGGAGAAGATCAAAGGTGCGATTTGAGACGGACTGTGAAAATGCTTTAATTCTCTGCGTTGAAAAGTTTGCTGTTCTGGAGACGATAGTATGGTCCTTTAACTACACTGAAGTGGAGAGTTAGATTAAGGACAAATACAGTGGATTTTTTTTTTTTTTTTTGCTCTTTTTCCACTTGCGCAAATTTCCTTTGTGAAATGTACTTTACTGTAATTTATCCCCTGTACTTCACGTTTGAAAAAGCACAACCAGAAAATGTCTTTAAACAATAACAGTAGAGTCTACATGCATCTGGAGGCAACACCACTACGTAAACCCACTAATATCAAAACATGACGCCCGAGAGATTCGGCCCGCCTGATAAAATGGAGGAGGACGATGTTTGACACAAAAAGGGACAATATACAGGGAGTGTGACTGTCATCATGCACAACCCAGCAGCCACCTGGGGTGGTGACACATGCCACGCCCGAGGAGGCGGCCAGCCACAGTCCAGGCGCCACTCACCAACCGCACGTTCCTCACAACGTCACGTTCCCTCGGCTACCAAGGCAAGAGCATCGCAAGAGAGGAAGGCAGAGGCAAAGGGGGAAAGGTCAGGGCAAAGGTCAGCAAACAGGAATTAGATAAAGGAAAAACCAGGGGTCAAACAAGTCAGTGCAGAAAGGTTACGAGATGGAAGCAAAGAATGAAAATTAGTGTTTTAAGGCTACATCACCAGAAGGTGTGTTCCCAAAAGACCAGTGCTAAGGTAAGTAAAGTAAAAGAGTGCGCATAACCTCAGCATGTACTGAAATGTCCAAAAATCTCTGGAGACTCAAATTCAGCACATGCAAGAGTGGAAACAAGGAGCCCACCAGTAATATTTGACTCAGATAAACATTTAAGACAGTTTGAGTTACAATGGAGAGACTGGAACAAATATGACAGCAAATAAAACCAGTAGGACAGAAGAGCAGGGACAATAAGAAAGGTTTGGACAGGACAGGGGGTTACGGCAGAAGCAGATATCCCAATATCTGAGGGTCAAAGGGCAGTAAAACTCACCAGCGTCTCTCCAGAGAGCACCTCCAGCAGGGAGATGAGATTGTGTCCATCTCTGAGGTCCTCGTAGAGGTCAGTGATGTGTCTCTGGGCCTGAACCGAGAAGAGAGGAGATTATTTTATATTTTTCAGATATTTTATTGGACCATGCAGGGAAATCCCATCGTGTCAGTACGAGTGTTGAATCACTGCTTCTGTATTCATACAAAACATAGAGTTGCTGATCTCCACAGTGACAGTAAGAATGACACTTCTACAATCACATTTGACTTAATAACTTAATATCACCTTTAAAAAAAGAAAAAGAAAATGGCGTAAAAGGAAGAATGTTAACAAGCTGATTCTTATTTTCTTATCTTCATAGTTTTTCATTATTCCTACTGAGATCATTTGACACACCACAATCTGAGCAGTTAGATGATCAGTTGTAAACAATGACTACATTATCTAAGCCACTTGCTCAGAGGTGAAAATGTAAGTGAGGCAACAAACATGTTGGCTATAATCCCTCAATATGTAGAAAACAGTGCACAACTCTTCTGGTCTGCAAAATATATTTGATGGGGAGTGAGGCTAATAATTTAAACATTTACCTGAAGTTTCTTCAGGTAAATGATTTGGCAAAAGTTGTGATATTTCTCTTGATCTAATATGTTTGTGTCTCCGAGTTAAATATCATATCAAAATTTGAAAAGCTATCTTCCTTTCAGACTTCTAACTATCTAACCTAACAGAATCCCAAGTCCCATACTACGTCCTAAACTTTAATACATATGTAAATATTTGGTTTCCAGCTGTTAAAAAAGAAGCTACAGAACATGTGAAAACTAAAAACTAGTTGCACTGTAGACGATATTCAGTTAGAAAACAGGCCAAGTGTTAAAAGGAAGGGGGAAAGAAAAGGTCAGAGGTTAGGACCAAAAGAGCTTAGTTAAAAAAAAAAAAAAAAAAAAAGGGGTGAGAGAGGGTAAAAATGTTTACACAGACATGCAGGCAGAAATGAATGTGTGTCCACTCAGCACTCTGCTCACAGACACCACCTACCTCTCCCTTCCAGTGCTGATGGGAAAGGATGGGAGGACAGGGTGAAGGATGAAGGAAAGAAGAAACAGTTTGATGTGAGAAAATGTAAAACTGCAGGGGCAGAAGACAGAGGGCAAACATGCAGACGCTGGTTTCATTTTACAGACATTAGACAAAGACAGTTGCTTATTTTCTATTCACTTTTTTTTTTTTTTTTTTGGCGTTTGATTTAGTCTCACCCTGTTTGCAATGGGAAGCATAAAGTTTAAATAACACAGAATAATGTCAGGTTTTCTTGAGTGAGGTGTAAGACTCAGTACAGCAGAGCTGACAGTAAGAATCAAGCATTCTTGGCGTCACAGTTTAATCCCATGACTCTGTTGTGACCATGAGTCCAAAACGCCTCAGGGGCAGCCAGACCGCCGCCCTGCTCAAGTTCAAATCTGAGGGATTTTTTCCGACAAAGAAACAGGGACTGACAATAAAGCGGCGTATCACAGGACGCACATGGAGGACGGCAAACATTCCTCACAGTTTAACACACATCAGTTCTCGTGTGAAAACAAAGATTCATCATCCTAATGAATGTGGCTCTGAACGGCCGCCAACACGCTCCAGGTGAATCAGTCTCGAATGTTCAAAGCTAAAAATATCCTCCGATATGTCAAAAATGATGAGCAACACACATCAACAATGAAATTATAGGACAAACACACAACTGTTATTTTCATGTTTATATCCGTTGTGCGTGTGCAACAAAGATATTACTTCAAACATAATGTATCTAAGTGATACATTAATTATTCAGGCATCATAATGACATTACATTACCTGAGCTAATGCACCTAAACTGTCCTATACAGATATCGCCTCCTTTTTAAAACTGAGGCCTTTTGCTTCCTGGAAATATCAAATCAGCAGCTTGAACGGCAACAATTGGCCGATCAATTAAGAGAATGTTAATTGACAACATTTTAATAATTGATTTCAGTCATTCAGTCATTTACTGTTTTCTTGTTGTATACAGCTGTAAATTTAATATCTTTATGAGAATAAAACTCAAAGATATTCTATTTATTTTCAAAAAACAACAATGAATGTTTTGTTTTTTCTCCTTGATACTGATTTAATTGATTGAATACATTACCAAAATTATTGTCTATAAAATTTCTCTCAATCAACTGATTGCTTCAGGACGAACTAATGTTATTGTGGCTGCGGCCCTGGATTCTGCACCTGACTGCTTAGATATCTAGTTTCCTTTTTAAGGGTTATGGGCCAGAACACTTGACAAGTTTTGTTTTACAGTATCATGTCTGAGAGCATATTTAGGACTATGGCCCCACATTCAGTCCCGGAGCTTCCTGTTCCCCTGCAGAGCCCTGAGAAGCCGCCCCGACAGCCTGGAGCCCAGATGTGAACCCTGACTGAGCCCGGCCCACCGCACCGCTGCTAAAGTGAGACCAGGTGTTTGTGAGTCACTCACTCCCTCAACAGTACAGTTAACACAAATAGCATGTGTGGATTTTAATGTGCAGAGACGTGATCTTATTCACTTAAAAAAAACAAAAAAACAAACAAAGAAACAATGGGGTGTCAAGAATCTAAATCAGATTTTGCTTTGTTTTCCAGTAACTTTCCAACTAACTTTTCCCAGCAGCGAATATGATCAGACAGTTGTGTATCTTCAAACGAAACATTGTTGTGTAATCTAATCTATTGTAACCAGGTGAGATATGAAAGAAACTGTTGGAATTTGAGTTAAACAGAACAGACTTTAATAGTCATTTAAAAACATCTGGAGTCTTCTGTTTACCAATATAGAAATATGCCCTTAATCAACTAAAGTGAACATTTTAATTACCAAGTTTTAAGTTTAGCCAAATGTACAAAATAAACATTAATATTAGTGATTGAAGGTGAAGTGTGTTTTACCTTCATCAGGTGCTTGTTGACCCATTTTGTGAAGGTCTTTTTCTGGACTCTGTCCCGTTCATCTGCGGAAAGACGAGATAAAAACAGATGCTGAGTTTAAATAAAGCAATAAAGCAAGATCCACGTACTTGTCTTGTAAGTTGCTTCAGATAAAAGCATCTTAATTGTGTGTTAAATCAATAAGAGCCATCAGGCAGCCATCAGTTTAGAGGGACTACTTTTTGTCACCTATGATTGTGACCAGGGTCTGAGGTGTTGCATTCAAGGATCCTTGTAGAGAAAAAAAACCCAGTGCATTGTGCTTGTGTTGTGAAAAGCATTGTGTAAACTTCACTGCTTTTCTACTGACAGTGTTGAAACAGAGTCTATTACGACAACCTAATATGTTTTAACTGAGATTGATCATCTGTCTCCAGTGAGTTCCACGTTCACGCAGTGAAATGACTGGAAATCGATGTCTCTATTCAAACTATTAAGCTTTGGGACTGTGGACACTTCATCTGAAGCAAAGTCAGCCTATTTTTCATTGTGACAGACGGCATAGCTGTCACGAACTGTTGTGAACCTGGCGTGACCACTTAGCCACAGGGTAACTTCTAGTTCTCACTGATTTATTTTAATCGTTTTTGGAGGCCAGGGACAGTAAAATTATCTGTCACAGGGAAAAAGAAAAAACTGGAGCAAAAAAATAAACATTAATTTTGTTTTTCACAATAGAGTTTTTCTGTTTCTCTACCCCTGGTAATCCCACAACCCCTTAGATTTATTTTGTGACCCTTCAGAAGGGTCCTGACCCATAATCACTGCTTTAGAAAATAAAAGCGTAAACATCCAAACCAAAGTTGTGGTCCCACATGTGATGGGAACCTACAGGGAAAAATTCCTTGAATTAAAAAAAGGGAAAAGATACAGTTTTCCCAGAGTCACAGACATCTGATTGATGTTCGTTGAACATGTGATGTCACCAGAGATATTAAAGATGCCGTCGATGACTCAGGTGGGAACCTTACTCCCTCTTATAGTGGTTTAAAATATATCCTTCAAAACAAAAAGGGAAAGTTGTCGTACTTGTCGGGGGGAAACCAGTAAATTACCTCTGACATCCCCCAGATTAGCACCTTCACAGGAACATGTCCTGACTTGTGAGATTCTGCTGTTTTGGTTTTGATTTCAGTCTGATTATCCCGAACAGGACTCGCACATACCAGCAGGTACCGTGTGTCTGTGCGTGCTGTGCCAAGTTTTCCTGAATCTTATCGACAGTGGAGCGAATCTGGGGCGAGAGAGCGTTCACCCCTTCACTGATGTCTGTGAACAGAACATTAGGATTTGAGTATGTGGCTCGCTGTGTGGTTCTCTAACCAGCGTAAGGAGCTTGTTTGCATCTTCTGCATAAGAAGTGACATCAATGCTCATGTAAGTGAAGTGATCAGATGGAAAGGGAACAGAGTAACCAGAGGAAGAGACGACATCCCCTGGTGCCAACGCCCATTTCAGGGTGGCATTATGTCAATGAGTCACAAACACATCTGACTGTTTCAGAGTCGAAACAGGGAAGTGGGAAAAAAACAAAAATTCTACTACTTCATTTGATCATGAGCACATGACTTTGCATCCATGTTGGACAAGTGTGATCAAATCAGAAACAGGAATTTTGATTGTTTCAAAAAAAAAACAAACAAAAAAAAAAAAACCTGTTGACACTAACTGTTATTGACACAGTTGGTTCTTCATGCTGCTGAACACATGTAAGAAAACAAGGTCAGACAGAGGCTGAAAGCTGCTCTTAACATTCCTGAACAGAAAAGTAAACTTTACTTCTCCCTCTCGAAAATAATGTGGTTGCTCGGCTGAGTTTTGTAGCCTGGAGCAAAAGAGCCGCGGATGTTTCTCCTCATCCACTGAATCAAAGAAAACTTCTGAGATGAGGTGAGAGATGTCAGGTGTGTTGACAGAGCAGCAGGCGTCCACTGCAGTGTGGCTGTATGATCCAGCCAAATCATACTACGAAACAGTGTGATTTTTTAAAAATCTTTTAATTTTAAAAGATGGTTTAGCACTTCTCTGGTTCAAGCATCTGAAAACTGCATTAGAAAACATTGTTTCCGCTCAGTTTAATAGACAAACTTTCTTCTGTGCTGCAAATTTCAGATTCAGATCAGGAGCGAAACAGTTTTCTTCTCTTTAATCTGTTTTTCCACTCAAAATGGGTGTCAGCTCAGCTGACCAATAAAAAGAGGAAAATCCATGACACATAAAGGGGTGTGTCTCGTTTGATAAAAGGGAGGCAAAAGACCACCACCACAGAGAAAACTGGATTCTTCGCGAAGTTCAGACATTAAATTACCAACTTTATATGGTGTTACCTTTTCTATAAACACAAATAAGGTAAGAGCAAAATACTACAGACGTCAAAACTAGTGTGATACATTCAACAGCTGAGAAAAAACTGAACAAACTGGACTTGTAATTTGTCCAAATCAAATAATTTAACAGAAAAAAAAAACTCTGAAGCAGTACCACTGATACAAAGGCACATCTCTACCTTTCTTGTAATCCATCCTCTTGAGGATCCCCTGGTAGTAGGAGTCCTCTATGAAGACCCCGTCACTACCCACACTGTCAGAGGAGTAGTTTCTGAAGCTCTGCTGCATCGCCATGCTGGTGTTAACTCAGTGTTCAAAAACAAAAACAGAAGCCTGTGCAGGGGCGATGATATCTCCTGTATGAGACTTCCACTTCTCCTTATTGCATGAAACACTGTTTCACAGTGAGGGATCCTGTAGTTAGATGGGAGTGTTCAAGCCACTGATTCAGTTTCTTAAGTCTTACTCCCTTTTTTCCTCCCTTTCTCTGTTTGCTGTCTCTCACATTCTGTGCTCCTATTTTTTTTTTTTTTTTACCAGCTCTTGCAAAATGCCTGCCTGCGGGCTGCAATGTCAGAGGCTGTCATTCACCACAGAGTGGTCTGTGGAGCGAGAGGGAAGATTCCCCAACCTGGCCCGGCCCTGTAATGTATACCCCGACCCCACCCACCAAGCCACACCTCACCAAAGACCCTCACAGACCACCCAAACAAAACAGGCCTCTGCACTGATAACATCCAAATGCACCGATGAGCTGAGACACACAGGTAAACAGCAGGTTTACCTCAGATAATCTAGCACAGCAAAGACAGCACAAACACCCAGCTGTCGAAATATCTTCTGTGTCTAACTGACTATTGCCTGACAATTATTTCTGCAAAAGACTGTGCAGATCTCTAAACCAGAAAAAAAGGGGGCTGTTCCCTCATTTAGACCAGGCTGCATTGCATTGGTTCACTGGAGCTTGTTAACCCTGACTGAACTCCACGTGCGCAAGTGTGTGGTCAGAGGCCTGACGGCTGGATGTGCCGCACAAGAGCCTCAATGAAAAGCCTGTTCCTGAAAATGTAGACCCTGCCAGGAGGCAGCGGAGCAAGGCAGTGGAAACCACGTCCTCTGCCATTTCTCGACATGGTACAATCACAAGAAAACCTGGAGCAAAAAACTCTTCCTGCATCAGGACGCAATTACAGGGAAACTGGCACCAAGGGGTTTGTTTCCGTACATAAGAAACAGTAGGCGTTTTTCGACCGAATGGCCAGGGGGGCCATTGTCTACAGGAGAGGATCCAGCAGCACAAAGAATAGAAGCATTATAAGATTTCTAATGAGAGCAACCTGTGAGACTTGACTTTCATTTGAAACATTTGGTTTGAATTATTTTCTCAGATGAATTCCCGATCTTGTGTAATACCTTCCGTCGGTCCAGTTCAGTTCCACACATGAATAAAAAACATAAATAAATAAAAAATACAGAAGGGGCTGTAAGACTTCGCTTTCAAAAAAAACTACAAGTAACCGCATTTCTGCAGAAATGATACCAGACACAAAGCAGCGATTGTGGCTTTGTGTGGATTGACAGAACAGTGTGTGTCTGTTTGCATGAGAGCAAAAAAGAAAAGCAGAATTGTTAGATTTGATTATTTTCCATGCAATAAAAAAAAGAAAAAAAAAAAATCAAACAGCCTCTGTCTGAAAAATACCTCTCATTAAAAGGAAACACTATTTTAGCAGCAGCAGCAGCAGCAGGGTTCAGATGCTCAGGTTCTCTAACCTTGCACCTCCACAGTATGACATACATACCACCTAAATACCCGTAACACCTTTCACTGTTGGGAACATCAATTTTCTGTGTAAATACTCACATAAGACTGTAAAGGAGAGATTTTTCGGATGCCAACGGGGGGAGGTAGCTTGTCGGGGCTTGAGAAGTGGAAGCTGCTGATATTAAAGCCTGCACCAGACCTCAAACCAACCCTATAGGCTCTGTATGAACCCTGGAATTTAAAAAAATGCCCTAAAAGTGACTGGAGTTGTCCGACTGCTTAGTGTCTCTGTAGAAAAATCTATAATTTCTTAATTATACTTTACTAAGGTTGAGAGAATTTGTCCAGATGTTTATTGGAAATATCCACGTGCAGCTGCTTTCCTGCTGCAGTGTTGTGCAGCCCTTTGTTCCCATGATGCAATCAGACATTGCTATAAGACCAGTTTTGATTAACTGATTTCATGTTTAATGCTTGAAATGTAAAGGAGGGAAAACCACTTTTTCTGACATAATTGTGTTAACTTAAAAACAAGTCATATCAATCACAATCAACAACATGCTGGCAGGTACACACAATGCAGGATTGTGTGGATATCTCTCCTTTCCCTGTTACTGATAACATGCAGTGATAAACGCAGGTAGTGAGAACTGATAGGAGTTTTACAATGACAACTCTGCCGTGACAAGCTTGCATGTCTTTGCATTCCTGGCGAGGGCGCGCCCACCCTCCGCACAGACAGGGGGAGCCGCCTCTCAGCGATAACGCCACCCCGACCCCGAAAACCTCCGTCCGCGTGTTTGCCTGTGCAAGTGACAGCATGCGATGTCAGTCCCACTGAGGACAGGAATGTTGACCAACACGGGGTATCATCTGGCTCGCAGGTCCTGATGGGGCTCATGATGCAGGGATGATGGCATGAACGCTGGATGGTTCAGGGAGGAACTGCGCCAAGGTGAGGAATGGAGGCCCCAGGGCATTATGGGGCCGAGCCAACATGAAGCTGCCAACGGAGAAAGGATGAAAGTATGCACTGCCATCGAATACGACAGAGCTCTGTCTGTGATTATAACTGTGAGGAATTTATTCCTCTTCAAAAACAAGTTCAACACGAGTGGTGATAGGTGGTAGAAAAAAAAAAAAAAACATGGGAGATCCAGATGGACAATAAACTCAATGAACCGATAGGGCAACGACGGTTATTGCGCAATGCTGCCATTTGAAGTTGTCCCTAAAGTTGTTCACATTGCGTTCTCCCTCCATAATTACAATTATTCAACTCACATTATCAATGTGCAGAAGAACACGTATAATCAGCGACACATGGTGTTTACAGTCTTACAGTTATGAAAATATGAGGACTGGATAATTGCTGGATTTATGGTCTTCACGTACGAGAGCCAATTCAGAACAAGATAAGCTCGTCGCTCCAGACTGTTTGTCTCCCTCTGCTGCTGGAAAGGCAGAAAGAACTACAAAACGTGAGTGGAGTCTGAATACGCTCCAACTTTAATCCTCTTTAGGGGCCAACTAGTAGCTGACAGCCGTCTTTGAATCAGAGCTCAGACTACTGTAACTAAAGTCCCTGCAGGGCTGACTCATGTTTATAGACGGTCACTTTTGATTGTGGGAGGAATGATTTGTGAGAGTGGTTGTTGTGATGAGGCAGCAAAAAAAACACACACAGGCTCTTTTCACAAGAGAAGTTTTTGGCCACAAACCTCTGGAGGACTTTAACTTTAAGGAAAAAAAACACAGAAATCGAATAAATAAAAGACATTTCTCTAATGGGAGAAATGACAGATGGTCTCTGCCGTGTGTCTTCAGTGGGTAAACACACATCAAGTCATGTTTCCATTCACTTGAGCTTCTCACTACACGAGCTGACTGTTTACTCGGTCATTGACTGCCAGTGTATTCAAATGTTAACAGTGAACATGTGTGTGTGGGTGAGCAACACTGAGACACACACCTTAGCAAATACACTGCACAACTCCATTTGAATAATCGGTAACAAAAATCATTACGCCACAATAGAACTGGAACCACTGATTCACTTCATCATCGAATAATCTGCCAGTTAATTCTCTTCATCAGTGTCTTTGTTTGGTTTTTTTAAAAAGTCATAAAATGGTGAAGATACTTTCATCAAAAGTTTCATCCAATAAACAGAATAAAAAGATATTTAGTTTGTCCTTATCATTAAAACCAGCCTCACCTCAGCAGCTGAGGAGGGAATTTTTGTTTACAAACTTACTGATAAACTTTCAGTGAATCACTCAGCAGAGTACATCACTGTTTGCTTTGTGATTGTGGGGACAGTCGTCCCTGATAATGCTCTTTGTGCGTCAACGTCGAGAAAAGTGCAGTAAAAGTTAATAAGATGTTAATAAAAAAAAAAAAAATTAAAAAAAGTTAACACAGCTTTGCTCAGACACTTCATGCGCGTCCACTCTTTTGACCCTCGGGGCTTGCTGTGTCGTGGGAGGAGGCACGGAAAGGGTTAATATTATCTCCATCAGCAGCCCCTCCCCGCCAGGCCCTCCTCCTGTTACAGTCGCTGAGGGATGGAGACGCTCGGACCTACCTGCGCAGCACATGCGGCTGTACAGATGAGACCCCACTTCTCCGCAGCTCATTTCGTGGATGTAATTAGTTCGTCGATACATTATTTCCCGCTCCAGGCCTCCGCGCCGGGCAGCGCGCACCGCGTCCTCCACCTCGGCCGTCCCGCCGCGGGTCCGAGCGCCGCGCGTAAAACTCACGGCGTCCCGGGTCTTTCTCGGAAAACGCCCCCCGACTCGCGTGTTTTTTCCTTTGTGGCACCAGCCCTCAAAACTTTTCCTCTCTCCAGGCCAGATGGAGGAGGGAGAGAGAAAAAAAAAAACAAAACCACCACACACACTGGGTGGTATCAGATTGCAGACACTTCGTTACAGGCCCGGCCCCTTTAGTTTTGTTTGGTGAGATGAAGTGAAGCTGTCCGCTCCATCCTCCTCTGCCGTCGCCGTCGTGCGTCGCGCGCAATAACGATTTGTGCCATTAAAGCGCGCGTGGGAGGGACATCCCTGAAGTACACACACACACCGCGGGGTTATAGACACTGCTGAGGACTACCCGCTCTGTCCTTATTTTAGCATGTGTGATGCCTGAGCCTCTCCCGGGGTTACATAACCCCCAGGCCCCTGAATGCAAAGCTGAATAACCTCTGTGAGGACATGACCACAGAGATGCGACCGTCACCAGCTTCTTCCTGGTGTCTCACCGGAGAGCGACGCTGTGCAGCTCGGACACCGAGCATGTGCAGCGGTTTTCCCGCGGCGATAATTCATCACTTTCCCTCCACATCCACAACAGCTGTTGTTAATAAATAACTCCAGCAGATGAGCCCTGTTTTCTCTCTTTTTTTTCAGCTGAGACACTTCACATTCAAAAACAGGAACTGGCAAAAAAAAAAAAAAAAAGTCCTGTGACTATAAATACATTTCAAGTCATAGCAATAAATGTGCTTTAGTGAGTGGTTTATAATTAAATAATACCAGGAAAACTTTTAAGAAACTTTCGAGAACAATCATCTGTAAAAAAGATTTATTTTAGCAAGAGTAAAGATCACAGTGTGTTACTGTGTGCATATAATATTACGTTATTATTTAAAGTCTACATAAACTATTAGACAAACAATATCTGCAGGTTTTTCAAAAAGGGAAAAGTAGAATTCATGAGATTAGTTTAAGCCTGTTGACTTGATATAGTTTTATATTCTTTATTATCAGTTTAAAAAAAAAAAAGCATCTCTGAACAACCATATTCAAATTAGAAATAAGATCTAATCTGCATCATTCTGAGTCACAGCTATTCATTAACATTCAAATGTTACAACAAACCTAACGTCTGCGTTTAGCACCAAGAGAACTGACGTTAACGTTTCAAAACATCCATAAATGAATGACTCAATGATCTAAATGAATCTAATTAATTTGTCAAAGACACAACCGCTGACTAAATGTGTGCCTTTAAATTTGGACTGACGGGGGACACGTGCTTGGATTTTTCTAAGGGAGTGATCCAGATTGTTTTCATACAGCGTGTCCAGGAGACACGGTTGCTGGTTCTTCACCCTCGGAAACATAAACGAAGATCAGAGCCGCTGCCCCCACATGAGGCTGAGTCATTGACCTGGGAACACAGTGTACTGCATCGTATGTATGGTACGACAGAGGACGAGCCTGACTGCTGGACAGGTTTCCTGCTGATGTGATATACGTTGCACTGGTTATTGTGAAGGGCATGTAGGGACATGGTGGGTCTGCATTGTTTTCTGTGTCCTTCAGTGACAGCACGTTTTTTCACTTTTCTCCTCAAGTCTGTTATTACCGCCACAGTGAAAAGAGACAGGAAAGTGAGTCACAGCTGTACACCACAAGCCAAAACCTAAACCCAATCCTGCAGCTTGTTGTATGTGTCATATGGCTTAGCAGAAGGACACAGCCGCCACAGTCTGATGGGTTGTCCATGAACACTGGTGCACATTTGGGTGTGGCTTCCTCAACGGATTAGACATATTCAGCGTTATGTCATGTTGTGAATCTTCAGGGAGCTTCAAAAAAAAAATACTTAACTCCTTAAATCTCAAGGCAAAAATAAAGGGTGGCGTGTTGAAAATCAAAAGGAGCCTCTAGCAGAACTTGTAATGGTTTTTGATTGATAGAAACACATAATGACTCTTTAATTATCTGTGAACCCACACAGAGCTCAGATTCCTTTCGAGTCCCGAGGATCAGCGTGAGGCCTCGTGAAGGAAAACCAAAGACCTCCTCCTCCAGTTTGTTATGGCTGTAACCAGGAAACACAGTCCACGGTCCCTCAGTGTCAGGTTTACTACCATTAGCCAGCAGACATGTGTGGCACTCTGTGAGCTTTTTTTAAACCTGGCACTGGGTAAAATCCCTTTTACCTACTTTCACCTTCCTACTATGTCAAAGGCACCTTGCTACTGTAGGTCAGCTAACACAAGTGGACAAGTTGTGTCCTTACATCCAGCGTGCAACACTGCAGGCGTTTGATTTGTACTGGGCCTGAAATGTAAATATTGACCACACGTCCAGACGGCTAGAAATCAATAGAGACACCTCCCTCCCCTGTTAGAAATATATCATCAACGTACAGACGGATGCTGGGAAGAGAAATATGACCACTGCTGATGTACGGGGTGTAGACTTGTTGTCTGCACTGCGGCGAGCACAGAACTGAAAGCAGATCTCCTCAGATGCAAAACGGCTTGAATATTGACAGAAGGTAGAGATAAGCACTCTGCCTACTTTTCAATGCAATGTTTGCCCTCGATTTACCAGTCAAACGACTCTCCCAGGCAGCCTGACCTGGGCTTCAGCTGAGCACAGTTTACAGAACACATGTAGTCGTGCTGCACAGACAGAGCAGAGTTGGATGAATCTGTTTTTAATTTGTTTTCAGTTTCTGCTTTTGTTCTTGGATTTGCATATTAACGCTCTGCATGCGCATTTTCCTTTGAGGAGAGGGTTTTTCTGTCTGTTTCTTCTCCCGAGGACTTGTCAGTGTTAAGAAAGTTCCTCTTCCTGTCATAACAAACTCGGGCAGGTCACTGTGAAAACTACTCTTATCTACAGGGTGTGTCCTCCTCGTCTTGCTTTGAAAGGGATTGGAGAGTTTATTATGAGACCCCTGGGAGTGACCTGATAAAAGTACAGTGTCTGTCACTTTCAAGTTAGTGTGCATGTTTTTACAAATGGCATGCACCTTCCTCCATTCAAAGTTTGACCAAGTACCAGCTCCAAGCAGGTTATAATGTGCCTCAAGGCTATTCCATTGTTTTAGACAGTTTCATTGTTCATAATGAATTTTCTGGATGGTTTTAGTACCTAAAACTTGTTTTTCTTGATTCTTTCAGAGACAGAAAGTTATTGTCCTTTATCTGTACCTGTGGACTGTCAGTCAGACATCCTTTAATTTGCCTGAGGGTGTGTCACCTGCAGAGGTGTGTTTGACAGCCTCCATTGTGACCGGCTGTGTCAACATTAAAATGGGCCTCGCTCAGGTGTGCCTGGTGACATTAAAAGCCACAGATGCTTGAAGGTAACCTTTAGGCTGAACATTTGGTCGAATAGAGCTCAATACTTTTCTTCTCTTGGCAATACAGGATTGGTGTGTGAGGAGGATGAGCTAAACCTTTAAGACGGAAAACATTCCAAGGAAAAACCGGCCAAACAAGCCCATGAGTAACCACAACTTAAGTTAAGATGCTCTGAATAACTCTCATTAAGTCACCCTAAAGAGTCACACAACAGGAACCTGGATAAAGTGATGGAGTTTTTTCGTAAAAGGAACTATTTAAGGAAAAAAAAACCCCACAGAGGAGCAGAGCTGATGCTGAGGTGTGCACACCAAAAGCCCTGACAAAGCCTAAACCCCCTCAGTTGGCCAGAACACACCAGCTCCGACGTCATCAGATTACAGCCAGCATTTACAGGGTTAACTGCAACATCTCTATACCACAGGAAACTGAGACGTGTGAGGGAAAAAAAAAAAAGAGGGGGGAGTGAGGAAGAGAGAGAAGGAGCGTGCGCCACAAAAAACACTCAGGACAGGAGAGAGCAGAGACGACACATGAAGACAGTCGGCAAGAAACAGTTAGCACAGACAAACCTTGATCTAACCTTCTTCTGAACACAGAACCGCCACCTCTCCTGAAGTAAGCGAGGAGTTTTTCTGCTCTTACCTTGCTTCTTGCGTATTCTCCACTGCCAGACTACGATCAAGGTAACAATGTGGCCCACAACCACCAGGGTTGGGAACACATTTCCAGGGGGGCTTGTCGGCATCGGGCCTCGTACAAAAGTGGAGAGTCCCGGGCTCTGAAAACAGGTGGGAGGGCTGGGGAGGAAGAGTGGGGGTGAGGGGGGTGAAAGGTGAGGGGGAGTGGAGG
>CM076663.1:4968706-5159181 GCA_038496675.1 Rachycentron canadum | reverse complement strand
TGAAAGGTGAGGGGGAGTGGAGGGAGGAGGGGAGGGGGGTGCCTAGGGGTGTGGTGCCATCCCGGATTTAAAAACCAGCGCTGCAGCCAAGTTGTCCGTGACTTTTACAAGAGAGAGAAGAACGAAAGAGCGCACCCCTCCCTCTCCTCTCTCCTCTGTGACTCAGTCCTCTGGCACAAGTGGCCAATCTATCTCCCTCCCTCCCCCTCTCCCTCCCTTCCCCTTTTCCCCTATAGTTTGCTCTAACAATTCCTCTCTTTCTTCCCTATCCACTCTTCTCTGTTGTTTAAAGTTGCACTTATTTTAAAACCATATCTAATTCCACCAGCACAAGCAACCTTGCTCCTCTGACCTCCTCCTCCTCTATGGCTCGAGTGACTCTGCTGGTTTTGCCCTACAGGAACTGGCTGCCTGCTTTCCCCGTTCCCTGCAGCCTATCTGCGGGAGTTAATAATACATTAGGTTGTTTTGTGAGACACAGACACACACACACACACACACACACACACACACACACACACACACACACACACACACANACACACACACACACACACACACACACACACACACACACACACACACAAAACACGCTTGGGCCAGCTTTGATAAGAGGCAAAACTCAGTGAGAGTAAGATCCACCTTGAACCATAAGTCAAAGTTTCCAACTCATTCACTCCATAGGATTTTCTTCTACCCACTGAGGCCTGCTGCAGTTATTTTCCACCACGGTTTACGAGTCACAGATCATCCAGGGCCAACCCCTTCCTCCTTTCTCCAAATGTTTATACTGAAGCCATGCCTCCATATTTTATTTTTCCCCTCACAAAAAAAAAAAAAAAAACACTCACCCACCCACTATCAATTCATCCTCATTATGTAACTTCACTACACTAATTGCTTCCTTATGCTTTGACAGTGTTACCAGCTCCTATAAGCCTCTCAGAAACCTATTTAACTGAATACTGTTTTACCACCAACTGTTTTAACCCTTAAACAGGCCCTGTTATTAAAACAGTGAGAAGCCTCAAGGGACATTTTCTTTCCTCAAACAAGACCAAGCCCCCTCTGATACCACCACTTAAAGCTCAGTGATTTAGACTTGTCCAAACCTGTTAATCAGCCAATATTACAACTGCTTGCTGTCACGACATGACCACCAGTAAATACCTCTGAGCATTTAACCAGGTTAAAGCAACCGGTTACCTCCTAGTATAGTAGTATAGTATAGAGCTGCAGAAGGACTGACAGGAGGCCCTTGACACTGGAGGGATCAACTAACTGTAACTGTAAAAATACACACCCAACACCTGTCTGCTTCACTGCTGAGACATCAAAAGCATCGCGCTGCTGGCAAAACGGCACCACTGCCAGTGCTTCTGTTGTCAGAACATTGTGCAGGGAGCATTAGTTGTTGAAACAGTGTCACGCAGAAACCGAACACCAAGACCAGTGTCATAATCACGCACTGATGGCAACGTGATGCCTCACGCTAACTGTGCTTCATAAAACAAGCAGAAATAGACCTTACAACACAGACATGCAGCCGCCTTTGACTTAAGTGTCAATTTATAGACAGAGGAGAATTCAGATTCTTGTGCACAGGCCTTTGACATAGTGGAAAAAAAAAACTATTAAGTTTCATGGAAAAATCTAAAGTTGCCTCTAAAGACCAGTAAAATCAGAAGCAAAAGTTCAGAGAAGAAAAAAAGCACAAAGAAGAAAGGGTCATTGTGACCGTGTGTTGATGGTCTAAAATGTGGGCAGTTCAGGGCGAAACCTTATATGATCCCTGTTTGAAAATGTCAACCAACTCCCCAAAGTCCTTGAAACTGGCAGTTTAAATTGGTCATTAGTTACAGTGAAGATTGAGCACTGGTAATAAAACCAGGGGAACAGTACAGATGCCCTCATGAAACTCATTCCACCACTCCTTCATGGGAGGAGTCGGCCTACTCCCCCTCTCTTCACATGGTATGTGTTTGCTCAATGATTCCCATATTGTGACACATGCTCCATATACTCACACGCAGCCAATGCTTTTTCCCCCAAATTATACAGTCTGATAAGAAAAAAGTCCTTTTGATTTCAGTTAAGTGCTTCAATCATTCACGATAGAGATTTCCCTGAGAGCACAGGTAGGAGAGCAATGAGAGGAATGTCACAGATGGTTTTAATCTAAAGTCTAAAACGACACAGATGCTGGGAGCTGGAAGTGATGACATGCAAAACACGAGAATTTAATCTCTATTTCATTTATTCCTGCTCGAACATCCTCACGCGCACTCAAGGAGTCTAAAATGATACATTCCTGCAAAAAAAAATTAAATAAAAATCAAGCCTACCATCTTGTGATCCTGAACAGAAACAGCAGCATAAGTCCATCTTCACTCAGCGTCTTCACAACTTTTACAGAAAATACTGAACTGCCAAGGAGTCAAATCTGACCTCATGACATTGTGTTCTGATCAAAACCAGGGGGGCGTGCTGAAAAAGCACCAAAAAAAGAAAAGAAGAAAAAAAAAAAGAGAGAAGCAGAGGCACGGCTGGGAAGTGAAAACTAGACAGCGCTGCGAGTTTGATTTAATTTGTGAGGCTTTCCTCAGTGGAAACAGCATCTCATGCGTGGTGGTTTCTGACGAGCGCTGCTGGATGGAATCCATGTGCAGGGCTGCAGAAACTCCCAGGGACACATTCACGTTTTCTTACAGGATTTAGACAAAGAGCGGAAAATGTGATTTTTGCCAGCGAGCTACCATAACAAAGGCCTCTCTGTGGAAGCTGTAAAAAAGTTGGAGACAGTGCGGTTATGCCCCCATATCCACAGGATGTGGATCATATTGTATGACTATAACAATGGCTTTGATTTAAAGCTAAAACAATAATAGTCGGCACATTCTGCATTCTGCTTGTATTATAAACTAACTCAATGATATTTTTTAGATGTTAGTCATATTAATACACCTTTATATAGTATTAGCTTTGAATAAACATCAAGCTTCTTTATGGACAGTTTTCCTTTTTATGATTTACTTGTGTTGAACTATTATTTAAGAAGATTTAAGTTAATGCTTCTCCCACTGCCATAACTTTTATACACTTATAATGAAAAATTAGAGATTAATCGATTAGCTAAATGACAAAATGTGTATAATTTTGATTATTTAACCAGTTGAGTCATTTATAAATTAAACACAGAAAAACGTTCACTCGTATCAACTTCTCAAATATGATTAGTCACATTTTCTATATTGTGTAACTGTCAGATGAATAAATCAGTTTGACTGACAGTCTGACAGTTTGTCAACTGTTTTTTTTTTACCTTTTTTTAAAGTATAGATTATTATTTACTTAATCCAATAGGTAATAGGTTAATTGATGATTAAATGATCATGACTTCCAGCCCTAACAATAAGTAATAATGTGTCTAACATGAAAATCATGTCTATTCAGCAACATACAGTCTGTGTGTCTTGAAGGCATGTTATCTGTGCAGCTGTACATTACTCCTAAGCCCACGCAGACCTGCTACCTCACTGCGATGCCAGCCATTCACTCATAACCATCTTGTGCAGGGGAGCGATGTGAAGCAGCCAGTCAGGGAGCTTCCTGCTGCCCACACCCCCCTGGATTTAACACCAGGGAACATGATCCCAGGCGCTGCCAGGCAGTGTGGGTGGCATCTCACTCAAAAGTCTTCAGTATGAAGCTGTGAACTGTAATTTGCTTCAGTCTTATTCTCTAAATAAACACTTAGATTTAGGATCAGAAACCAGACACGGAGCATGTAATTCTGTTGAGAAATGACTTTTACAAACATCAAAGACGTTTTGTCGCAGATACGAAGCTCTGTCCTGGACTGTTATCTGATACACAGACACACCCATACCTTCTTCATCCCCTTTGGTCCTCTACACCCTCTGAGTCTCTCCATAAAGTACTTCTGTGCTGACACCTTTTGGTAAGAAGACAGAACTGTTCCAGTAACAAAAACGTCCTACCTTGGCCGTGTTGAATCAAAGCCTCCATGAAGTCTCTAGTATAATTCATTTCCATCGTAGCTCAAGTGGCTTCTTGCTGAATTCTCTTTGTCAGTATGTCAAGTAATAAAAGGAGAACATAGTACTGAACTACGAGACAGCAAGTTAGGAGGTCTGTGTGCTGCTGTGGCTATTCCATTCAAATACAGTAAGGTCTTTTTAAATGTTGGGGTTTATGTTCATTGCAGGCTGGGCTAAAACACTGAAGGGCAGATGAAAGGTGGCAACTGCCACATGTTCTATCTGGACTGCTCTGCTGCTTCGCCCTTCTTGTGGAGGCACAGACAGGAAAAGCTGAGTGCGGTTTAATTGGACACACATTTCCTAGTCACTGCTTAGTCATATATCAGCTGTGACAATGGAAAGTTGTCAGGCTGACTGCGTATTAAGGTAAAGCCTGGCAGTTTAAGGTGCGGCTTATGTAGATGCACTGGTCTTCATCAAGCTGACATCTTGAGTAAGACCTTATTAATATTTTAGTGGGAAAATGCTGCATGTTCTGCAACATGAAAAGAAAATAATTCGACTGCGTGTCCTCACCCAAACATGAAGGATGTGCATGTAAATAATGATCAGTAGGACAATAGTTAAAGCAGATCACTCTTCCCCAGCAGAGGGCAGAACTACCTCCATCTCTCATTCATGCGCAAACATGTCAATTTAAGTGAAATATCATTAGATTAAAAATGTCTGCAAATGTCTCCATGGCTATAATTACATTGACCCCTAAGAACAAAACAAATACCACAGTAAAAAGGTAAATGCGCTCTAAATCCAGGACTGCTACAGACAAGGAGAACACACGATAGAAAGTGATAGAGGGAATGAAGAAAAATAAAGTAAAATATCATACATTGTTTTCCAAAAATAAAAGTCTGAATTTGGATCCAATTGGCAGTTAGTGCCATAAAAAGATGCACATTATCCAATCTGCAGAAATAGACCTTACAACACAGACCTCCAGCTGCCTTTGACTTAAGTGTCAATTTATAAACAAAGAATTCAGATTCTTATGTACATTGTGAAAATAATCTGTACTGTTTGTTTTCATTTATATACATTTGTAGTAATTCAGCTTTACCATCAGAAGAATTTTCCAAACAGACAAAGTTGGATAAATAGTTCTGAATGGCTACAGATGTATAATTTTAAAGCTTGATGAACAAGTAATCTATAACGTTACTGTTACATCATCGCTCCCACTTTGATCTCAGCGTTTGGTTATTTGTTGCATTTTTAGATTTGGGGCATTTTTCTATTAATGACTTAGGTTCCTTTTTTGTATGTGCTTTGTCCGCCATATTTATAAGTCATGAAAATGAGTTAAAGTAAAGTTAGTACTATTTCCTTCTACTAAACTGGATAAATGTGTATGTATATTATATATAGTCATCTTTGACAACACACAAGTATATAGTATCCAGTGAGTATAGAGTGTAAATAAATACAGCCTAGGTCTGTATATGTATGGAGTGACACTACATCAGCACTACAAACTTATACCACTGGCCTCAAGAATTAACTTGCAGGTCAAAGCTTTCCAAATATCTAAACATCTCCCAGGAGGCTTTATAAATATTTGCAACAAAGATAAAACAGGACGAACTCTCGGGATCACAGGCCACATTAAGGGTCACTGAGGGACAGTTCGGCCTAATTGTGGAGCTCAGCTTAAGATTCCTTATTCAACAGTGGCAGAAAAACACATCGGCTCAGTGACCAGTGTAGCAAACAAGTGCTGTTTTAGATGTTTGATAGGCCAGCATCATGCGTTTTCTTTGTGATATTCAGAAAACATATATGAGCCTTGTAAAACTCTTCCCAGCGCAGATCCCTCTTTTTAAACACACACTCATCACTAAACATTGAACCTGCTTTCACATAAAAACAGGTATGGGTTGTTTCTACAACATTCAAGCTCCCTTGATAAAATTAAACTTAATAATTTGCCATGAGAACAAGCCAAATATTTGCACAGCTCTAATCCAGTAAAATAATACCTAATTGGCAGTCTGGTTGTTATTTAGCTGTGTGGAAAATGACAAGGCCCTTGTTTGTATCATTAGAAGATTAAATTATCCCTCTCAGTGCCAGTAGACGCACCCAGATAGCCTCTAGGAAACAGATAAGGAGAAAAAAGAATTAGTAAGAAATAAGATAAACCTTCTAAGAAGTTAGACCAGACCCTTGTGGCCTCCTGCTCCTTCTCAGGATCCTCTGTGAGGAAGCCCCTGTCTCCCTGAGGTAGACAGTCAAATGGACAGTCTACAGTGTCGGGACAGTCTCCATCAAGAGCTACACTGGACAAGGTCTCTGAGGTGGCATGAAACTGAAAGAAAGCTCTCGTGGGAATGGTCGTCTTCATGACTGCCTGGTTATCATCAACATTAGCAAAGTTGTTGTCCACCTCTTCTTTCTCTGTCAGGTCTCTGACGTTGTGTGAGGCTGTTGATGGGGAGGTCAGCGAGTCGTGGTCAGGATCAGACTCAAAGGTCTTGGATTTGGTCACAAGGCCGAAGGCTTTCTCAACAGCATCTTCAGCCGCCACATCGGCTTCCTCAAGAATACGTTGTTGTTCTTCCTTTTCAGTCAGCTCTGATAACACAGGGAACGTTTGCTGGTCCACCACTGCATGTTTACATGGTACCTCTCCAAGTAACTTCAAGGTTAGATTTGAGGTTCCTCTCCTCACCACATCTGGGATGAATTCTTCCGTGGCCGTCCTAACTGTGGCCTGCAACTTGACACATTCAGACTCTTGAAAAGCTGCTGGTGGTTGAGCAGCAGTCACCCTAACTAATTCCTGCAGTGCTTCCTCCACTGGGGCACGAGGAACCACGTCAACAGTTGACATGTCTTTGGGGATCCTTGATACCAGTGGAGAAGAAAAAGCTGGTTTGGCCTCCTTGACTGAGACAGAACATCTAATGGCTCTGTCCCGACCAACTGATGCATTACTCTGATAGAAGCCTCTGGAGGTTTTTGGAGGCCTCGCTCTCTCTTCTCCAACTCTCTTGTGACGGTAAATGTGCCTGCCCATCAAGTCCTTCTGGCTTTCTTGTCCAGGCCGGTGTTTCGGGATGTACGATGTGGGGCATTTCACTGTCTGGACTGGAGCAGAAGAGGATGCAGGGCGATGAACACGTTGAAGAGGTGCAGGCATTATCTCTCGCAGCAGGTGCAGGTAGTCACGCAGGTACGCAATGCCTTCATTAGTAAGGTAATAATAGGCATGTTTCCAAGCAAAAGTCTCCCGGACATAACCTTTGGACTTGAGAGAACCCATGGCACGAATAACTTTTAGGTTGCTCACTGCCTTGATGTCAGGGTGCGTGGACTGCGGATGCTTGTCCTTCTTGGCCACAATGACACCATCCCTGAAGAGCAGCTCATAGATTGCTCTCAGATCCGCTAATGGCATTACCATTCCAGCCACCATGTTGACTCCCTTAATATTGTCTGACTATAGCGACTCAGTGTCTGCATGCAGTAACAAAAAACCTTTCCATCTGCACCAGCGTTTGCTTCACTGTGATAAAGGACTTATCTACCTACTTGCCATCATGAGTCAGCACGTAGAGACAGAAACAGCGATGCTAACAACCCCTCCTTCCTTTTCTCAGCCCTCGGTCGAAAGAGAAACAGTGTGGATGAGAGGCGAGAGGGATGGAAGGAGGAGAGTTCAAGGGGGTGTGTGCACACAGGATGCAAAAAGAAACCAAAAGAGGGAGCTGAGTAGGGGAAGCTTGTGCCCTGTGTGCCTGATGGGTATTACCACCACAAACTCACCACTACCTCATAAGTTTCCTTTATGTAATCAGTACGGATTATGGAAACCATGCAGTCGTATGTTCAAATTGGTGATAGCAGATAATCTAACTAATGATGTTTAGATGACATTACTTAAACGTGATATTAACCAAAGGAGTCAAACATTTTATCCACATCTACTTATTTAATTTCGCATGTCAAAACTCAACACTGGCATCCCAGATTCAGGTAACTGCACTGACAACCATGCATGAAATTATGCTCAGAAAATGTTTAAAATACAGAGTAATACACACCAGCTTGGAAACACTCAGCAATGATATAACAAACGCAAATGACTGTAACTTAATGGCCCATACAAATGACATTGGACACCTGCTGCAAGTAAGAAAACATTTAGGCCACTGGAAAGTGGTTTCTATTGGTGCTGGATCCATGAAGAATAGTTCAGCTTTTTCCGAGGTGCTGAATTATTGGTGAGTATTTAAACCAAACAGAGTCTAATAATAACCCACAGGATGAATAATAAAAGACCTGAAATGATCCAGACATTACATTCTGCCTCCTGCTAAACCACTGAGAAAGTACACAAATTATGCTCCACGATGGATATTCAGTTTAAAAAAAAAGTGCTGTTCCCGATGTATCCGCTATACCTGCAGAACTGTAGAACATCTACTCAAATATGATGTATATGATGTACAATATACCTTTGAATTTCTTGTAGTGGTTGAGAACTAAGATGTTAATTGTTAATTATTGTTTCGATAGTAAAACAAATTTTACAAGAAAATCTGACAAAGAAATTAAAATTTTGTAAGACACACAAAACATTAGGCAAGTAGGACAATCTCTCTTCAATGGCAGTTTTCAGTTTGTTTACTATAATATAAAGTTTAATGTATATTACAGTATTATTATTTGGAGAGTTTTTTAAATGACTGGTACTAAAGGAGAACTTTACTTTATTATACTAAGTATATACAAGTTGCTAGTGCTTTGTTTCTTAGATTTTGAAATCCTTATTGTCCAGTCAGACTGAATAATATGTTTTCCTACATAAATATATATAGTGTTTTAGAAACAATACAATCTCTTTATTTCTGCCATGCGATAGAATGTATACTTTTCAATAATTTATGGATTTATTAGATAATTTATTAGGTTATACCACACTCAAAATGCATGTTGATGCATGCAAATGTAAACTGAGGGCTTTGCTCCTTTGTGAATTGCTATATTCTTATTTAGACATGTGGGAGAGCAAGTCAGTGAAAGCATGAAGATTTAGAGCAGATAACTGAACCACAGATTCTATCGAGTTGTTGTACAACTGCTGCTCTGTTTGTAAAATCAGGTTGTGTATCCAGTGGAGGAAAAGCTGACAGAAAAAGAAGGAACTTCTGAGATGACACACAAGTCGCTATCAACAGGCCTGAGGGGAAGCTGAAGCAAGAATTCAACATTTAGTTTTAAAAGCAAGTGACTTATGGTGTTAAGCTTGTGACTTTGATGAAAAAAGTAAAAATTAACAACATTCTGTTTGTTAAATGAGGGTGCCCAATATAATAAACTGTCAAAGTCAAAAATCCTTTTCTAAAGGTTGGGAGGCGTGTCAGAGAGCTCTTGTTTTTCTTATGGAAAGACCAAACCTAAAGGTCAGCCACTGAGAGAGCACTGACTGAGTCCATAATCTCTGGTCTCCCTGCGTTTCTACTCATAGCCCACGTTCCCAACCAGCCAACTCTGCAAACCTAAATGGAAAAGCCATCAAGCCGTTTCTTTCCCTTAAGAGAAGACAATTGTGCCTGTGCTTAAGTCTCTGTTACTCAACCTCCTTGGAGACTGATTGACATTGGAAAGCAACATGTAGTCCAGAACATCCACGGCTGCCCGGAGGAGCTAAGAATACAACCAGGAGCTCTGGAAAATGTTTGCAGGGGATGGTGATTTTTCATTTGCCGTTAAATATGGTTGTATAGCTGTGTTCTCTGACAGCGACACTGTTTCACTGTCATTCTCCCAACATTACTATCAGGATAAATCCCTGTGCAGATTGCATTAGGACCCTCAGACTGTGAATTACTGCTGCAGGAGTGGTGCGATTACAAGGAAAAGTGATAAAATAACTGAGAAGCTTCAGGTTTTGCAAATATGGGGGAACGTCTGATGTCAGCGTCTGTTTCCAGCAGTTACTGTTCTAGTAATTCATCCCAAGCAACAATTTCACAATCCCCTTAATGAAAATCAACTTTGGCCTGTTTGTCGCTCTTTGTCAACAAAATTCATGTGAAACAGATTCTTTCTCTGCTGGGAGCAATGTTTCATAAAAGGGCTCCAGGCTTCAACGTGTCTGGGTTCAATGGTATTAGAAAATAATTCTTAGTGGAATAAGGCCTTTAGGCAGTTTTGTGCAGGTTTGTAGGATGTATTTGTTGTGTCCCTTTCTGTGTCTAACATCTGGACACCGTGGAGATGTGTCGCAGGTGGAGATAACCCCACCCTTGTTGAGCATCGCAACATTAAAACAACCACTGGAACTTATTTCTGCACCAGGCAAACGATGTGCTGCCAGTTCCAAGGCATTTTAATATCCTGTCATAATATTAGAAATGATATATTGAAGTGAAGTTATCTGGAAGAATGAAGCACAATAATCAAAAACATGGCTGAACTGCTGCCTCGCTAGCGTTGGGCAAAGTCTTGATATATGGCACTGCAGATAGCGATAGAACAAACAGATCTCTTACGGGGCAAGAATTCAGTGATATGTTGATTCATCTGAAACTTTGAGGCCTGTGTTGAGTTGGTTCATTGGATGCAGAGACTTTATCTCCATGTGCTCTCCATTACCTGTCCTGTGGCTCTAAATCAAGCAAAACAGCACCAATAACAAACTTTTGTTTGGTTGCTACCACCGAACCACAGACAGAGAGAAATGAAACAATCTGTACCTGCACAAAACCTCTGGGAAAGTCTGCCACCCTTCTCTGAGAAACCATGGTCAATGTGCCCTTGAGCATAGCGCTGTATCACCCACGGTTATCCTGAGTGGATACCCCATGTGAATGTGAGTAACCATGAAACCTTTGCCTGGATATAAATAAAAAAAAAAGCTTGTTTGTCGTGTCCCTCATTAAGCGGCGCTGAAAGCTCATTGCCATGGCGGAGGTGGCAGAGGAGAGAGAGAATGTAGACATGTCAAGGTGACGACGGCTGCTCTAAAACAAACCCATTCAACTTTGCTGGCAGATGAAGTGCTCTCTACATTCCAGTACATACTTTATAGAGAGTAATTTCAGCTATATGGTTTCCTTCCAAATCGTTAAATGCAACTCGGCATTCTGACATTTGGAAGCGGACCGCTGGGAAAAATCCCACAAGGGGTATTTGCTTAAACAATACACACACTCACATCTGGTGGTAAATTCGCTCACTAATCTCCAACTCTGACGCTCAAACATCCATCTAACATGCAGCTCAATAAACACCGAAGGGTATTCAGTTTGGTGAAATGTCTGCAGTCACATAAAAGGCGAATATGTAAGAATCAAAGGGTGTCGTTTCATGTCTCCACTTTCATCTGTTCCCTCTGTTCTGGAGTCGCTGCTCGCATCTGTCCACCTCATGTTCACTGAGAGATAAAATCTGCCACTGATTCAAAGTGGACATTTTCCCCAAAGCAGACTGACCACCTGCTAATAATCCTTATTAAAAAATTGTTTTCTCTGCAGCCAAACGTGGTTTCTTGCTGGTAACAGGAGTTTGTAAAGTGCCCTATGAGGAGCGCAACATCTTCGACGTTTTGGGGGCAGTAAATAGATTAATTTTTATGCTGAACTTAAACTTTTGACTTCTGGGGCAAGACACACAAACCAGCTTTGTTTGTAAATGAGGAGGCAGCTGGGGTGAGGAAGACCGGCGAGGCCACCCAGGCTTTCCCTGGGTTTACGCCTTCATGACCGCAAAGCGTCCTTGAGTAAGATGCTGAATGTGAATGAATGACCTGCAGTGTGTTGTTCTGTTGCTAACAAGTTGTGAAAGTTGCTATATTTCCTTCAACCTGCAGCACCATTGAAATGATCTTATTCTGGGTATGAGGAAGATTCGTCATAAAATCAAGCAGGAGAAACCAGTTGGACAAACGTTTCAGCTGGTATTACACAAACCGCTCGGACTGCAAAAAAAAAGCACTGGAAGACGAGCTGTCCAGAGGGCAACTGAGCTAAAATGGCTGATACTACGAGCAGCTAATAGATGCTCCCAGGGTTACACACCATGATGTGGTCGAAAACCACTTTCTATGAGAAAACCCTGGCACGCAGCAGCTTCTGTGGCGACAGAACCACGTAAAGAATTTAAAGGTTTAAATGCTGCTCGGTGCAAAAGAAACAGAACCAAGTTTTTCTAAAAATGTCACTGATCTAAAATGGCCGACTTGGCCGAAAATCGGTCGATGCACTTTGCCAAAGTTTCCAGTTTGGCAAATCAGATCATAAGAGCATCGTGTGATTAAGAGGAACCACACTGTGGCAACAGGGGAGGGGGAAATATGAGAGCTCTTCTGTGTGTGTGTGTGTGTGTGTGTGTGTGTGTGTGTGTGTGTGTGACCGGCCACTGCAGTGAGTCATCAAAAACCCATGGTAGGGCGCGGCTGGCCAGGAATGCCTGTAACCATAGTAACATGACACACCATTGAAATATGAGTAAATACAGAACAAGGCCAGAACGGTGGTCAGAGGCGATAGCATCGCCACTGGCAACACACAAAACAGACTCATTCTTCCTGGAAGTGAGAGTCACTCAGTGGTTCATCACCACGCAAACCAAACTGAACATCACAACCTCCCAGATGATAAAAACATTAAAAAAATGACAGGATGAGTGAGTAAAGTCCGGTTTTGACACTATTTTGGAGGGAGTGCTTCTTTCACGTTACCATGCACACGCACTTTTTTATGTCTTGTCTCTAAAACTTAAATCCAAAATACAAACATAACCATGGGAACGTCAAAATCGACTGAACATCTGATTTTTACTGTCTCTCCCTTCTCATAGCTCAGAAGCTTGGAAGCAGAATTTCTTGCGATTTCTTGGCAAAACAAAGTTGTTTACAACAAGCTGAACATACCAAGTCAACAGCAGATATGTGCAATATGCTGCAGGAGTGGTGCGAAAAATTTCTATGAATGTTGTGAAATGTTTTTTGTTTTTTTTTGGTGTGCCATTTGAAGTCACAGTAACTGCTGTGAATTAATACTCCTGTCCTTGATTTGATACTTTCTTTAAGTTTATGTTTTGGTGTCTGAGGGTACTTTGGTACTTTGAAGGACTTATATTCGAAACCAAGACAGAGGTCACACAAAAACACACTCAACTAAGCTCTGCTAAACTACATGGATTTAATCTAGCAAGTTGCCATCAGTACAGATCAGTTCTGTGGCTACAGAAGACAGCGTATAGGTCAGTTTCTTCATGTTGAAACTGGAGACTGGGCTCTGTCAAGTTAAAAATGACTTAACGACTATAACAGAGTCTAATCAGTGATGCCTAAGACAAACCTCATCAGATCCTGTCTAATATAAACCCAGGTGTATGTTATTCTGAGCGTCTTGATTAACCTGTGTGTAAATAGTTGCAGTTGAGTGACTCCACCTCCACAGAGGCTGCAGGCCCACGATTTTGCTGGGATCTTGTTCACAGCTCATTAAAACAGCCCAATGTTCAGACACTGAATACTGTCTTCATGGCGCTGACTAACTACCAGCTGAAGAGGACACTTTGTCTACAACTGTAGCCTCTGTGAGGATGTTACCCGTGGGGATTTAATGGGTAATGGGTAATTTATCCACTATGGTTCAACAATGGTGTTTTTGACTGCCAGAGAAGCAAGAACAAAACTTAAAGGCACTTTGGCAAAATCCTGAATGACAGTCTCGTAGCTACAACCCTCTTTGGTTCAGGAAACACCCTGAGGCCACCCTGTCAGGATGATATGTGTGGGCTACCATTAGTGGGGGCCCATATATCTGCTTGCACTCCTCATAAACCAAACCCTGACAGTGTGAAAGGGTCTACTTTGAAATGAACCCTTTCACTGAGGAGTCCAGCTCCTCTCTGTCCATCCCATGATCGAGCCCCTGTCTACTGTCTCTCTCCCCCAGACTTTGCACCGACATGAGAAAAATGCGTAGAGTGGCAAAGAAGAAGCCTCATGAGGAAAGCAGATTTTTCTTTTTTCCATACTGCTGCGTCTCGCTGGCTGTCGTTGGCTTGTTTTGCCTGCGGTGAGGGTTGGCAAACAAACAGCCCCTGCAGCTTTTATAACTCTGCCTCATGCCATGAAAGTTCTGGAAATGGCACAAGCATGAGGCCTTTATAACTGACAATTACTGACAAACCTAAATGTCAGTGGGAGGCATAAAAAAACCAATTCAAGTGTATCATTTTGTCCCGGTGCTTCAGTATAACCACTAGTTACACAGGCAAAATATAGTATATACAGTATATCATGTGTAGAGGAAACTTACGGTACTTTGAGCTTCACACAGGCTTTGCAAATGCAGTCTAATGGCATCTATGCAGGGAAGAAACTCCATCAAAAAGTCAATTTATATCAATTAATGCTAAAAAAGAAAAAGAAAATAGCCCACTGACTCTGCATTGTGGACTCTTGGTTTTCTATATAATTAATGACTCATTGTGGGGAGAAAAATAGGATGAAATGAAAATGATCATTAGTTTCAACCCTAATAACATTTCTGAACTGGACTCTCAATGACTGCAGCACATGTGACTCCTTCCTCTCACCCAGCAGTTACAGATTTCAGAGACACAGACGTACAAACAGAAAGACAGCAACAGAGACGAAGCCTGGAGCTGCAGATCAGATCCTGTTGATTCACTTGGCATCAGAGCAAAGAGTAAGGCAGACATGATGACAAACATCCTGCAGCCTTTCATGCCACGAACAACAGCAGCTCAGTCATTATTATGTCAAATAAAAAGCGGCATTCATTTCAAAGGCAGGGCATAGACCAAGCCGGAGTGTAACAAGGGAGCATGTGTGTGTAACAAAATAAATTAGGATCAAACAAGGAGCCAAATATCATCATGGTCTGAGAAGACTACTGGATTAAGTAAAAATAAAAGAGTTTGTGAGTCTGATCTGCAGAAGATGCAGGAGTAGCTCACCCTTTCTGCACCACCCAACTGGCTCCACTGACCTGCTCCGTCGCCTGGGAGCCACGGCTCAAACCCACAAATAGTTTAAAAGGCAGGAACAGCCACTTACCTAGAAGGCAAAAAACACGAGAGAAAAGAGAGAAGACAGTTAGTGAAAATGCAGTTTGTTTCAAAGTGAAGGATACACACACCAAAATAGAAACATAGCGTGGTGTTGACGCACAAACAAGCCCAAATGCAGTTTTTAATGGATTGTACAGTAACAGAGCTATTTGAGAAAATGGTGCTAATGGTATAAGAAACACATTAATGTGTCAACCGCATGGCCATTTAAACCAGGATCGCAAAAAATAAAAATAAAGCACAATGTCATGGTAATGGCTGTGGAAACAGCAGCTTTCTCTAAAGCACTTCTTTGCATTGTCCTGCAGTAGCCTCACTAACAGTGCCACCTTCTGGCCACGTCAGTGAAAGCTCAAACAGAAACTAGTGCTGAGGCGTTTTAAAACTGATTCCTCTTTCCCTGACAAAACAAAGCATAATTAAGTCCCACAGAGAGGAGGATTAGAAGAAGGGGTGGCTAATTACACAGGATGTGTCAAGTTACGGAGGCTGAATTACGGGAAAGTTGAGGTTAATGAGATTATGTAATTACATCAACTAAATTAGGAGACCACTCAGCTACCTATCGGTGACTTATCAACCAGCATGACTGACAGACTCACTGACAGCTCTAACAGGATTATACTGACTGTCAGAGAAATACAGACCCAGGCCGAATCATACACTTCATTACATAGGGATCTCAATTCTCACTTCATTGAAAGTCCACCGCCATTCTTTTAATGCAAACACGCCAAATATCTGATGGTTCTGAAAAGTGAGAATTTTCATCTTTTCTTGATCTTTCATGACAGTAAATTGAATATTTTTGGGTTTGGGGCAGTTCAGGTCAGACAAAACAAGAGATTTTGTGACATCACCTTGTTCTCCAGGGAATATTAATGGGCATTTTACACATTTGTTTTCGACACCAATTAATCAATTAATTTGAAAATAATTGCTAAATTGATTGCAAATGAAAATAATAGTCAGTTGCACTCGTAAATTATTGTCTGTAAATTAATATAAAGTGACATTCATTATGTGTTTGTGTGTGTTTTTGGTCTTTGTCAACTCCACAGGGAATATCTGGTTATTTAGCTGCTAAATGATGCTACTTGCTTTTATCAGGGTGTGGCTAACTCTGACATTAGAAGTCTCTGTCTGCAGTTTGGAGGTGTTCACTTTGACTCTAGTTTTCCCATCTGGAGTGATTCACACCGGCTGCACAGAAACAGGTGAGGAATCTCAAACGTTGCCAATTCCTGCAGCTCAAATAGCAGCTGAAGCATCTGAAGGCAACTGAGTACTGCTGCTGCAGAGACTGGAGAAGTGACATATGAGCCTCTCATCTCTGAGCATGAAACACAGACAGGATGTATGCATCAGCAACATCCTACATACACGGCAAATGAATGAAGCCACTCGATACTTACAAGAATTACAACTGTACAGAAACATAAGCCGTAAAAATCTAAATTCTACAAATATATTTCGCATGAGAGTCAAATATTTTAAACTAAAGCCTCCTCTGCTCTGTGCCAACAGCAGTCGATCAGTCGTGCCCTGCCCTGCCTTCCTGGATCATTTCATGCTGTCAAATTCTTGGCAAGCACACAATGCATCGGTGGAGGAAAATGAAAATGCTGATCTGATGCTGCACTGGACTGACATCAGCTGGTTATCAGCAGATATCAAACAGACCATGAGTGCAGATAGACACACACTGGATACTGAGAGGAAATAAGAAAGAAAGAACTCATGGAGGGAAACTCCATCCACAGAATCTAAGCCTTATATTTAAAGGTCACCAGGGAATGTCATAATAACCATGTTGTGATGTTGTGGTTTTACTTTACAAATTGAGTTAAGGACAGCCCACATACTGTTTGTCTGTCCAGAACTGTGAGTCAAGGCAGTTTAAGTAGAGGGAGTTTCACCACTTGATCACTCAGGATTCATACAGCTGAAACAGAAAACATCAGTAAAACATCAACAAAAACTAATGTACCTTTTGCAGATTTGTGTGTGTGTATAACACACTTACAGTGTCAGAGCAATGGCGCGTGTAGCTCTGACATTACAAAGCACTTCCTCGCTGTCTCTGTTCTTGTTAGACACAATGGTCTGCCCTCAGGGCTGCAGGCGTGGAAAAGACAGCTGATGACCCCTGATCAGCTGCACGGCTTATTGGCAAACAGCCGCTGCCTGTTCAGCATCTTCTGCCCTGTATGTACAGTTCATAACTCTATACAGCAAAAACAGTGACTGAAAACAATGTCTGAGGACCAGTCACTGTGTATTGATGTTTTGATTCTCTGTGTTGATGAGGTGAGGGAAATGTGCTGGAAAAATTTAATTTGATTGGATAATGTGAGCAACTTGTGGGTTTAACGTGAACTGTATTTTGTTATTTTATGGCCTCAGTGTGTTCAGGCAAAAGCTACAAGACGAAACAGACACTTTCCATTGTATGTCACCAATGAAAAATGTATTCTCAGTCACTGGGCTGTAAAATGTCCAGAAAAAGTGATTTCTAACCATCTGATGGGCTCGTATCCTCTTGATAGATGGTATGATGGTATTTCACTGCAGAGAAACTTGTGTTGCTACAAACCACCATCACGAAAATGTATAATCTTATTTCGTTTTGTTTTTCTCCTTAACATTAAGATGTGCATTAAATAACCCTGATGCACAACAGCTGCCACTATTTAAATGGACTTTACAGTTTCATACTTTTACTTGAAAGGATTTCAAGGTGAACCTGCCAAATGTCAGGAAGCTACTTTACCACTTTGCCATCTACTCCTGTTACTCTAAACTGCTCAGAGGTAGTGCAAGTGCACTGACCCCTGACCTGAGCTTTGGATACCACTGGTTTGGACCTGCTCTGCTTAAAGGTCCTGCTATAATTCTTTCAGCAGGACATAACCTTCAGAAAGCATCACTCACAACAGTGTGCTGTTAGAGAAAACACTCTGATAAGGGCTGAACAGAAGCCCTGGAGTGGGGGGAGTGTTGAAACACGCAGAGCTACAGACACAACTACCAGCAGAGCTCAACAAGGGACAAAGGTTAAAAAATGCTAAGAGATTAGCTCATTGTTAACAAGAATTAAAAGTAAATTCCAGTGTGGTTGGAAATTTCCTCTGCAAAGAGGCCTGACTGAAACAACAGCATGGAAAGTTAAAACCAAACAATACCTTATTTATACTTACTTTTATAAGGTGTTGTCTTTTTATTGTCTCTGTATGATACTTTTATTGTTTTTACTGTGTGCACACTTGTGTGTGTGTGTGTGCTATTAGATGGCATTTACTATCTGTTTTTGTCCTGAACTATATCGAAGTATACTGTATGAATTTCCTCCTTAAATTCACTTCATTTCACTCCTGTTTTTACTTGGCTCTACTGTTCAGGTTTTGTTTTTTTTACGTTACCTTTTGAGCCTCTTGCCTATACATGCTTTTATCATTATTATCATTATTGTCATTGTTATTATTTCAAATCAAACAGGAAACAAGGAAATAAATGGAGAACATAAAAGAGAAAAGGAGGTTTCATTATCTTCCAAGCAGCTTCCTTGGATTTTTTTTTCCCTAAAAGATGAAAAGCCTGAAATGAGCTCAGTGAATCTGGGTCAAGACCCAGAGCAGACTGGTAGGAGAAGGTAAAAGATAGATGAATATCAAGCTGTTTCAAAAGGTGAATACATCTGTCAGCAACAGGCCAACTATCAATGGTGGCCTTGCGTGTCTCAACACATGCAGGAGATAATCAACAGGCTCCTCTGTTAAAGAGCTGATTCTGTACCAAGTGCCTGAAAATAGTGGACAAGAATGGACAATGGGAGCAATGGTCTCGAGGTGATGACATGCTTACAAATGAACTGAGTCTGACTGAGTAAGCAGCAGTGTCCAACATATTAAGTAACTCCATTGGGAGGGCTCAGTGAAGCGAGGCAGCTTTTGTCTCCGGAGCCCTGGGGAAAATGTTCTCAGCCTGTCCGAGTGGGCAGGACTCCTTCAGATCCCTCTCCAGGATCATTTAAATGCCTCTGCCGCATGGATAAGTCCTCCAAAGTGTTACCACATTTTTTTTTTTTTTTTGCCAGGCCAGACTACTCCAGACAAACCACAGCTCCACACAGAGGAGCTTTTAAGACTCTCCTTTTAGGCTGTGCCAGTTTCACCAGCCTGGTTTGGTCCCATCTCTTCAAATTGGAGGCTTTCTGTCCTCACGTCAGTCAGTCTGCTTTCATCCTTTAGTCAGATTTAGCTGGAGAACTCTGATTAGAAAGAGAGATCAATGTACAAGTAGCTCACTCTCCATGAATCTGAATACCTGATAAACCCAGTCTGGAAATACCAACCGTGCAGACTGTAATACCTGCAGGGTGGAGCACAGATGGGAATAAGAGAACAAGCATTTAAATAAATGAAGTTGCCTTTGGGATACAGACTTATTGGGTGGATGCCAATTAAAAAAAAACTGCACTTTACTTAAAGTTTGTGTTACTAATTAAATACAAATTAAATACATAAAAGATTCTTGACTTTGCAAGTTGAGCAATGAAGAAAAGTGGTTATGTAATATTGTAATCGTGCACCATAACTAATTAGTTTTAAATGTGGTGGAGAACAGGTCAGTATCATTCAAAGTTGTGGGTATCACTGCCATTTGATTCATATACAGTGTATCATCTGCAGTAGTTTCAGATTAGTGCACTGCCAGTTAAGAGAAACAGCCACTGAAGCTGATGATGTGCTGCTGGGCAGGACAGCAGAAAAACATGTTTCAGACACACCCACAGAAACAATCCATTGTCTGTTTAACTGTCCACTTCATTTCAAGGAGTTTCAGCACTTTATCTTCCTAACCTTCTTTTGGTACCACATATTTCTCAACCGCTGAACTACTGCATTCCTACGCACAAGTGCACTTACAGCACACACTGTAATACGCCTCAGCCACAGGTCAGCTGAGTGAATCAGAAAGAGCTAAACTTTGTTTGATAGGAAAATAAATCACCGAAAATATCCAGTTGAAAATAACGCTCAAATAACCCGAACTATTCCAGTATCAAAACAACACATTTTTAAAACTTCATAGTGAGAATTGATAATTTTTTTCCCCACAAAGCCATTTTTACTTGAGAAAAAGTTCATAAAATGTTATAAAGGCCTTTTTTCTTGTCCAAAATAGAGACATTTAGAGCCAAGTCAGGTGCAATTAATATAAAAATGAGTATCCAGGAGTATGAATCTGATAAGGTTTTGAAATGCCATTTATGACTCATTTCTTACGGTTGCAATTCTCCATGCAGGCTGGCTATCAAACCTCAGTACACTTGTGGTACAGAATATCAAAAACTAAGCCCAACTCTAATCCCTAACACCTCACATTATTGCCTTTCTTATTTCCATGACGTGGTGTGACACTTATCAGGTAGGAGGAGCAAGCTTTGCTGACGTAAGCACTAATTGACAAACACAGACGTGTCTCTAACATAGAGACGTGCAGATTCCACCTTTCTGCGCCAACAGTCCCATCCCTGACTGAGGGGCAGGGCAACACTTGGCCGTGTCGCTGCTGTTACCGCGGTGATGCAGCAGCAGCAGCAGCCGCCGCTCTGCAGCTCCACTCTGCATCTCCCGGCGCAGACGCATTTAAGGTGCCGCATGCAGCAGCACCGGCAGACTTCCACTGCATCTCACACACAGGCTCATAAAAACACACCGTTTCAGCACAATTGTTACCCTGACCCCTAGTCCAACCCCCGCAGTAACCCCCCGGGCACAAAGCGGAACAAAAGCTTTTCATTCCTTTTATCCACAAACACATGCAGGGAGCGAGGCAGAACAGAGGCTTATAATTCCTCCATTTAACTCAACAGCCCTGAAACCTTCAAAACTCAACTTTTCCTCAGCCTGCATCTATACAATGAGGAGGACCTCAAAAGGGAGGGGTTGTGGCAAAACTAGGCGGTCCTGAAAGCATACGATGGTGATGACAAGAGTCTGAGGAAGCAGAATCTGAAACAAGACGAGAGGAGTACCTTTGAGAGAGCTGATCTCGTGCTGGATGGACCTTGCAGGATCCATGCTCACGGCCTCCCCTCTCGCGACTGCCTGGGGCTCCAAACAGCCGAGTCTTAGCTCTGCAAGGTCAGCTCAGCACCGACACACCACGCTGGAGGATGGGAATGTCTCTCTGCTACCAGCAGGCTCTTTCTAACCCCCTCTCTCTCCCTCTGCTCTGCTGCTGCCACAGGAGTTGGCAGCTCAGTGTTTTTGCTCACTCCCTTTTTCTCTCTCTCTCTCTCTCCCTCTCTCTCTTTCCTGCCTGCTCAGACATTATCCCTGTCAGCAGAGAAACTGGAAAAGAAAGAAGCCCCCCCATCCCCTCCCTTCCACCCCTCCCTGATGTCGTCCCGTCTCATCCTCGTGGTGGTTCACAGGGAGGTGCCCCAACCAATAACAGTCATGCTCCATACAAGCACATTATACAGACAGTGTGAGGTCATGAGTTTTCATTGAGAGATGGTGAAAGTCACAGGTTATATTTGCCCCGACACAATATCACTCAAGTATAGGTGTCAAAGAGAGAAAGATAAACCATTTACTTTTAAATGTGTTTTTTAGAAAACCAAAAAACACAACGCAGCGGTAGAATATTGAATCATTTCTCCTCCATCAGGACAACGGTGCCTCAACAGTGATTCAGCATTTCCCCCCTCAACTACTCCATCACTACCGCTGCACGAGAGGAGCCTCTCCATTTTTCATGAAGAGGCACTGCAGAGCCAAACCTGCCTGCAAGAAGATGAGATTTATATACAAATGAACTGCAACTGCAAATACATATTGTAAGAAAAAAGGACTGGATTACATTTTCTATCTTTAATGATGAATGAATCGGTGAAATGCTCACACACAGTGTATGTCTTCTGATCTTGCAGAACAATATCCACTTGTAGTGACTACAGCATTAATTTAATGGGTATGTTTGGACTCTAACAGCAGCTGGTTAATGTTAGAGAAGGATAATGGTCTGGTTTGATACAGAAAAAGTTCACAGTGACCTCAGACACAACATGTTTATTTATATTCAACCAAAACCACCATCTTTCCTGAAACTTAACCAAAGTGCTTTTGTTGCCTGAACCACAGACGGGACTGTGGATGTGAACATCGGGCTCTGGTGTGACAGTCGAGAACTTTGAACATCCGCCATCCACCCAAACCTTCTCCTGGCAACTCTTTAAACTGCATGCAATGAGTTTCCACATAAAATACCCTTAACAGAAATCACTAATTAAAGCTGCAAAAATAATTCCCTCTGATTATCCTGGATGAAATTGAGGCATCTCGGCTGCAAGTTCTCAACCTGCAGGAATTCACAGTTAATTATGTACAATTCAATTCTATAATCATTACATAATACATCAGATATTAAGAGAATAATCGAATCGATTTACTTGTAAGTTATTGCCAATAAACCAACAGTCTTTAGGGTTTACATGGTCAGAGCCTTGGCAGTATAATGTTGGAAGATGACAGTCAAGGTTATACTGACTGACTCGGCAGTTTCTTCAAGCCTCCAGTGACTGGCTGGCACTTCTCTGCTGTGTCGGACCTGAAGTCAGCAGCTCAAAAATGCTGCTTTGCCTAAGTATGAGCAGAGTAACAGAGGACATTTGCATCTATACAATTAGATGACACAACACACAGACACATAGACACAACACATCACTGTTGATGTTGATGTAGTATTTGTGAATTTTTTTTTTTTTTTTGCTTTATGAGTCAGTTTTCACTTTTGTCACGATCCACTTACACAAACAGCAACAATTCTGTTTGTTTAAAAAGTTGCCAAGAAAACTAAATGTACAAATAGCTGATATCATGACTCAGATTTCACTGCAAAGTGGCTGTTATGGAAAAATGAAATTTTAGGGATGGGACAAAGAGCCGGGGAGAAGGTCAGCACAAAAAAGGGATTACTCTGACGTCAATGACAGGACTGATCAGTTACTCCGGTTATCAAGCCACACTGACAGTTACAGAAACTGCAAGATTGAGGATCCAGACTTTTTGTCCTGAATTTAAAATAAAATATGACCTGAAAAAAAATTTCAGCATCAAGTACTTTGAGTGTGTCTAAGCTACTTTCCTACTTACTTGAGACTGACGTGTAAAAACAAGGTGACAACAGACTGGGGCAGATTATGAGGAGAGCCGGCTCAGCTCTGACTCACCGAAACACACAATACGAGAACCTTGTCTAAATGTCAGAACATCCTAGAAACCAAAGATGATCCATTTCACAATGTACCGAGTCAGTTCAGATGGTATTTGGGTAATAGCCTTAAACTTACACACAAACTCTGAAAGAAGTTAAATCAGAGGCTGAAGTGGATTCCTGATAATCCTGCGTAGTCTTGCTTCTTGTTTTTCTTCTGTTTAGTCCCAAACGACTACGCCTCACGTGATCTGATTAATCACAGCTCCACAGGACAGATGGTCATGTGGTTCACACTGGGTCCAATTTCAGAGTCGAGGTCATTTCCGATACAGAGCTTGTCTTTCTCCTAATTAAGAGTTGTGTGGCTAGACCACTTAAAGGCAAAGCACCTATTACAGTTCAATTAACATAGTTATTCTCAATGTTGCCACTGAGAATAAAGAGCATTGTTGTAGCAGCTGCTTTTTATTACTAAAGATAAATAGCTGAAATACTTCACCCTGTGCAGCCACTAAATCACGATACCAGAATTTACAAATGCCCTGAAACAAAACAGGTTCCCTTTGTGAAGTAAATCAAAGACACGAGTTACACTAAATGACTGACCTGTCTTGAAATCGTTCAGATACAGATGGGGAATCGTCGAGTTCACATGTGGATATGAATGAGGAGATAATGTAAATATAGAGATACATTCAAATTCTGACCTTTGCACCCTCACACACTGATCCTGCATCTTGTACCAAGCTGTAACACCTGTATAACAAGTCTGGTCTGCTACAAACCATGTGGGCTGTAGCTAAGAAATTATTCAGGAAGACTGTACTGACCCCCCTCTTCCAATCAATATATAATCAATGGATGCTTGTCGGGCTGAAGGTAGATTGCAGATCTAGTTTCAGCCAGCTACAGCAGCAGCGAGGAGACACAAACAGGTACAGTATCTGTGGGTGGGAGATGAGACCAGAATGAGATGCCGTCTGCAGAAGTTAACCCTTCGAAAGACGACAACAGGCACCGAGACGTTCACATAACACTCGCTGCAACAGACAACAAAATGCTACACTGGATCAAAGTCCGTTCAGTTATTCAAATAATCCTTTCAAAGGCTCGAAAAGCTTCCTCCATCGAAAGGACAAGAACAAAATTATACAACAAAACACAACAAAACATGAGTCTCTCCCTCATCACAGAGCTGCTTTATGTTTTAATCAAATATTTCGACACAACTTTTATTCCCCAAACTGAGTCTCCCAGGAAGCACTCTCTCTCTCAGGTGGTGTGCAAATCCTTTCCCTGAGATTGGTTTGTTCCTAAATCCAATAAAGGCCTAAAAACCAAACTTAGCCCTTCTGAGCTAAAAGCATGTTATTGGTAGACTTCACCGTGGGCAGTAAACAAGCTCAGTGAAGCCCTTGAATTTAATGAAAACTTGCTAAGATGTGTAATTGAGAAACTGTATTGTACTGTATTTAAAAGTAGACATAGAGCCTTAAACCTTTATTCTATCTGATGACCATCAGGGGTCGACTCCACCGGTTGGAAAAAGAAGTCTGATTGTATAGAAGTCTATGGGAAAATGTCTCTACCTCTCACTTAATTTATTACCTCAATAAATATTTTTTCCGAATGAGTTTATGGTCTCAATCTCAAGGGCTACAAAACGGCAGTTCACAAAGTTCACAAACCAGCGGGTGACGTCCCAGTGGGTTGTTACTTGGTTGTACAATAGTACTTTGTCATAGCAGACAATTGGACTTGTTATTACAGGAAAAGCACAAGCGTAACTAATAACATAACGCTGGTGATTCTGCTCCATTTAGGCGTGCCAGGCAAGCCAGTAACCAGAGCCCTGGACCTAAACCGACTGCAGCCATCACTACTGTTATTAATCATCACTGCTCTGGGCAAAATGTCTTCAAAAAGAGTATAATAAACGGTACCTGCTATGTTGAACATTACACTTCTACTTTCAATCAGTGTTAATATATTAAACATTGGAGATGGAACTAGAGTTTCAGGATCGATTCTGGCAGAGAGACGAACAAAAGAACAACTAAATGATTCAGCAAACGATGATCAATAGAAATTTGACCTGACATTAATCCTTCCACACCACCTGGCTGGTTATCAGCTTCTTTAATATTATGCTCCACGGTTCATATTGTTGAAAATCTTGTGATTTGACTCAGATTAGTGCTTTATGAAGGTCCATTAAGAGACGCAGCTCAGCCTCAGCACTGTGGTAGAGAGTTGTAGGAGAGGCTTCACCCCAATGAAATGAAGTCTGGGGTGATGACAGGAGATAAACATTACACAACAACTGGCAGGCCACACCTGAGACATCTCCTTAACGAAGAAATCATACTCTATAATAAGAAATAACACAACAACAGCACACGACCTAAACATCTGCTATATGTGAGTTTAAAATGAACAAACCACACCTGACTGAAAACAGTGCTGCACAGTGGTTTTAATGCCACTCGAAGGCAAAAAGACACATGTATACCTCAGCTCACATTTTCAATACTACAGCAGCAGCAACGACAGGAATTTGCAGCTTTTGGTGATAAATACATGACGTTAATGCAGATATTGGTGCCAACAATCAGATTTCAGTGAGAAATATATGAGGACATATGAATGATTTATGTTTCAGCAGTGGAAACAGTAGTTACCTAACTAATCTTTAATGGGCAGTGCTAAATTACATTTTATTTATTACATTTTACTGGAATTGATTCAAAAAGTACAAATTAAATTTTTTCTAAAATCACATAATACACATCATTGTTCTAAATGCAACTGAAGTATTTGAGGAGATAAAGAAAGTTGCATTTCCCTGCTAAATGTCATTGTGTGGGACAGTGAGCCACCTGACTCCACACCAGACTGACTGGATGTTTCTGTTTCCACGCTGCTGTTCAGTACCACAGTGTCAACACATCTGATACGTCTGATACTCAGCCAAAGTCTCATGTCCCTCTTAATCGGAGGTGGAGGACCTGTAACACCCCCTCCACCCCTCTCTGGGATGTGGTTCTTCCCACCATGGAGTTCAGCCAATTACATGCTGGAGTGGGACCAGTAGGGAGGGGGGGGTTGTACTGGGTCAGCTCAAGAGCCAAACCAATCTCAGGAGGTGATAGTGTTGGTGCCATCCCTTGCTATCTATACTCATTTAAGTGATATTAAACTCCATGTGCAGTTGTTTCAGCTCATCTGCACACACATATACAGACAGAAAGCAGTCGGGTCAGCTGTCAGCAGCTAAAAATAATCTGTTTAACACTGACACACCCTGACATAAAACATCAGAAAACTGTCCATCACAACATCACACAGCACCAGGTGACGCATGAAACATCAATTTTCTTTCTATTGACTACTTTCAGCTCTAGTTTTTATTGAGACTTGCAGTTTTTTACACCTTGGGTGAGTTTAAGTTTTATTCCAACATGGTTAGCCTGTCCAGCACCATTTAAATATCATCCTCATCCTCTTGTGTTGTGTTAATCTGTTGTAAACTGTTGTTCTAAATCAGGTGAGTTTATTCTACTAACGTTAAAACTGGAAATTATTTAGATGTTACAAATTCTTCGTACTCAGAATTTCAGCTGGGAGGCCGATGTGAGAAAATTGATGTGAGCAGAAGTTGAAAGCAAAAAACAGCAACGTGGTTTGTGTGCGTCTTCTCTAAGACGCAGTCAGGCAGAAGAAAGAGACAGGAAGACACCACCATGGGAGGAATTCATAGGATGTGTCAGGATGAAAAACGTTTTTCTGAGGCCCACTGTCCTTCACATCTAAAAGGACACATTCAGGCCGTGTCTTCGCCTTTTGTGCGGCGCTGGCAGAAATCAGTTTATCAGTGGAGAAAAACAAATCCATTCAGGGTGGACGGTGTTACTGATAACTGTGACTCTAAAGACTCAGTTGAGCTGAACTGCTGCAACAACAGTGTGCTGTATTTCGTGCCTGACAAATTAAAGATTGTCAAACAGAAAACATTGTTTTTACCTTGACCACGGTGTATGTTGGCTACAATGTCAGCAAGTATCTCATCAACCTTCATATCTTCTGATAGACTAAAATCTTTGACTGAAGTAAAAACATTAAAGTGAACAAGACTTGAGGTGCAATGTTTTTAGTTGAGCTTAAAAGTTTTTGATAACTTAGAAGAAGGTGAATAAACATTTTGACTATAATCTAATTTAAGTGACATTCATTTAATTCAATGCTCAAATTAGCACCTCTGAGCTCATTGTTTCTGCTTAAAAATTAGATAAAATTTTTCATGTAAATGTCGTTATTGGGTCACTGCTACAGATCCACTGCTCGCAGCTCTGTGAGTGTTACTAAAAATTGAGAGGAACAGCAGAGCTGGGCGTGGATACGTGGAAAACCCAGGAACACTGCTGAAAAACAGAGGACGTGCCAGCCAACTCACTACGGACATTCCTGGCATTAGCCTGGCTTACTGTAGCATGCCAGACCCAGGGTGTTAGCACTATTGTTCCACACCCCAGGCCCAGCAAGAGGCCAGGATCCCTCTGCACCCTGACACACAGGTCAGGCTGAGGGACCAACAGTCAAGACACAAAGGACGCTCAGACCGGTACCGACCGCTTATTAATCACTAATCAACACTCAATCCCTCAGTAAGTGGACACATACACACAGAACTCAAACCCAATGCCACAGTGCTGTGAGTCTGACTCACTATTGAGGGTGATCTTCTCCTCTATTCTCGCGTCCAGTTATAGCTCGACCGTCCCGAGAAGTCAGGCAGGATAAAATGACAGTTTGTATCTGACCGTATCCTAGAGACTGAAGTCTCCCTGCAACCAGACAGATTTCTCTGCTGGTGACATCATCCTCGCAGGCGGATTAGAAAAACATCCTTCGCAGTGTCACTGCGGTCAGTCGACATCCAACCGGACCATCCTTGGACGCCGTGTGACAACTGTATCTCTGTGGGAAAGTAAACACTGACATCAAACTGTTAAATCACCTGAAGTTAATCGTTAAAATCCTCATTGATTCTTTTCTCCCTCAGGCAGATGAAGCATAAAGTGCATGAAGAGAGGGAATAATATGTATAATCATTGATTTATTCGATATGATCATTTTCATGTTTAAAATTTGGAGAAATTTGTCCTCCAGGTGATTTGTCCTCTGTCTCCTGTCATCTACTAGTTGCAGCATGTATATAAATAGACTTATAAATAAATAAACTTTTCAGATTCAGTTTAAGATTGAAATCACTTGGTAGAATAAATATTCTGCAGCGTGGTTACATGATTAATGTCAGCTGTTTTTAACTCCCCAGGTTTGGGAAGACCCTAATCCTCTGCCCCAACACAAATCCCATTTCAGTTACACCATTTCCACTCCCGTCCTCCCCTGTCCCACTCGACTTTGCCAGACTTCAGTTCAGTTCACGGTGGTTCATGGTCAGGATTTGCAGTTCTCTGCAGATGTGAAACTGTTTCACAGAAGAAACCGGAGACAGAGTAAAGATACCAGCCACATATTGATGTTATTTATCATCAAAGGGGATTTCTGAGTCAGTGAAGCCATGTGAACTCATCTATTAGAGCCAGATAAGATGGCGTGACCAATGGAGACTGTGCAGGCAGAGCAGCTTTTAAAAGGTTTTTGGTGACTTTAATGTGACGTATAATATGTTCACTTGATCATCAGACTCAACTATAGCTATGGTTTAATTTCATTAGACCGTAGCCTTTTTTCTGGGATATTAGCTTCCATTTTTGAATAATTTATCAGATTTATCAGATTATCATACGCTAAATAACCATAAAACACTATTGTGAGAAACACAATGTTTTACAATCAGTCAGTTTTATCAGTCGGAAACTGATCATTTCAGAAACGATGGGTTTATAAGTCAACAACATTTCTGAGAGAAATCTGAAGAAATCTTATGTATTAATTAAAGTAATTCAACTAATAATCACAACTTTTGACTGACTTTCAGACAGAATAAGACGTTTTAACATTTATTTTCTGGCTCTTGGAAGTTGAATGTTATGTTCTGAGATTTTACAGCTGATTTATATCGAACTAATCCATATATATCTACTGTCACATAACCTCAACAGTAATCTCTCTCTCGCCAACTACACGATTAAGGATGAAACAAAAACTGCGGGATACACTTAATAATATTGACAAAGTCAAATGCAATCCCTCTATTGACACACACAAATGCTCATATGCACACACAAACACACACCGTGTACTCAGCACAGACAATGTTTCAGCTGCACATGTGAACAAACAGAGACCAAACAGGTTTTCTAACAAACTCCTGTGAGGTCGCAGACAGGTGAGAAGACTCTGAGTCCTGTGGGTAATCTACAGGACACCGAGCCGTCACGTTGGCACAGCACTGTGGGACAGAGCGTAGGTGTGAACATGTGTGGAGATAATATATGAGGATGTCCTCTCTCAGTGGAGGTCATCATCACACGAAAACAATATGTAGGTGACCTAAACTGCAACCATCTCTCTCTTGTCCACCTGCAGAATGAAGTTTAATCATTTCCATGTTTTTAGACCATAAGAACGATCTGTTTATCTGTAAACTGTCATTATCTGACTTCATGCATACAAACCAAATCATAGTCCATGACTGAAACCTTCCTCCACACTCAAGCTCACATCAAACTGCAGTCCAGAGACACTGCTACTTAAAATCTCACACCATTCCCTCCACTTCAACGTCCACCAGCCCGTTTAAACTGGATTATCTCTCTGAATATTGCTGTTTCTTCTTCAGCAGGTTGATACTAATCGGATTATGTCACCAGATGATTGACAGCTCACAGCAGTCGGCATCAGATTTACGAGGCCTTTTAATTAAAATTAGGACTCATTATACTTTAGGAGTAACTTTCTGTCCATCAATCCAGGGAATTCCCACGCTGAACCAAATTCAATAAACTCAAACAAGCTTGAATTAATGAGACACGTAGAGACACAAACAGACACTAGAGGCCACACACATCACTTTTAAATACAAGGGATTGTAATCTAACAATAAAAGAAACAAGACGGGGACAGAAAACACATCTTTCAAACCGTAGAATAGATTATATTTACAACACAAATACAGATGAAGGGTTCAATTCCTAGATGTTATTCAGAATATTTGCATTAATTTGTCTATTTACAGCCCCATGTCTCTATGTTGTTAATCACTTCATTAACACTGGATGATAGAGAAACGCTCCCTGCAGCCTGATTTTGTTCCAATACTTAGTTAGTGATAATTAGCCAATATCATTGTGGGAAGAAAATGTATTAATCAGCTACAACACAATCTGACAGATGTTTCGTTTTCCATAAAACAGCAGGTGATAGTGATAACCCCTCCATCATATGAGGAGGAAAAGACGCTGGGCTCAACTAATTGGAATAATTCCTCTCCTGCGTGTATGTGGGATTTTCTGAGTGCACAACATGCATAACATAAGACCACTGCTATTTTTGAATTTGAGGTCAAGTTGCGTGAAACTGATCTGAGGCGAGTACTGGAAGTGAAGGGTGGAGGGGGTTTCTCTGCGGACGCTCTGGTTAGACAGCGATTCTCATGACAAACTTATCACAGCCCTTTTAGATCTGAACCCTGCTGTTATTCACACACAGACACACACACACACACACACACACAGAGACAGACAGACACACACACACACACACACACAGAGACAGACAGACAGACAGACACACACACACACACACATAGACACAAACACACACTCAGTTTTACTATATTCGTGGGGACCCCCTTAACAGCATTTCCTCAGTTTTACACTAACTTTAACTATCAGAACTAAATACCTCACTTTACTCCAACCCTCAAACTGTCAGACCCAACAAGCATAATGTGCTAATGGTCAGACTCTGTGAACATGGTAAAACAAGCCCACACACACACACTGCAGAGACAGGGTCTGCTGCAGCTCCAGGTCTCCCAGTGTGTTGGCTTATTTAAGGCTGTTTATTAAGTGGGAGGTGGGCAGTGAAGCCACCGCAGGATTTTATCACAGACCTCACCTTTTCAGAGCAAACACACTGATGAGATCAGCACAAACAAAGACTACTGTCCTTGTCTTGTGAAGGTTCACCTGACAGCTAAGACAAGAAAAAAAGGATGAAATTTAAAATAAAATATAAAAAAAAGGGTAAAAAGATTTTCTATCAAGATTTTCCTTTACTATTCCATTTTTATTCCAATTTCAGCTACTTTTTAATGATAAAGTTAAGATTATTGTGTGAATGCATTTGTTTCTCGTTCCAGGACAATCTTCATCTGCACTGTTTTTATTCACTATTATTTATTTCAACTTAGAAACCTAGTTTCCACTTAGATTTAGTTGACAATGATCTTCTTAGCACTTCTTATAAGTGAACATTTGACAACTGCCCTGGAAGGAATGCTTATTAGAGGCTAAGATCACTTAACAGGACCTGAGTAAACTCCACTGAGGGTCATCTGAGACAGAGACCAGGTCACTGCACTTGTTAGTTAGTGTAGATAGTTGCTCTCTTTTTGTGGGAGTAATTTTTTAGGTCTCTCCACCCTCCAATGTTCCTGTCTCAGTATTTCAGAGATTCCAAGCATTTCTATGTAGAGTACGAATCCTGCAGCCAAAGGCCAATAATACTAAAACCTCCAGAGATTTTTCCATGAGCTACCACTAAGTAGATGGTTGCAGGAAAAACAATAAATGATATGAAATTTGGTTAGATTTTGCAAGATTAATAACACTTGCAGGAGGAAAGATCACTTCTCATTACATTATTTATAGAAAACTTCCTAAGCAACATCATATCAAACCTAATGTCAGAAGTCTTTGTAGTTTCTCTTTCAACCAGAATAACCTGAAGACTGACGGAGTAAACTCCTGAGATATATCTGCTGAGTATGTGAGTGAGTATTTAAAGCAGAGCTGCGTGTTTTACACTAGTAGATCTGTTCAGTTACTATAATAAACACCGAGCTCCACAAGACCACACTTAATCATCGCCACAGGAAACTCAATCTCACCTGTTGCAATAACTTATGCAAATGGTCCACACAGGGCAGCTGGTACATATAACAACATGCTTGTTATGGGATTGAGCCATATTCATGTGATAAGGGATACAGTGTGTCCAGAGGAGCTGTACATGAGGGGTTATTTTCATATATCATTATTATTTTTAGATTGAGGAGCTGGTATCTCTCGACAGCGTGATGAATTTTGAACCAGTGTCAACTACCTGGGTAAAAATAGAAGAGAATTTATTGCCATCAGCAGACCACAGCCCTAAGAACTTCAACTATGAATTATATTCACGCTAATATCGAAAATAACTTACACTGGCAATATATGAGGAAATCAGCTACAGCCTGATTTTAAATCCATTGATTTAAAGGGACTATTTCCACATTTTCTCTGCCACTGAACATGGTTATTTGCCGAGAGCAGGTGTCGGTGATTGTCAACTGACAACAGATAGACAATCTGTCTGACAATAGATATCCAACAGATACAGCACGCTTAAATAGCAACAACACAAACAGACAATGCATTAATAGGCCATATGAGTTTTTCAGACCACACTCAGTATCTCCACACATTCATCATCGACAGTTAAATCATGATATCATGAAATCTCAAATCCCAAAACAATAAACCACTTTAATATCAAGCTTAGCGCCACAATAAAAGTACTAAGTAAGTAAAAGTACTTTCACCCTCTCACCCCACATCCTTCTTCACCAAAGATTATGTATCCAGACTTCCCATTTAAGGTGGAGGTAGACTTATCTCAAACAACTAGCTTCCAAGAGTAACAGGAAGTGAGATTTTGGCAGAGGAACTGAAGGTTATGACAGGGGCGTGGAACACCAGACTGGTGCCAATGCGACACAGCAGGAATGCTGCCCATAGTGACATGCACAGTGGGCAACCGCATGGGAAGAAAATTACTCAACTGGTGTGATTGGACAGAACGATCCTGTTCCCAACATACTGAGACCAAGACCAGGCCCATTTGTCTTTACTGATAGACCGCTGTAGCCTGGGTGGAAATTATGCCCACGGTTTTTTATATCTAATCTATTTTTAATCCAGGGATCTTGCTGAACATCCATGCTGCTTCTGAGCAACAATGCCCTGCTTTATACTGATTCAGTCACACAGTGTATAGACAGCGTAGGGTCGGCACAAAACAAACCACTCGTGGAAGGAGCTGCCTCTTCACTTACATCGATTGCATACAGATGAAAAGTGGAATAAAAGACCACGGCTGTGTCTGTCAGCTGGTGTCATAGTCTAAAACCACTTCCAGATGTTGCTGTAACTCACCTGTCTTTACTAACTAAAGATGAGAATGAACCAGAGTCAGAAAACTCAATGTGGCGGCCTGCCTGATAAATCTCTCAGATTAAATTGAAAATAAAATATTCTAAATTCGTGATAGCAAAAGTCAAATGTACTCACATTAAACATTCAGATACAGATTTGAAGTTTATCTTGTGCTACAGAATTCCTGGGCATTAGTAAAGCTATAGACTTGGCTTTGAGTGATGAACCTTTGATCATGGTACCTCATAGGCATTTATTGGTTATTTAAAAAATGTATCAATCATTTGGTTAATAAAATTTCCTGGAGCCTCAACACTTATTTTTTAGCTTAAAAACAAAACATTCAACTTGCCAGGATATAAGACAGAGAAAAGAAGCAAATCCTCACATTTGCAAAGCTGGAACAGCAAATATTTGACGTTGTAGTTGGACAAATATCCTAAAGCTGGAATTAAAGGTGTCATTTGGAGTCAAAAGTTATGTGTAAAGTTACTGCCTTCATTGAAATGCATGATGTAAATCTTTGAGACCTCACAAACACTGGGGAAATTGCATCTTTCAAGCTTTCTTTCCCCTCAATTCCTGGCATGTCTCTACTCTTAACTATCAATACAACCATAAGATTTCTTTTTATGGTGCACTGCTATGATTCTTTGCATGTTTGATGGAAAAACTGCCAGGGGCACAGTGTGAAACCACAGAAATGTGTATTATGTAGCCCACACACACATGCTTGATACAAACAAAACTAGGACCAACTTATAAAAGCAATGCTCCTTAGCTCCACTAGTGGTTAAGTACAAAACCAAATACCTTTAATTTTCTGTTGATCAACAAATGTATCAGCTGTGCAAGCTTACGAGGGCACTGTATACAACCTTGCTACACAGGTCAGGATTTCCTCCCAGGTTTTGCATTGGTCAAATTCAGACTAATAAGTCAGGTAAGCAAATGAGCTGCAGGAGCATCTTGAGGTTGCGCAGGCTCCTTGTGTCTGTATTTCAACTCCGCAGTCCTCTCTTAAATGAAAATCCCCCCTATCAAGTCATGATAGTGTTTACCCTGACAGTCAGGTGAATGTCCTTCTGATGTGTCGGCTGGCAGCTACTCTCACTCATCCAGCATTGTTGGGTCTGTGCCAATTAACCAAGGGCCAAATGTCTCACCTCCCGGTTTGCACGCTGCCCAGAGTCTCCCCTGTATGCAAAGCAGTCTGTCAGGTCAAAAGTGAAGAGGAAACAAACCAGACAGAAAAGGACGACCTCTTTGTTTCAGTGATAGAAATGTCTTCCATCACTCAACTTGTATAAAGGCCAAATCTTCTGCCTCCTGGCTCATTCATTCATCAGAGAACTCAGTGATACAGCTCTACCTCCACCACAACAGTGTAACCACATGTTCATGTCATTTCTACTGTAGAAATAAAGAAAAAGTCCTGTTTTTACACATCAGTAGGAGCACCCTTGAACCAATGTGCATCTGTGCAAATCAACATGGAAGCAATTAATCCTGCTAAATGAGTCAAGTTTACAACATCCTCCCCTGGCTGAAGCATGGACCGACTCCACACACCCACCTCCCATTCAAACACGCTCTCAGCATGGTTATCACTTGTACATGAAAGGTAAATGCCAACGAAGAAGAGAAGAGCAGGGGTGTTGTTACCTTTATACTTCTCTCTGATGTTCTCATAGGCTTGAACATAGTCCTGCTCCTCTGGCAACATGGGCACAGACATGGCCTGGCAGATATTGAGTCAGTGTTAGGGCACCTTCCTCTCTCTTCAAACTTTCCCTTTAACTTCCCACTGGCACTGTGCTCCCCTCTTTGACTCTCTGTCCCCTCAGTGCTGATAAAGACCTCCTGGCTGTCTGTCCACCTATCTGTGTGTCCCCACCTCCTGCCTCACCCACACTTAGTCACAGTATTCCCCTCTAAAGCTGTAGATTTCATTCCAGACCACCACCACTTCCCTCCTCTGCTTGAGAAATACCCTCACACACACAGACACACACACATATCAGACCCTCCCCTTAAAGGCACAGAGGCAAACACACACCACAAACATAGAGACCAGTAAAGGCAGAGCAGCACCGCTCAGACCAGCTCCACCCCAGATAGAGACACACACGTGGTTACCTCGATGAAAAAACAAATGACGGAGCTGCGTGGGGTTATTTGAGTTCCTGCTGCTGGAGAAACTGGGGCAACGCACGCCAAGTGGACCCTGTGCTATTCACAGCTTTAAATGAAAAACTCCCAGAACACTTCCATGGGTCTCCTCAAAGTCACGTCATATTCCCAAAACTGAATGACGGCACATTGTGAAGTTTTTTGTGCCAGAGCACCACACCTCTTCACTCCAGGACAAAACACTGGATGAGTGCTATATCACACAGATGAAAGTAAAGAAGACAGAACTTAATTATTATTCGTTTGATCTTTTCCAAAAAGCACCTTTGAAAAAAGTGAACAGATTTGTTGTCACACGCTTCAGATACAGCTTTCAATCTGAGGAACCGAGGAAAACAGTTTCAGAACTGCTGTACATTCATTATTATCATTACATTTCCTGTATTTATGAGTCAAAACACACCAGAATTAACTGCTCCTGACAGTATCCATCAACTGTCACTCCCTGCTCTGATTTAGCTGCAGGAAACCCACAATGAATTCAGACTATTTACATTTTCATTTACATGAACATGCAGCTCAGACTCTCATTGAGTGGCTACAAATGAGTGTGAGACACTTAATAGCTGCAGTCCATTTCCTCAGCCCTGGGGTTTAAGGAGCGTGAGTGTTATTTCCACACTGCCAAGACCTCAATAAACAGATCTTCTATTACAATCGAACTAGACCCTCATGGATGAAGCAGTGACAATAGTAAGTCAAGATGCCAACAACAACTGCGGTTGCACTTGGCTGCTCCCGTTAGGAAGTGGTGCTGGGAGGCAGCGCTGACAATTCATCTCTGAGAAGTTAGAAGATGACTGTGAATCACTCAAAGAATGCTTCTTTCCAGAGTTGAGCAGAGTTTTATCAACAGAAGAATCAACAGCATAAGTTATTATATCTGTATATAATATATCTGTTGATAGTTAATGCACATTAGTGGTGTCAGGCCTCAGCCTCAGAGATAAGGTAAAGCGCTCAGACATCCGGAGGGAGTTCGGCATCGGGTGAGACGCTGCTCCTTCATGTAAAAAGGCGCCAGTGAAGGTGGATCGGGCATCTCATTAGGATTCCTCCGGGGTGCCTTCCGTTGGGGGTTTTCCAGGTGTGTGTAACTGGGAGGAAACCCCAGGGTAAACCCAGAACTTGCTAGAGGGATTAAAGACACCATCTGGCCTGGAAGCACATTGGCATCTCCCAGGATTAGCACAGGAAAAACACTGCTGGAGAGAGGGATGTCTGGAATATCCAGTGTAACCCGCTGCCAGTGAAATTATTATTTTCACTAATATTATTCGTCTTTTTCATTGTCTGCATTGTTAATTTCCACCAACTCATTGTCCCAATTCAAAGCGATAGTCAAAGTCGCCATCAAAGTCACTGATGGTGCAAAATGATGATAACTCTTATGATCTGTTGTAGAGTAACTTATTGAGTGTTACATATAATTGAGAATGGGAAAACAACAAGTGGGTGATTTCAGACTTTTAGCACGGGTGTAACTGACCATATTAACGATGGCATTATTTCATTTGAATGACCACGCACAAGGTCAGGGTTATGAGGTATAACTGTGTTTTGTAAGTATGAATCCATGACCTGACACCTTAAAAAGCGACTGGTAGACTAGAACAACACAAACAAGTCGTAGTTTAAACCACCAAGTTCAACATGTTAGTGTCACTATATTAACTATGGTGACACAGTTGATCAGCCAAATTATATTATTACCAGTGTTTAATAATCCATGATCAAGAACGACCTTTAATTTCCACTTTAATTAAATGATGATTAGGCATCAGCGCCACCGAATGCAATGAAAACAAACTCGCTCCCCACACATCTATAGTACATGACACAATTAATACTTAAGAAAAGGCATTTTACAACAGCGATGCAGATCGGGAATAACAACATATGACAAAAAATATTGACAGCCAAATTTGGGCCAAACAAAATACCCCACACGCTCACTGCTAGAAGCAACATGGCAGACATGCTCGCAGCCTGAACACATTTCTGTGTTATCACTTTCTCATGCAGCGGGGAGTGTGTGTTTGCTCAGCTATCAGGAGAATTAGAGGGATCTCTCAAGCGTGAAACTGCAACTTGCAAAATTTACACGAATAAATCCTTCACAACAGGAATGTGAAAAATAATTCAAGACTCTGAGTCACTTGAATGATTAAGCACAACATTGCAACATTGAGCCACACAGCTAAAGTGCAGCATTTCTCAAAAAGTGAGTTATGACCTGAAAGAGACTCTAACGAGGATGATGTTGTATTTTGTATCTGTCATGGTTTCCAGCACCTACAGCATCTTCAGCTGAGGTTTTTAAAACTCCATCAATCTCCACTGTGGCTGAAAATAATTAACTTCCCAACACTACGCTACTACACCAAGTGTTTTCAGGTAGAGACACTAAGAATAACACTTAAGGCTAAAATTCTGATTTGGTTGCATATGTTGATATAAAGGTTATTTGCTCATCTTTCAGAACAAACCACACAAACTGACTTTTCATACAGACACATCAACTGTTTCTTTCCTAAACAATAGTAAGGAAGCGAGACAATTAATCTTGATTTGGTACAACCGAGTGCTACAAAGCACCACCAACACAGCTGATGAGGTTTATTCATTGTAGAAGCCAAAATCATAAGTTATACAGAAGCACATCCAACCATGAAATTGTTATTTAATGTAAATCATGGATCACTTTTAACATGGACCTGAAATAATCCCTGTCAGGCTCTAGAATAAAATAGGTGGTGTTGGTTTGTTTTCTGTTGGTCATCTGTGGGAGGTGCAGAGCAAAACACCAGACAGCTCAGCTCTGTAGATGTCTCTAAAATAAAACAACCAGGATCATCACAGCTTGATTTCTCCCATAATTTGTCCTGTTCTCACACAGAGCAATTTGACTCTTTATATTGACATTTTGCTGGCAAGATTTTTCAATCTCTCTTTCTCTCTCTCTTTCTTTGTGCTACAGTATTAACAACAACAAAAAAAAAAACTCCACTGTTTTCTCACCGCTGGCCACCGGATGGTGTCTCCCAGAGACAAAGTCTCACTTTTGTCTCCGTTTGCTTGTCTGGCTTTGGCCCGAGCGACGGGCTGCAGTGCCAACCAGCCCACCCACACATCACCAAACTAAAGAGTCTGTGCCACGGCTGGGCCACTAATTTATGTCCTTGGCTAAAATGAAAGGAAAACAAAAACACATCTAAGCAAGGACACGACCTCCCTCTCACTATTCATTGACTGTTTTCCTGTGTAGTCACTGATTTGTGTTTGTAAGACTTTGCCTGGTTACTCACTCGCAGTTTGGCTGTCTGAATACTAATAAGAGTCAGTGCAGGGACAACATGTTCCTGGGTTATATATTAGTGTAATCACATTATTATTCCCACAGACAGTAAAGAATTACTGTTCCAGTGTCAGTAATTTTTGTTACTGTGCTGAGTGAGAGACGGGACATTAGCTGTGTCACATTCATTAGTCTCTTTAACGTCTACATTGATCAAATACACAAAATCGACTCATTTGGCTTCTGCTGCCTCCATGACAATTTTTTTTTTTATAGCTCCTGTAAGAAAAAAAACATCATCTAAAATAAACAGAAGACACAAGATAAAGCCACTAGCGGAACAAAAATACTTAGAGTGCAGTAACTGATAGACCCAAATTTAATAAGGGGGAATAAAAAAAGAGTTTGTTTTTTTTTTAAGATTAATTCAATGTCAAATGTATTATCATATAACTTTATGTCATTAAACTCATTTTGTCTTGTAACTTAGAAATAGGAAACATTTAAGTTACATGCAAAGCTCACAGACAACAAAATGTTAATGAATGTTATCAGTTCAACAAAAACAACTTTTCAAAATAATTTCAGAAAGCAAACAGTATTGTATTAAGTGATGTATTGTTTTCCTTGTGTAGTATTAACTCAATGATGGCGTCAGAAGCTTGTTTGGCCAATGACCCTGATAACGCTCTGTTTTGCTTTTGTCCTGAGGGTTTAACATTGTTCTGTAGCACAAGCTTTAAAAAGTCGTCAGTGTGGAGTCACATGAATGAATCGTGAATGAAAATACACTGAAGGCAGAAACAGTGTATAACCAGTGATGGGTCAGAGACTCATATAGATGCAGACACGCTCCACTGCACTTCATCTTAAGATGCTGTCCTCTAGTGTCCCGCATTTATACTGCACCAACTCCTCTGTCCTGGATTATAAGTACAAGTCTGATCACTGATGACACTGACATGATAGAAAACTACTATCTGTTCACAAAGGAAACACTCAGGTGATCTGCATGACAGCAGTAAAGTTTTCTCTACTTGCACCTCAGGGTCATAAAGATTCTCAACAGTAATAAACCTGCTGATGCGAGCAGCCATAGTGATGACTGTAAAATGCAAAAATCAATTAGATCCACGATTCAATATTCTGAAAAAAAAACTGCACAAAGTCCTACGTTGAAAGCAGCGTTGAATAATTGATCTGAATCTCTTGTTAGGAGCTGATCCTGTGATACTCTTTGACTTTATGGTCCCTGAAAGCAGCACAAGGTCAATAAATATAACCTGGACTATAATTCTTTATATATGGCAACTTTCAGTACAATTTATATTAAAATTGAAATAATGTGTTACAATCTCTTGAACTAAGAATTGAGGATTAAGTGTATCATTTGGACCTGGTTAGAATAGAGAGGGGGAAAATATCTAATTCAGGAGAAACAATGAGAACAATCTAATAGTTACAGGAAAGGAGCATGTCACAGTAAATGAGAGAAACGCTAACTTTGTGTTCCTGCTGCATCCTGTCTCAGAAATTCATCTTGTTCAATGTTTGGTGAAGTTAAACATCCTTCAGCTGTGTCGCTGGACAAAATGTGGAAAGATTCCCTGGTGCTACAATAACACTGTGCTCCTCTCCCACGCTGCGGCGCATGAAGCAGCGTGAGTCATGTTGTGCGTCTCTTAACCTAAAAAAAACTATAAAACAAAACTTGATTTTGTTTTGTTTATTTGGAAACCGACCACAGACGCATAGACAGAAGATGACCTGCACAGCTGTAGCCAACTGTCATTGATGCCTACGCAGCCTGCTGAAAGGCCAGCTTGTTTCAGACGTCAGGCATAACTGGAACTGGCAAAAATAAAAGAAGGACGTCACAGACCCGATGGGTTACATAACAAGGCTGCGCTCAAGGCTTCAAGCACCTTTCACCACCTCCACCAAAAGATATGACTCTAAACTAGAAGATGAAAAGGTTTGTGAGATATTATAGCAAGGCTCCATATATCTGCTGGAACAGCACAGCTTTTTTTTTTTTAAAGTTTCTGTGACTGGATAATGATATGTATGACAATTACAAACACTCTCAAACATTTTAAAGGCTTTTCTAATGCTGGACAACAGGCTCTGAACACATTTCACTACATTTCAGTCCACGTTTGGCTTGAAAACAAACCTGAATAAGTACCTGAATAATATGAAAGCAGTTGTGCCATCTGTAATTGATATCGTAATTGACACGTACAGTCACAGTCACAGTTTACCTACTGTGACAATGAAACTTTTCAGTGTTATTTTTGGTGGGGGAGGTACTTACATCCATTACAAGTCAATAAATGAACGATTCATGTTTTAATGTTTGTCTACATGTAAAGCACCGCACACTTATTTCCATAATTCACACTTATTTCCATAATTCACTGGTCACAATAAGTCCCTGTTGGCCATGATGAGCCATGGCTATGACAACATGTGACATGCTCCTCTCTACAGTCCTGCTGACCAGTGCATGTTTCAGATCTGTATTTCCAGAAGCACTGTATTGTGTCGTTTTATCACCATCACTCTGCACCGACGTCAACAGAGCAACAGTCAAGGGTCGCAGTTATCTGCTTGCATGTTATAAGGCAACTAAAACCTTGAGACAGGCTTAGCAATATCTTATTTATTCAGTTGACACTGACTGCGGCTTGATAACAAATAGTCCTGTCTCCATTTGTTGTGAGATAAAGCTTATATGTGCCTAATGGCTAATGAATCAGGCCGGGGCCATTATGGCAGAAGTCCAATGAGACAACACTGATATAGTCGCCTTTATCTAATACGCTTGATCAGACCCTGGCATCAGTTCATGTCTAGAAGCTGCGGCGAACAGAGGGGAAGTCATTAGAAGGACATTTGAGTGAAAATATTTCCATAAATAAATTAACATGATACCCACTATCCCAAATTTCAGCCCTAAGCACTTGGAGTCGTATAGTCCTGCCTGATGCCGTAGTGTGCGTGCGGAGACAATAACACCCTGTCACACAACACTACTGCAGTACCCCACCCCACCTAATCAATATCAGAGATGACCAAGGACGGGAGGGGGGCGCTGAGGTTGGTGTTGCTGTTTGTGGTCCAAAGAGACAATCTGAACTCAACACCACAGGAAGTGCTGAGCCAGCGGGGGTCACATCATCTGAGCCCTGCCTTTGTGTTCAGGGAGCTAACGGAGAAGGAGGTGAACCTGGAGAAGCTCTCAATTGGATAAACAGACACTCAACTCACAGTTTAAACCCCCCCAACCCCACCCCAGGAGCTATGACTCAGCATAACGAGAGGTGCTAATGATATTATGACAAAACTCATCACTTTCAGCTGCCTACAAGAGTCTCTGGGGCAATGCATGCACATTAAAAAATGTAGATCTTGTTTCTTCTGAAACAAAATGGCACTAGAGAGTTTTTTGAGCACCTCAAAGTACAGTAGGGAATATGCAGATTCAAATTCAAAGACTAAATCTTGTGAAATGTGCAGTTGAGAAGCAGCAGATAATCATCAGTAAACGGGTTCAGTTTTAGTAAGAGTGGCTGAATGTGGCAGCGTGTAAACCACAGAACAGGACCTCAACAGTTAAGATGGGATTATGATATGAAGAAACATAAATATGCTGCTGCCTAAACCCATTACACTTGAGTCAATGTTTCAGTACAGTTCAGTCCACAGCCAGACCCACAAATCAAGAGCAACTACCAGGACAACCTACGTCAGGAAAGCATCATAGCACATGCAAAAAAAAAAAAAAAACATAGGTCACACAGGCCAACGAGTAACATAAAAACATAAGAGCAGAAATAACTAGCAAGCAAACCAAGATACCACCTGCACGCAGGTCTGTGGGATGGTAATAAAAGCAGCCAGCAGGTTCTTATCTTAATGAGTTTGCCAAGAACATAAACACATAACAGGGCCAAGACTGTTGGTGCATGTTAGCATATGCAACAAATTCTCAGCTCATTGAATGGATGACAAACACAAAAAATGCCAAAAGCCACAAACAAGACCGCAGATCAAACTAAATTATCACTATTATCAACATTCACCAAAGCAACATGAATCACTGTTGACAGAAGCGCTTCCTTACAACTGCTACATGAGCAGGTGTTGGCAGCCGTGTTACAACCGAGTTTACAAATGATACTACAACAGGAACATGAATGGAAAGAGAAGGCAGAACCTCAAAAGACCACCTCCCTCAGTTTGCCTGTATTTTCTCTCTATGTGGACATCATACCTGCGATGCGGATGACGGCCCTCTCTGCCGGATCCAGCACTTCTCCAGACGCCGACTTGGATCTCTTGATGCGATGGTGTTTGGGCAGGTTCCAGGGCAGCGTGTCTCCAGGGGGCGGAGAGCAGCTTATTAGGCTCAGGTCGGTGGAGCTCTCCTCTGACGCAGCCCTGACCAGAGGCCTCCGCTTGGTTTTGTCCTTCACCTCCTGCATGGTCTGGACGACAACATACGTAGAAAACATGAATGTACAAAACCTCACAAACCAGAAGAAAATAATACAAGACTGAGAGGTTATTTCAATAAGCTGCTCTGTCTTGGCAATAGAGCTGCACTATGTGCAAAAACAATCATATTGTGATTATTATTTTGTGACATGCAATTCCAGTTTTAATGGTCGTTTTTGATTTTCATTTAAAGAAAATTTTTAATTATCGTGCATTTTGTTGGATCAAACAAACGGAGAATATGATTTGTCGGTCGGGGCATCACTGCAGCACCACAACACTTATGGTGCAAACAATGTACAACAATGTTGTGATGTATTTTACCTTTATCATTAAAATTGCAGCTCCTGTGATTTGGATATTGCGTTTCGCCATATTGCAATTTCAATTATATTTTTGTTAATTGTGCAGCCTTAATTGGTAACTATATAATCGAGATCCAACAAGAGGAGCAACTGACTATTTTCATTATTATCTCTATTAATAAATTGCCCATCCCAGTTTCTCAGATTTAAAGTAATATTTTAAATGTCTTGCTTTCTCACTTTATGTTGTGACTCATCTTATAATGATATTAAGCAGAAAAGTAGCAAATATTCATAGTTTGGCATTTTGGTAAGAAAACTGATCAATAATTAATCAAAGATTAATTAAAGCGCCTTCTGTGGACTCACCAACAGGTTAATCATTAAAGCTCTGAGTATTAAACCATGTAATTTTTAAAAGCCCTTGATGCTTGATTTTGACCAAACCACATTTCAAACCAACCCAAATATATTAAATTGAAGCATCATCAGATCCTCACAATTGAGAAGCTGGAACCAGAAAAAAATGAAACAAAAACAATTAAATCAATCAACATAGGGTCATTTTTAATTAACTAATTAATAAACTTGTGGTTTCTGTCATTTTCAGTCGTATTGCCACTGTTAGCATTATCCATTAGCATTAGGCTTCTTAATGGAAACAACCTATAATGCAACGCTGCCAAAAGGAAACTTCTAGCCCAATATATTCCCACGTCCTTGGTCTGTCCTTGGCCCATATACGTCCACATCTGGGCAGATTCCAGCTGTTGTCATTCAGTATTGTCTGACAGCCACAAGATTTTCTCTGTGTGCACCAGAATTGATCCAGATGTTGAAGTTGCATCTGACAGTCATGCTGTCATAAACTTGGTTTAGAGGATAATATGGCATTTTGCTGCTCACATTACTTTTCTATACAGTATAATCCCTTCCTGCACAGCGCTAGTCCAGTGGTCCACAACCTAGTTGCTCAGACCACTGCAATGGGTCACAAGAAGAGCTTGGAAATTAATGTAGAAGAAAGAAACAATTACATTTTTTATTAATAATTAGAATTATTAAATAAAACCATCTGAGAAGTTTAGAGGGGAAACATCTCTTTGCAAAAACTTCTCATGTGACAAGACGCCACAACACAGGAGTCATGAGCCAAAAATATATAATCTTGTAAAATAGTACTTGAGCGCAGTACAGTGAATTAATAACATTGAATGATTGCCTAGCTATATTTTGAGGTATCTATATTTAAACCTGCGCAGCAACTAGGACAAAAGCTCAGTGTTGCAGCTCAGAGCTCGGGCTGCTGTCTGAAGACAAGGTATCTTTCACCAAAAACGCAGAGGCCTGACTGATTCAAGGAGCTGCTGGGAGGAGCAGCGCAGGTGCTGCTGATGCACTGTACAACGTCACCACGCTGCCTCGGTCCTTTTCTGCCGAGTCACCATCCAGCTCACAGGATGCTCTCCACAGAGACGCCGGTTGCACATGCCTCAGCCTCTCTGATTGGACAGCAGCAGCAGACAGGACCCAAAGTATCAAGTGTCAAGAGTAATGTCTACAGTGCGTCATCTACAGTTCACATTCAGGTTAGGATTTAGCTGGATGCTATTTCCAGTTATTACTGTTTGTTGTTATGACTGCAGAGCTGCTGCACTGTAGGGAGTCCATTCATTTACTACATGGCGTAAGTCTGGCACAAGGCTTCTTCATGGAACTGCACAGTTTTTACACATGAAGGAAAACTTGTGTTTTGTCAGTTTGAGGTCAGCCTATTAAGCCGTACCTCAATATGTCAGACAGACTAATAACAGTGTTTACCTCTGAAAGTAGAGCTGTAACACATTAAACTTTCCCATGGCAGTTAATTGATTGATCTAAATGGAGTCATGGGCATTTGGCCACTATTTGACAGGTCAGATAATACTGCTGTTTGGGTTCAGGCTGGCTTCTTGGATTCAGATGTTCACGTATAGGAAAAGCTGCAGTATAAATACTTCAGTCTATGCAGTGCAGACTTTTAGAGGTTAGAGCTCTATAGAATAAGGGAGTCATGTTAAAAATTCATAGCTTTTAAAATAGCCCTCTGCAGAGGGAGAGACCTTAAGATTGCCCCAAGGCACCACTGAAAGCTCTGTGCATATGGATCCTACTTGTACAGCCTCAATGTACAAAATCCTCCAGTCGTCAGGTGGCAAAGTTTGAGCCTTTCTGAGCCCTCAGACTCGTCCTCATCTCTCTGAATTAATCATTACTGTACTGCAGAGCACTGATCTCTTCAGTCATACAGTGTGCTAACAGTCAGGCAGTGAAAGCATCTGCTGCTTTTCCTCTGAAGACGATTAATACACATTATAAACTCCTCTACTGACATCGTCACCTCTGTACTCCTGTCTCTAACCCATTACTATTCACAGGGGCATTGCTTCCTTCGATGGCCTTCATCCAGCAGGCTGAAAGCATCAGGGTGATCTGTAGTTACCAGGCAACTCCGAAGAGCACCAGAGAGCATGCTCCAGAAACTCTCAGGACTTGGAAATGGAAGAAAGTTAAGTGGTGTGTGCTGGTATGAATGGAGACTGACAGTGTCTGAATCACTCAGCCAGCTGACAGACAGACTGTCTCCCCCCCCTACAAACTGTGGACAGCTGATGGGACCTCATTAGGAACCGGATCTGTTCATCAGAAAGGTGTCCAGCCTGGATCCCTCCCAAAAATAACCCCAAATCGCTGTGGTTCAGGCTGCAGCGCATCGCCACACCTGAGCCGCAGTGAGGGCAGAGCTGTCACAGGTTGACAGGTCAGGGCGATGCAGACACCTCGGCATATGCTCACAGCCTAACTGAGGCTTGGATTAACTCTAATCTGCAGCTTTTGAAATGACACTAAATCATGTGATGAACAACGTCAACAATGCGGCAAAACGGGATTGATAAATATTCTGTATGCGTGATTTACTCACATCAAAAACATCCAGGATCGCTGCTGTTCAGGTTCCAGGTAAACAATGGTTAAAAAAAAAAAAAAATCCGTGTTTCCGCAGCGGCACCGTCCGCGGATTCCTCCCATTCAGAGCCGCTCAAACTTAGAGAGCCATCATCCTCCGCCTCATCCGCAGCGGGAGTCGCGCCTGCGTCCTGCAGTATCAGTATCCAGGCTGTGGGATGTTGCGGATCCGGTCAGACCTGGACTGATCCGGGCTACGGAGCGAGGAGAGGAGGGATCTGCGCCCCCGGGCTGCAGCCTGTGTGCCTCCCTGCTGCACCGAGTTGTCGCCGATCGGACGGAGATGAGAGCAGAGATCTGACTGCGCATGTGAAAACTGATCTCAGGTCAGGTTGATGGCAGCGCGCGGGCGCAGGGGCTTTCGCGCGTCAGGCTGCAGCATGCACACCGACCTTTGAGATTTAATGTGGATCTGACATCTTTCACACCCGTGTGTCTGTCAGGCTCCAAGTCAAGCATATATCATATAGCAGACACAGTTTTTAAAGGACCATTGCGGGTTAAATGGATAAAAAAATACAAAGTGTACAATAATTTTGTCAAATGTTCCTAATTCCTTAGTTTATACCAGTTGATTCAAAAAGTCATGACAACTAAACCGTGTCCATCACAACAGAGCAACTCAAACCACTGGAAATGTGGTTTGAAGCTCAGGAAACAATATAATATTTGAACCTTGTTGAGTGTTTCTTGTATTATTTGTCATCACAATGTCTAGAATTAAAAAAAAATATACAAAGCCTAAAAACCAAAAGTTTCCTGCAATGATTTCTGTATATTGACAAGTTGAAGTGATCAATGACCATGTGAACATTCAGTCATTCCTGTGACCTTTAATTGTAGTATAATGTAAAAATGAGCCTCTTAGGGGCAGTTCAATGTCTCCCTGCTGGCTGACCCCTGCTCGAACCATGTACTTTGATGTCGTAAAAAATGCAAATGAACAGCTATTAATCAGGGACTCTCTTCCATTTAGTCTCTATTCACCACATGACTTGTTTATTCTGTTTCATGTTTGCTCCAAATGGTTGTACTGAGTCAAATTAAAAACTGTCGTGCTGAGCCATTACATAATCAAAACACCATGAATGATGGGTGGCTTGTTTGTGTGGTCCTACTACGTTATTAGTCTCCCTCATGGAGAATGAATCAATGAGCACGGAGAAGTCGGGGTGGGGGTGGGAGGGTGTAGTATTGGCTCAGTCCAACACTGAGGCCACTCTTGTGTTCAGAAATGATGGGTGTCATGAGTTCTGAATCATCGCTTCTGTGCCAGCTCTGCAGCCATTGTGCTGAGGGTTTAATCTGTCCAACCAAGTGCTTCATGGAGATGAGAGAGGAGGAGGAGGAGGAGTACCGAGGAAGGTGAAGGTCGCTCACGTCAGTTCAGACATGTTTTCTGACTGTGGTAGTAATCATAAGTCATTTATTGATGTGCAGATTAGGAGCCCAGTCAGAGGACAAACAACACTCGAGTCAAACGTCACTGAGAAGAAACACTGGAAATAAGTTGCTGGCCTCCCACGAGAACTGTGGGTGTTGGAAAAACCCAGTGAGGACAGATGTAGTTAGAGCAACCACTGACTTTCAAAAACGATTCAATTAAAGTCGTCCCTAAATGAGCTGAGACCAGGAGAATGTCTGGTTTCAGCTAATGAGCTCAAATCCAGTTCAAAGTGTCCTGGGATCACGTTTATATGATACTTAATATATATTCATTATAGAGTAAATCTAAAATATGCCATTTTAATGGCAATAAAGGCATTTAAAGTTAATTTAACACCACTAAGAACAAACATATTATGGCTTTAAACTGAGTTGAAACATTGCCCAAGAAGCATTTACTTTGTCCAAAATAACATAATTTAGTACATGTATGGAGTATGCAATAATGAGAGTCACTGAGAAAAAGCACATTTTAAGTATATTTCTTCTTTCTAAAAGTCAACATTATCAGTTTGCTGCCATCATAGTCACAGCAAATAAGCAAAATACAATAATTAGCATATTTAAAAGTCCTCTGTGTTTCTTCAGGCACTCATTCACACGACCAGTGCAAAGCAAATCGTCCCCATTAATTAAGCTAAAAGTGTAAAAAATCAGCAGTAATTGGTTCCTAATGATCAAACCTTAATTAATGTCACAAAAAAGTGGCAATTTATGTTGATCAGTGACAACACAGACCACCACTGTGGGGTCCTCAAATCTTTCAAAAATCTCAAAACTGACTGGGTAAAGAAAACAAAGTGGAGAAATTGGCCCTGAAATGTACAGAAAGCAGCTTTTTCTTTGATGACACTCAGTGGAGAAATATTCCTCACCTCCTGTGTTTTCACCGCAGTCACAGTTTCCATCCCAGCTTTGAGAGGTCGTCTCTTCCTTTTCTTCACCGCTGCACCCGACGGTGGCTCCTGTCCAGGAGCCACAGACTCGTCCGTCACAGCTTCCTCTGACTGGGCAGAAGCAGCCGGCTTCTCCTTGGGCTTCTTCTTCCTCTGAAATGAAAGGCCGACTTTGATTATTTCACATTTTCAGTTACCTGATGCAATCAAAGCAGCACTGTCACGCATTTGATTACATGTAGGCATCTGCCTTTCTGACATATAAAAATGTTTGAATGGGGAGTTTCAATGACCTTTAACAGCCAGAATTAGTGGGAGGAAACATCCACCTGATCCAGGTTTAGCATTTATTTCCAAATTAGAGCTCCATTTAAAAAAGTTTGCCTAAAGGAAAATTTACAATTTAGAACAGGCTTCTTTATTTATTGATGGTGATTACTGAGCCACCAGTCGTCAAAAGGGTGGAAGAGGCCATGAACTTTCAATCTCCTCCTCTGGGATAAATGAAGCTCTGTCTTATCTTATCATACAGTTAAGAGGTCTGAGGCATGCAGCGGTTTGAAAGGAGTTACTGTAAAGTCCGTCCTGTTCTGTGAATTAGAACTAAAGAAATGCATGAGTGACATTTTCATTGTCAAAAAGCACACAAGCCTCTTTTTCATCCAGCTGAGTGAATGAAATCATTCCCATTGTGCACGAGCAGTGAAAGAGAGAGACGTAAGCAGCTCAGCTCTGCCGTGACCTCTGAACCGCCAGCAGATGCAATTGCAGCGCGCGAAGGCAGGGACCTCTTCACACGTCAGGCTGCACCCCACACAATGAGTTTTGTGATGTAATGAGGATCTAAACTGTCAGTACATAGACCTGTCTCTGTCTTACGTCCCGTCAGTCTGGGAATTCCCCTAAACGTCACGTTTAAGATGCTATTACAAGAGAAGGACGTCAGGCTGCTGAGCTCAGCATTTAGAAACAGATGGGCCGCATAGAACTGATTACATAGATAAGATCGACACCTTTAAAAGTGGTCTGACATCTTTAACACCCGTGTGTCTGTCAGGCTCAAAGTCAACCAGATATCATATAGTCGATACAGTTTTCAAAGGACCATTGTGGGTTAAATGGAACAAAAACATAAAAATACAATATGTAATGCGCAATAATTTTGGTTTTTGGTGAATTCCTAATTCTAAGTTTATACCAGTTGATTCAAAAAGTCATGACAACTATACAGAGTCCATAACAACAGAACAACTCAAACCACTGGAAATGTGGTTTAAAGCTCAGTGGGGAGTTTCACTGACCTTTAACAGGCAGAATTACTGTAAAGTAACATCCATCTGATCCAAGTTTACCTTTTATTTCCACATTAGAGGTCCATTTAAAAAACCACCATGGGGATTTCCCTGGACCTTTTAATGCATCACCTTGTTTCTGGTTGGATCCTGAACACACCTGCCCATTCAGCAGTAAGTGTGCACTGGTTGTAAGATTTCATCACCTGTATGGTTATGATTTCCAAATAGCCTGATAGCTTATGGTCACTGCATCACGTCGGTGGATGTGTGCAGCTCTGTCCCTCACACATACCTCCTCTTCCTCCTCTACCTCCTCCTCCTCCCTGCTGCTGCAGAAGGGAATGGACCTTTGTTGGCATGTTAGTGCCAAGCAAGACAAAGGGCTCCACTCATGGAGCCACTTCAGAGAGCCTCTCCGACTTATCACTGACAATGACCGTACAGTGCTTTTCCACTGTGTAACAACACTTTCACTGACTGTGCCAAAACACACAGAGCGAGGCCAGGACAGTTACAGCAAAACACCAGCCCACTTGTAGGATAGGACGACACTTAGTAATGGAACTGACACAAGATAAAGCTGCAGCAGCTCAGAAGTAATACTACTTAGCTCATATAGGAATGATATAAAGAGCATCCGCTCGGTGGGACCCCTTAGCTGAGTGGCTCGGGTGCCTGCCATGTGGGTGTGCATGCTCAGAGCAGGCGAGTCCCCAGTTCGACTCTGGATGGACAGACTCTCTCCTGTATGTCATTCTCCCTCTCTCCATTTCCTCTCTCTAGACACAGTCCTATTAAGCAAAGGTGTAAAAAAATGCCAAAATGCCTTAAAGAACATCCTCTTCAGGGACAATAGATGGGAGAGGGCTAAAGCTGAATAGGTGTCATCACATATGTGTTGCATTTATATTTTAGCATATGATTTATAAACTGAAGCTGTTGCGTATTGGCTGCAGCTTCACTTTTCAGTTAAGAAAAAGTAAATGCCAGTTCCCCTTGTGTTTATAAAGAAACCATTGCTCATGCTGGAAACGTTAAATGCATCACTTCCCCTTTTTTACTGAGACTCAACAATCAGATGTAAAAACAGGGCGTAGTTCAGGTTGAATCACGACTCAAACTGCTGTGACACAGTGTAACTCTCACTTCACCACCTTAGTCCAGACTGAGATTCTGTCTCGGTCTCAACTAGCACTGAATGGATTAACATGGCAACACTTTAATGAGGGCCCGACTTAACCACCGGTGCCACCATCAGGTTAACATTTATTGTTTTGAAAATTGCACAATTGTCTGAAATGCTGCTGCTCTGCTTTAAGAACTAAATCCAAACACTGTGAATTTGAAAGCATCAAACCTACTTCATGACGTCTTTCCTGACTGAATATCTAAATACTGTGAAGTGACTCTGACGACTGTAAACTCAGGAATGTAGCAAAGGTACCAATTATGGCAGCGTTTGAGTGAGAATGTGACCAGGTTTATCTCTTTATGCCAGATGTTGGCAGAGACATATATTCAGAATGATAATCGGACGAAGAAATGATAAACGGCTCAGTACTTTGAATTAGTGATACTAGATTAGTTAAGATGCCTCGATGTGCATGCTGTTAATCCCAACAGCAAACTCAGTGCTTCACAGTGGAAAATGGAAGTGAAGGGGGACCTCTGAAGACTGAGACAGGCACTACAAGCTGATATGATGTGATGATGAGAGCAGATTGCAGCTTGGTTACACAGGAATTTAAGGAAGGGAGGCTCCATATTTTCCTGTAATTGGTGGAAGTTGTTGATTAAAACTCACAGAACAAATTCATTCTCACCTGAGTTGGAGCTTTGGACTTGGAGTGCTTTACCATCACTGTATGGAAACAAACACATTTTATTTAACAAGAAAGAAACACCATCAGTGCAACAGATTACAAAAAAATGAGGGTCAGCCATCATCATTTCAGTTGCCATCGTGAAAGAGTAGAAGCAACAGTGCTTTAAAAGTGCAGAGGTGTCAGAGGAGTCATTGTTCACTGCAGGTATACACATGCTACTTGATCATGACTCTGCAAATCTCTGTAACATGAGCTGGATTTCACACTTCTGAGTGCAGTTTCACATCCTTTTAGTTAGATGGAAAAGGACGCATCCTAAAAATAAAAACTTTTATTGCTCTTATGAGCATGAAAGACCCATTGTATCCTCTCACATGGGCAGCAGCACATTTAAACAGGGACCGCTCCAACCACAAAACGGGGGCAGAGCCAGCAGGAGCCGGCAGTTTGTGGAAAATGTGGATCTGCAGCCTTGGAAAGGAAACACTAACAATTTACAATTACCACACTTGGAAAAAAATGTATTTCCACTGAGTGGAGTAAAACTGACTTGACGTTAGAGCTCTGCAGTGAGCAGTGTCTCTTTCTGTGAGCATATTGTAGGCCTCCACACACCCTCAGAATCGAGGGGGTGGGGCTGAGGACCCACCTACCTGCCAGGTACCTCTCCAGGGAGGGCGAGGAGCTTCGGTTCCAGCTGTAGCAGCAGAAGAAGAAGAGCCAGACCAGGAGGGTGGCCAGCACCAGAGCAAGGACCCAGAGGAGCCGGGCCACAGCTGGGTTAGTAACAGCCCAGGCTGTCAGGATATCCATGCTTGAAGAGGCCGTCAGCACACACTGCTTGTTTCTAACACAATCTGATCGGTCTGACTCCCTGAGCGTGACTGCAGCAGAGCAGAGCAGAGCAGAGCCTGAAGGGGCTGCAGCGGGCCGGTTCCAGTCCTCTCAGGGAAGCCACGGTGCCGACAGCAGCAGCAAGAAGCAGCAGCCGGAGCAACAGCAACCACAGATGGATACCAGCTGTTCCAGGAGCCCTGCTCAGACCTCAGCCCACGTCAGCTCTGAGTGAGCGTGAGCACGTGTGCGTTAGCTTGTGTTTGTGTGTGTGTGTGTGTGTGTCTGTTGTACTTTAATGAGTCCTGCCTGCAAAAGTGCGTGTGTGAAAGTGTGTATGTGCAGAATGAAAACAGTTTGGAGGAGTGGCTAGGAGTTACAGCCACTCCCAGGCTGAACATCAGAAGGAATCCTGACATGGACAAAGAGGTCGTGGTGGTGCGGGGCAACTCAGAAATGCACCTGGGGCACTTTCCCCTCTTTACCTGAACACCTGCAAGCTGCAATTTGTGTAATGGCAGTTAGAGAGGTATGATTGTCTCTTGTGCATTTTAAAGACATGCTAGAGCTACTTATCATTCCTTAGCACTCATTCATTCTGGAGCTTTAGATCAACCAGTTCAGTCCTTCAGCGTCACACAGAGTCAAACTGCACTTTCAGGTGATGACATTTCATAGAGACCAACGTCAGTAAACACAAACTGAACAAAACTATTTACCCAACTGGTTTTGAATTAAGCTCAACTGCATGTTACCGTAATTAACGTCTGTACTAAACACTTTTTTTCACAGCACATTTACACAAGTCAAATATTTGCTAAGTATGTGCTGACAACACACTGCTCTTTGCAGCGTCATTCAATATTCAGAAATAAGGCGTGGTCAAATATTAACTGCACAAGCAGAAAAAAAAAAAAAAAAAAAAAACACCTCCAACTGACAGACTTACAACAGAAACAGGAGGCTTGAAAATGGTCCAAGAGTGTGACTGGTGTAGAATCAGAGTCCTGTGAGTTCTGCCTGCACAGAAAATGTTTTTTTCTTTCAAATCACTCTCCTTCAGGTCGAGGCTGGTTGCAGGAAATCTATAAGTCAGTTTGGCTTCTGTCTGTTCTTAATTTTTTGACAAAATAATACAAACATTAGAGCCGGACACTGATATGGAACGACATTCTGACAAATGCTGCAACTTTCTGCAGGCAGCTGAAAACAAAAATGAACCAACTGCGCCATCTAGTGTTGAAATATTAAAGGAGGAGGAAGGAAAGCACTTTCTCTTCAGAGGCAAAAAAATGTTTAATGTTACTTTATGACATTTCTGTTGGATCTCTGCATCCAAGTTACCTCATAATCAAACCAACTCCAGCTTTCCAATAAAAAGTATCACAAGTGACAATAAGTTAAATCAAGTATAGCTGCCTTCACTAGATGTTTTTGTATTGCAGAAGTTCAACTCAAAGTTATGATAGTAGTGGATAAATTAATAGGATAAATTAATAAATACAATAAATACCCTCAATAATAACCTAAGACCTGCATCCTCTTGATGCCAATTTCCATTTCAGTAGAAGCCAGTGTCTTGAGCAGCCCAGTTTGGTGTCTGAGGAAATGACAAAAAAAACAAACATTAGCATAGGAGTTAGAAGAAACCACTTGATAAAGGCACCGAGAGATGTGAGCCATAGACATCGATCAGCTGAAAACACCTGCCAGCCTTCGTCTCTAAATGAGTGACAGGATAAAAACTGTTCAGTCTAACTTCTGTATTTTTTGTCACAGCTAAGGACTTCAATTAAAATCCTGATTATTTTCTAGCCAAGATGAAATGTTTCAGTGATGCTGATGAATTTGAAAAAGTAATGTGGTTTCCTGTTATAGCTCAGTAAAAAGCTAGGGGCTGAAACTTTAAGGAGAAAACGAAGATGTATTTTCACATGGATCCATCAGTGGGCAGCAGGACGCACGGACATGACAGGTGAGTCAAAGGTGCAAACAACAAACATGCAGTAGTTAACTTACTGTATTTGAATCTTTTGATACAAACATGAAGACGGCGCCCAAACAATCAACTGATGGCTGCCATTTCAAATAAATCCAGCTTTGAACTGACATTTATGACAACCAGCCTGCGGATGTGTAACCTGACAGCAGTAAATACTGCGGCTGGATGAAGAGTTCACGTCTGTATGTAACTACCTCGTTCCTGTTGCTGTGGGCCAGCCTCTTCTCGATGTTCATCGCGAGCATCTGGCTACGGAAGGAGAGGCTCTTTGTCTTCTCAATGACCTGCTGGTACGGTGACACCGCGTTGTTGCCCATCACTACGTGACCCTGAGGAGCAAAATAGAAAAATGTGTTTATGTGAAACAATGACATTAACGTAGTGCTGCACTGTCTGATTGAATCCTGAGACGTCTCATGCTGTTTTCAGTCTGCAAACAGCAAAATAAATGAATTTATTATTTACACAGCTACAGTACATCACTACACAGATTAGTGGTCTCTTTATGATAGGATGAGTGATTTGAAGCTTATTTGAAAGACGGCGGATCAGTGAACGCAGAGCCTCACCAGTTTGGAGTCGATCTTGGCATCAAGCCTGGCGTTACGGATGAGGTTGACGATCCACCTCTCCGCCTCCTCGGGCGTCATGTTGAGCTTGTCTGCCAGCATGCTGAGAGAAGAGAGCGAGGGAGGAGGGGGGTATCTCAGTTAAGTAAATATCCTTTGGGGGAATCTAAAGCCTTCAAAGCTCCCTTTTAAAGTTTACTGTTGACTAGACTTGGAAAAAACTAGGAGGACAAGAAATTACATTGATCATCTGGGTGCATTAATCTAAAACATCTTTTCATCACTTTTTCTTGTCCTCTAAAGGCAGCCGACCGCTCTCAGATAAAGACCCCCCCACACACACACACTGCGTGTGTTAAGTACGCCCATTTCAAAAATGTCATACCTGATGCTGATACACTGATGGATTCGACAAAAGGTCTCAAAGATGAATAGACGGGCGTTCTCTATGAAGTCCTCAAGGCAAGCGACCAGAAAGAAGTCATTCACAAGAACCTGGGGGAAAAGGAGGCCATACTGCTGTGAGTATACCCAGCCCTTTATTCACAAATCACGTACGTATAGAAATTGGAGACAAACCAAAGAAAAGACCAAATGTTCTCACAGTTAGTGGCTCTACTTTTTCTGCCAGCATGAGGCAACTTTCCCAGTAAAACACTGTGTCTACTTCCAAATATATGTGTTTGCATTTCTACTCTCGGGCAGATGAGATTATAGCTTTAATTTCCAACCATAACCATGTTTCACTGGAATGATAAGTCTACTATAAGTCCACTTGAGTACATAATGGCACCATGCGACAACCACATATGAAGTGCAGGCTACCATTTCCTGTGGTTTGGTTGTTTTAGTTTACTATTCTGACAGAATTCCCATCTACTGGTTCATCCACCCGTACATTAAAATGTCCTGGTCACAACTACACAACCTCAGTATAGTTATTTTCTTCAGAATGTTTTGTGTTTGGTTGCTGGTTTGGATCGTAGGGTTTTTTTTCCAAGATATGGTCATACAAGCTCCTGTGGTGCGAAGGCTGAATCATTTAGTTATATTGTTCCAAAAAATGTCATTTTTCTGCCCTTGTGAAAGTGAATATACATAATCAATAAAATTTGACTGAATATGTCTGTTAAGATTCACTGTCACAAAGCAAGATTTCTCCTGCACCGTCGACAAGTTCAGGTTAAAGAAAACACAGAGGCAGACACATGAGCCGTGAAGCCGTCACCAGACATGAGCCCAACAGTGTTTTGTGAGAGATAATTTTGTGACATCTTGATCTGTGTTGTTACAGCAACGATCACAGAGACGTCAGATGGGATGTTTGGTCACCTCAAGAAGAGCTTAAATTTATTGAATATATCAGTTTCTAAGATTCTTAAAGAAAAGTGACATCCTTATTTTATGAAGAAACTCTAATTGTGTAGGAAATAACAATTATTCAGTCCTTTGCTGTCGTAAACATAACCACAAACTCTAACATGCAACAATAACCAGGAAATATTCAATTTGTTTATAAGTCAAAAATGATATTACCATTTTGCCTCATTTAAAAAGTGCCACCAGAAAAACAAAATCATCATGCGCTCATGGTTTTACACTAATTAAAAAAAAAAAATTATTGATCTCTAGAGGAAACATTAACAATAAATTCAAAACCCCCTCACTTTCAAAAGCCATGAAAAACGTGACAACAGGATGACTTAATGAACCATCTTCATTCTTCCGTCAATATGCTCGCTCTCTGTATCTGACAGCTGAGGTCTACGCAAGCACTGCACAATTTACACAAGAAGGGCAAAAGCCAATGGATGAGGGTGTTTAGAGGATGTGCAAAGTGGTCCCCAAGCACAACTACAAAACTGCAGTCAAGGGTTTCTAAAGAGAAGGCAACCGAGCCCCAAATCTGACAGCTGTTCCGCTTTGAAAATCAAACTGAATAAAAGTAAGAGCCAGCAAATCAGGCCAGACATGGATTTGCTGAGGCTGAATAGCTGCAAAGTTAAATGCCTGGGACTCAGGAGATCAGAGCACCATGGCTAAGTGAAGCTTCATATTACCCTTCAGTCCCAGAAGACTGCTAACTTTTGTGGGGTGATTTAGGCCTGCGCACCATGACAAACGCACACTGTTAAGCAGGGAAACTGAAGGGGAAACTTTTGGAAGCTCTCCTTACCGACTCGCACTCCCTGAGCTTCTTCTGGGCGCTGTCAAAGTCAAAGTTCACATAGAGACACTCCACAAATTCTGTGATTGGGTCCTTGTATGTGTACGACTCCTGTGGGAGTGAGAGAGAATTATTCATTATTTACATGTTGACTAACTACTTCAGACATGTGATATAAAACTTGCTATTTCACCATTTATTGGCCTTACCTGTTGAATGACTTTCACCAAGTCCTTGAGCACTTGTCTGCGCTTCCGTACGTCTTTGTTGGTGATGACTGCAGTTGTAAGGTACCGTAAGATGTGTGGGCACATTGTCTGGATGGCATTCAGGTACCTGACAAATACAAAGGAGGCAAACAGCTGCATTATCATTAGTTGCCTTCACAACAGATTTGGGTTCCATCAGTCTTTATGCTCAAAAACAAAATCTTTAATTTATGCTGTTAGATGGTGCAATTTAAAAAAAAAAAAAAAAAAAAGCTGCAATAGATTGTGGATCACACGTTAAAATACATTCAGGTAGAGAAAATAAAGTGGCCATTATTAATTGCAAGGCTGTACTATTGTTTAGACCAATAAATCTATGTTGAAAACACAGTGACTCACTGAGGCTGATAGAGGAAGAGCTCAATGATGTTGTCCCTGCCTTTGGGGTGGTTGAAGAAGACAAAGAGGGACCAGTGGATGAGCCAGGTCCTCTGCTGCAGTGACTGGAGTGGAGAGCTCACAGACTGAAACAACACAAGCAGTAGACATTAGGAAGTGATGCATCAGTCTTTTTTTGTCCCTTTGTTCTATTAACAAATGCTCAAAAAGAGGATTCTTCACAATGTGTCTACTGAAGTCAAAAAACATCAAAAAGCAGGTCATTCCTTCAACCTTCACCTGACCTGATTTCAGTCCAGACTCCTTGGTGCTGAAGCTACACTTTATTAAATCAACTTAACTCTTGCTGTCATGCAATTTCCCACTTCAATTTACCACAAACTGTGAACGCAATATCATGTAGCTTTTAGCTGCGTGAACCATCTTCTAGTTTTTATGCATCAAAGTTTGGATTACAAATTAAATTTAAATAAACTATCACAGGCAACATCCAAAGTTTCCGCTAAATTATTCTCTTACGTTGTTGTCAATAGTCTCTCTTAGTCGAGTGAGATCCTCCATTGCTGCTTCCCAGTTCTGCATCAGGATCTCAGAGGCCAGTTTCCCCCACAGAGAGCTCAGAGCATTCCTGTCTGTTGAGGGAACCTAAGCAGGTACCAACAAATACAGTGAACAGACTGAGCAGCATTTAATAAAAGGGGGGGGGGGGTCTAGAGTAGAATAAGAATAAAAACATTTTTTTCTGACATATTACTTTTTTAAATTCATATGTGGTCTTTCTTACCAAGACACGGAAGAAGTAGAGGTACTCAGCAGCCCCAGAGTAGTTTCCACACTCGTACTGAAATTTGGCGTACCTGTAGAGTGTGTCCAGGTATTCCTGACGAAACTAAAATAAAAGGTCCGATTTACCTCAGCAATGACTAATTACACACAATTCACTAAAAAGTCTTTTATTTCTACTTGCAATTTAACCAGTAAACAGGTATTAAGAAAGGCACAGCAAGTTATTAAGATTATAATGAAGGTGATTTTAAACATGTCCACAGCCCTGGAGTGCAGTCACATTAATCCATTGTTTTTTAAAATGTGAGATACTTTGGTTTTGCATTCTTTTTCTCCAACTTCTTTTTTTTTTTTAAAAAAACAAAAAAAAAAAACCAAAAACCTTTTGCCGTTCAAAAAGCTAATCTGGAGAAGCTGCACGGGCGACAGAATGTGGCTGATTAGTGGATGTTCTGGCATCTTTCATCTTTTCATGCAAAACAAAGCCTGTTCTTTTTTCACGCTAACAAATCCTCTTTAAAGTGAGCGTGAATAATGTTTCTGTGTGCCAACTACTCACAAACAAGAGGGAGTGTAATTTATCTTAAGATTAAATTAAAAAAATATATAATAAAAATAAGCCATTGGCAACCATTGAAACTAGTTAGTCTGATAACCATGAGGAATAATTGGTGGGTGTTTTTATTATTCTGAGAGCTGAATAACAGTCCTGTTGGCTCATGGTGGCAACTGGTTGTTATGGAAACAAAAACTCACAGCATGCTACTCATCTTACAAAATTAAAATGCATTGCACTTTTTATGCAACAAGAGAAACAGTGAACTTACATTATGTTTCTCTGACAGATAGTCAAACAGCATCCTCCCATCTCTGATTAAAAAAAAAACAAACAAAATCAATACACGTCAGATGAGTCCACAGACTTTATAATACCTTCACACGGATTATTAACTATCGATATTATAGTATTAAATGAGCAATGATTATTTCAGAGAAATGCATTTTTTTGACGAGCTGGTCTGACCTTGTGGACTGCATTTGCCGAGTGGTCTCTGGATCTTCAAACATCTTGACAATTGGCTCCGTCTCTGACTGCAGCTGCTTCAGTTGTGCCACAACAGTACTCCTCTTCTCCCTCAAGGCTAAAAACATGACATTTCACATTATAAATATTTATAACACAAGAGGAAAAAAAAAACAGTAAATATCTCACCAAGCAACACAGAGAAATCAATGTATAGGCATCCTTCCATACTGCTTCTGTTTATTAGTTGCAAAATTAGCAACTATAGGGGGAAATTGCTGGTAAAATGTGTATGGCAGTTACAATAATTGATTCTATTCTTCAAGCCACTCTCTAGCTAGTTCCAAGTTTTGTTCATATAACACTACGACTGTGCTCTGATTTATCAGGCAACTAATTTATTAAGGCAACTAGCAATTGTATCTCATCAAATAACCTGCTGATTATTTTCGCCGTTACCTGATGTGTTTATTCAGTGTCATAGTAGAACATAGTAAGAAATACCTGTTGTAATTCCAAGCTGACTTTAAATCTGACCAACAGTCTAATTTCCAAATGATATTTTTTCACTAAAAGACAGAAATTAAACCTGTGAATAATCATGAATAAGAGGCTGATACCTGTGAATTTATTTTGCTTATGAAATAACAAATGATTAATTGAATGTCAAAATAAGTGCCAGTAGATTCCCACTTCAGATGTTAAAATTGCATCCAACACACACAACCATTAGGTGTTGTGCAGAATGATAATGAGCCCAAACACTGAGCCAGAGTCAGAAAGGACTATCTCCTGAGAAGATAAGTATTACAACACATGGTCTGGCCCCCAGAGTCCTGATCTCAACATTATAGTCAGCCTGGGATAAGGTGAAGACAATAAGACAGCCCGAATCCACAGAAGAACTGTGGCTCGTTCTTCAAGATTATTGGAAAAACCTGCAAGCTGAGTGCCTTGAAATACCGTGAACAGGCGTACTGAGGGGAACTGGTGCATGTTTGAAGGTTGTCCTCATTGTCAGAAAATTACATTTAGGCTTTTTTGTTTAGTGGCATTTATATGAGGTTAACTGAAGAATAAAACCTGTGGCATTCCTTTTGACAGCATCCCCACTTTAATTGTAGAGCCTACAACTTTTGCACAGAACTATCTAACAAATAGTTTGTTAATCTGATGTGTTACTCACAGTGTGGGATTTCCTTGTCCGGGTACAGGTTTTTGTACACATCCATGGCGAAATCCACCATGTTTGTGTCGCTGAGGAGATCCAGCTTCCCCTGAAGAAGCTCCTTCTCATTGTAGATCTGTTACGATTAAAAACACATATTTATACCATAAACCGCCATTTAAACATGCACCTAAATAACCAAACGGCTGTGTAGAAACTGGAAAATATCTGAATAACGTTAAAATGAGCACAACACATGGATGCATGGATTCAATCCTGTGTACTCCCTGTAGTAGCTAAGCTTAATGCTATAAGATAGTTAGCCAAGCCCTAAAGATACAACATCAGCTTCCCATTTTCTTTCGATATTATACAACTGACTAACTAACTAACTAACTAATTAACTAACTAACTAACTAACGTTACATTAACTCACACCGAGCCTGTAGTTTAGCTGCTCGTTGACAGGCTAACGTGACTGTTAGCCCGTTAGCCTGTTAGCTTGTTAGCCTGTTAGCCGGCTCTGACGAATCATCATGTTTTCAGCGACAAATACCGACGAACAAACAGCGACATTTATATTTGGCGCTACACGACGCTAACGTCGATTTACCTCTTTCACAGACAGGAACTCCAAGAGAGGAAAAACCAAGTGCCGGTCCAGAAAATGTGCTATTTTGGTCGTCAAGTCGTAGTCCGCCATCTTGGCCGGTTTTAAAAAAAAAAACTTTATTGACAAACGGGATGACGTATATATACGTCATCCGTTTTCCCGCTTTTTTTTTGTTTTTGTTTTTTTGTTTGGTTGAGGAACTTCAGCTCGGACCGGAAACTGAAATAATACAAATAATAATTGAAATAATAATGAAATAATTTAAAAATAATAACAAAGATGTGTTAAACGGTAAGAGCTGAAATTAAAAAAAAACTAAAGAACAAAAAAACAACTACAAAGGTACAAAACGCATTATACAACACAAATTACAACAGTCAGTGATTTATTTTATAATCAATCTTTATCTCTCTGTAAATTATTACTTTCTATTACATATCTCCCAAAACAAATAAATTGTTTTTTTTTTTTTTTTTTGTAAATGTTAATATTACATTCACCCAAAATAATAAAGATAAGAATATAGATAAAACTTTTGTTGTAGTTTATATAAATTGAATTACACATAACCACAAAAGACACTGGTATTTTTTGTAAATGTTAAAGTTACATTTACCCAAGCTATTACAGATAAGAATATATATAATAGAATAATAATATAATATGATAAAAATAATTTGATATAAGATAGATAGATAGATAGATAGATAGATAGATAGATAGATAGATAGATAGATAGATTTTATTCCTGTATTGCACATTTTTTGTGAACCAGGAGCTTGAAAATATAAAACCCAAATAGCTGTGAAAATGTCATTGTGTCTCTGTAAGTGCTTTAGCCCCATGAATGTACAAATGGTTTTAGAGCTCAAGCTGTAGATTGGTCCACATTAGTACAGATGCAGATTATTATCCCCTGCAGCTATGACAAAAGCTCCAGACAGCCAGAAACATGGAGTATTTCTGACTCTGGACAAAAGCATACTAATATACCACAAAAATGAATAAACCATTAAACAAGTCAACATATTTAGAATTGAATTGTTATATTTGTCTTGCAAGAAAATGCATGTTATGTTCAGAAAAAGTTTCATAATCTGCTATAAGAAGATATTAATTCAAAAATAGTTTAGATCAAACATATGGACTGAAGCCCCCTTTGGACTCTTTGGACATGTGGCCAACTTGAATGCTGTTTTATTGACTTCCCTGGGGTCAGAAGAAGGATTGGTCAGACAGTTAGCAGCTGTCACCACAGCAGGGACTGTGAGCCTTATCAGCATCAGTCAATGAGCAGGAAAAAGCACTCCTCTGCCTGCAAGGGATGGTACCAGCTCAAACCAGCTGGGATCAGGGAGTTAATAGTCACAGAGGAAGATCCTTTTTGTTTAGGTTGGTAGTATTAGATGTGCCCGGAAATGGAAACGGGACACATTACCAATTGTTCAGTATGAAGTCAACAGGCTTAACCAACCTACTGTCCTTTATAAACTCAGTATAACCTGATGATGCTGCTAGATGAGAAGTCAGGGGATCACAAAAAGGGTTTCAGGTCATCTTGAGTGGGACTCAAATGTCTGGAGCATACAATCCATCTTATGGTTGCTGTCAATACTGATGCAAAGAGAAGAGAAAAAGTCAAAAGTCATTAATTATCTTGGCACACAGTATTAAAAAAATGACAATGGTTTTGTTTGATTTTGGGTGTTCTGTAATTAAGATATGAGGTTAATTGCCAGTGAGAGCATCACACTGCGAGCATGACTGTAAATCATAAACCTGAGTGTGAAAAAAAAAAAAAAGATGTTTCCAGGGTTGGTACCAGAGGAAAAAGCCCCACTGCCTTGTCACATGGGAATCAGTGGACTAAAAGTGAGCAAAGCAAGTTCTGCATGCACCACAAAATGTATAGTGTAACTTCTCAAAAATAGCTTTCTCATCACTTTTTGTTTTCTCAAAGGCTGCAGCTGAGTTGAGTGTAGACGTTTCCATCAGTTTGTGAATAGCAAGGCAATGAATTCCCACATGAAATCTCCATGGAAGAGCGCAATCGTGTCTTATTATCGCACTAAAAAAAAAAAAAAAAAAAAAAAGACAACCTAGACTGGGGTGAATGTCATTTTCACAGGCACACATCACCATTCCCACTCCCTCCCTCTCTGTGTCCATCCTTGAGGCCAGGACATGTCCCTTACCCAATCTCAGCAGCTGGCTGCCTTCCACTTCCACTTCTTTTAATGAGAACAAGAGCCAGATGGATGTGAAACACTTCAGAGAAGAAGCCAAGGATTTAATAAAGACATTAGAGCAAGTGACACGAATGGAACTGATTAATTACATACAAAGAGTAACACTGAAGAAAATGTAATACTGCATATAATATCCTCTGTCTGCCATAATTCAAATCCAGTGTCCTCTACCAGGTGGCATACTGTACGACTGCTCTCTGGAGCCACTGAAGGTCGCTATTGTGGAGGCGAATGTATCTCCATGCTCTGACTGTAAAGCAGTGAAAATAAAAAAATAAAAAAAAAAGGAGACAACAGCCTGTCCTGGGGGCTCTTACCCCCTCCCCCACCCCCCACAAACGTCAACCTCCAATTCAGTTTCCCCGCTAACACAGTCTGCTGGGTGATGTTTACTTGTGCAGTGGTAGGAAACAAGGCCAGCGATGGCTTGTGGCTTGTCAGGTGTGCTGGCAGTGCTGCAGTCACCAGGCAACAGTGGCGAGATACTTTCTCACACTGCCCAGTCCTACTTGCCTAAAGTGACACTAAAAGATATAATGGTGCTAGCCCCTTATTTTAAGCAATTTAACCAGAACAAATTAGGTAAAACACTGGTACTGTGCTCCATATTTTCATTTTTTCCCCCTTGATAGTGGCTGCAGAAAGACTAAGAGTCCAGCTAAATGGAATTAAATGAGCAGTTAACCTGAGATACATTAACTCATGTACCGTGATATGTGAATTGCACATTGCAATTTGAGTCCAAAAAATAGGTAAATAAATAAGCAATTCTCAATGCTAGCTGTTGGCTGAACTCACTTCTCTAGGTCATCGAATACTAAGGTACATTCATATCATCCGTCTGCTACATTGCTACACACAGCACTTGTAGATTATGAGTCTTTGGCTAGTCTGACTAATACATGGGCAGATCATTTTGTAAATACGAATAAAAACTATTTCTTATCTATATCTTGCGTGTCATTGATTACCACGTTCAAGATCCTGAAGATCTGCCAGTCTTTTCCCTCCAAATCAGCACTGAACGAAGAGAAGCTTCCCACCCTTGTAATCTTACACATTTGGTCTGATTGGGTAATGGATTGTTTTCTATTACTTTTATATTACATCTCTATGTTTTTAAATCCTTAAAACAGATGGTGAATATAACTGATGTTAGTCAGATTAACAATGACCTGATTAACTTTGAATCTTCTGTAAAATGTTGGTGTGTATGAAAAAACATACAACAATCAATGACCATCATTGTGTTTACGAACGCTCCCTACACCAGAATTTCTATAAAGCAAGGCCTCCATCATAGTATCTTTCTTACTCATGCTGATTAAGAATCTCAGGAGGAGACTGAATGAACATTAGACAAACAATCCCTGGCAGAAATATCCACATAAAAAGATAACCAGTAAATTTGTCTTCCTCTGTATTTAAATCAGGTGGAGTCAAATTCCTTGTATTAACGTGCAGAGTCAGTGACATTGATTCTTGTTCTAGATGGGATACAGTGTGATGTGCACTATGCATTTCTATAATACAAATTAGCCTATAAAAGAGGAAGTTGGAAGCAGGCACCAGCAGCAAATTCAGGCATTAAGTACAAAATTAATCCCCATTCCCTGAAACAATATTATCTCCTGAGATAAAGACTAAGTTGTTAGTTGTTGTTGTTACTTGTCAGCCACATTCAAAGAGCTGCTTATCGTTGCTTTCTCTTTTTCTTTATTTTTTTACTAAAAAAGAAAAAAAAACCATGTTGGACGTGAATCTTCCTCTAGGAGCCTCATAAACGCTGAAAGCTTTGGCTCCATTTGCATTGGAAGAATATGTCACCTCACTGATTTTCTGTAAAATGTGACCCAGACAAAGTGGACTGGAGTGCAGAGGCTGTAAAAGGCTGCCAGGATTCTCAATAATGGGCGGTTTGTTAATTACACTGATATGTAAAATCAATACTGCAACGTCAATGCACTGCATGTAGACATTTACTGTAGTTCTTCATATGAATACTGCATGTATATACACGTGGAGTGAAGGACATTGAACCTGAGATGGGTGCTATATTCAGCCACAGTCATAAGTTATCACCAGCAGAGCACAGGAGACAGACAGAGCACAATGAGGGAAGTCCGTGGTGTGAAAATATGTGCAATAGGAAGAAAAATGAAAGAGAAAACAGAAATAAAAAAGACAGGAAACCATAACAAAGTCTCACTTGGATTCTGTCTCACTATGTGTGAGTGTCACAGTTAAGGAATTCCTTTGTAAACTCAATTCTAGGGCCACATCCTGCATTTGAAGACTGATTGCACGACTCGGCTGTCCCAGTTTGAAGGCTCCTACATATGTGACTGAAAAATGTCTTCTTTGACCCTTTGTGGTCCAACCTATCCAACCTATCCTGTACCTATGTGTGGCGGTGATAAAAATAATATAGCAGCAAAAAACACAGACAGAGAACCAGAGGATCACACTTTGAAATGTAAATATTGAGTTAGTCAGCTCAGTTCAACAGCTGACTGTTAAAAATATCTATCTTAAAACTTAATTACTTTAAACTTTTTATCAAATTTAATTTGTTGTCAAGGTCATTAGGCAATACAACAGGCAAGGGCAGATGCAGCTGTTGATACAAAGCAAAAATCTTCTGTAGACCAAAACGTCTCATTTTGATTTTCGGTCGCCGAAAGGACCACAACTTTTTGGACCACGTGCTGTTAGCACCTTTGTGAGATTGTGTCTTGCCAGGGTTTAAACACATTGCTAATGTTAACATGCTAAAACAGGTGTCAAGCAGCTATGTCTACCATGATCACCACCTTTTTTTTGCTAATAAAACGCAAAGTACAACTGAGACTGGATGTGAAGAAGTTTTCACTATTAAAAGTATTTGGTCATTAGACAAATTGAAATTTTGACCTGATGATGGTGCTAGATAATAAATCTGGATCATCAAAGATTTCACTATTCATCCTGAGAGGATCTTAACAAATTCAATGACCATCCAGAATTGTTGAGACATTTAAATGAAAACCACAACGGTCGACCTCATGGTGGCATTACAGGGGATATCCAAAGTCCATCCTCTGGGCACCATGAACGTCTTTACAACATTTCACGGCAAGTCACCTGCTGCTTTAATTAAATCTGGACCAAAGTGATGGACCCACCAACCAAAGGACATTGTCATCCTGAGACCTACATGGCAGAAGGTTTGTTCTGTCTCATGTCACATTAAGAGATTAACAGCAAAACAACTGCAATCATATTATTGCTCAAACTCATCCATGAGTTCAGTGTGTGCATTTGTGCATTTCATGGGTGAGCATGTATTGGTGTGTGTGTGTGTGTGTGTGTGTGTGTGTGTGTGTGTGTGTGTGTGTGTGTGTGTGNGTGTGTGTGTGTGTGTGTGTGTGTGTGTGTGTGTGTGTGTGTGTGTGAAATTCATTGTGTGCAAGCTGGAAAAAAGACACAAAAGCCACAGGGAACAAAAAAGAGACCTCAAAGGAGTGGTCTAAGATCACATCAGTGGCTTCATCTAAATTATAGTTTGAGAACACAAAAGAGTTCAGTATAGATGTGACACTAACAAAAGCGTCTTGAATTGCTTTTAATGATTTCAGCTGACTGAATGTATTCGGCACAAAGAAGCTCATGTAGAACAAAATAACAGCAATTGAACTTGAAAAAAGAGAGGGCACAGCTGACATGTTTTTATTTGCCCTCGGCTCAGACATTTTGCTCTCATATATTCTACACTGAATAAAATGAACTGAGGTCCTTGAGTTGCAAGCACACGAACACAAACACAGTGTCAAGTCAAGTCAAGTCAATTTTATTTATACAGCTCCAAATCATAACAGACGCTATCTCAGGGCACTTTTCATATACTCTCTGACTGTACTCAAAGAAACCTAATATTCCTCCATGCCGAAGCGGTTGGTGAGAGTGGAAATAGTAGAAACAGGTAGAAACTTTGAGCAGAAGGAGGCTCTGGTTGGTCGTCTGTCTGCCTCCACCATTTGAGTTGAGAGAGAAAAGGAGAACATGTGAAGTGAGACTAAGACACTTTGTCATCTTCTTAGTAGTTTATCTGTAATGTTAAGGATTTCTTTAGTGGGAATGTGCAGTGCTAAGTGCTTTGATCAATGGCTTAGCTCTTCCACCATCACCAAACACACTACAACTCCAGACTCAATGAAATATGAGCCACTCGTGTAATAGAGACAAGGTGAGGTGGTGTTTGTAAAGTGTACATACAGTCTCTATTGGCAAAACAGGTTATAATTTCTTCATTCAGGTTTAAACTGAATGATGCCTTGGCTGTGAATGCACCACAGTCATAGTGGCAGCTTTGCAATGCACTATCGGATGAAGCAGCAGTGTATAAAAAATTTTCTGTTCTGTGTTCTATGAGAAAAACATTATTTATTCCTCTCACTATTGTGCTGTCAATCGCCCTGTAATTTCCTGCAGGACATGAACATGGCAGCTGTAGCTTCAGGGGAGAGCATTTTTTACACAACACGAGAATGGAAATTGTCCCTTAATATGTCTTGATTTCATTCAGAAAACTCAGGTCGACGTGCAGAGTAACCAGCCTTTTGTCTTCCTAAAGATCACAATTAGATGCACAAATGTTTAGCTCTGATGACTTTAATGCAGTAGTAACTGGTACTTTTAGAAGCTTGTGGGTGGAAGAACAAGCTGTAAAGACAACAGTGACATGTTATATATGACTTCAAGTCCTGGCAATAACTATGGCAACATTAGCATTCATTTGGTGGTGTTTGGTCCTGTTCAGTCAGTTTTAGCAGTGTTTTGTCTCCACTGAGTAGTGAGATACATATATGGATGTTCAGCTGCTAATTTTGCTCCGGACAGGTAGCAACAGGTTTTATCTGAGCATTGACCGTGTTGCTGCATGTGGTTGAAAACAATGCTACGAGAGCAGTGAGCGTGAACCAAAACGTTAAATTTGCAGAGGGTAAAACCAAAACAATGCGCTGAAAGACACTTAAAGAAGCGTTGTAGAGCTGATGGGCTGGTGGACATGAAGGCCCAGCCAGTCGTCCAGCCTGAACCCCGTCTCCCGTAATAACGCCCCCTACGGCGGCAGATGTACCGGGCCCCGGTTGTCATGGTTACAATAATAAACACAAACTGCGCCGAGTGTGGCATACCTACCTTCGTCACCATGGTTACTATAATAATGGTCATTGCTTGGTTAGGTTTAGGTAAAGATCCTGATTTGGGTTCAAAATGAGTACTTTTTCAACATTAGACCATCTTTGTTGTCATGGTTACAATAATAACAAAGTGATTAACTTTATTTTTTTAAACTAAACAGGCTGAACTACAAAGTGCCTCCGAACTCAACACTATAATTTCCCTTGGAGATTTTAAAACTTTATTATTTGACGTATTTTGTGACCATTGTAAATGTTATTGTTCAGTATTTGTTTCTTAGTTTCTTGTTTTGTGTTGTTGTGTCGTGCTTGTTGCTGGTTGTGTCTTGGGACCGCTTCATACTCTCAGGTCTCTCCTGAGAAAAGAGATTTTAATCTCAATGAGCCTAATTAAATAATGATTAAACAAAATAAAAACTGCTACTTTCACATGGGAATCGAACGTTGCTCTTCTGTGTTCAACCACCCCAACCTCCTCCGGACGTGGTTGTTGTTCCATATACGACGTCACTGCTCTTTCATCATAACAACCAATGAGATCATTTTTTACTGGAGGCCAGTATCACTATGAGTGATGGACATTATTTAACACTACCCACAGTCAACATAAAAACTTTGATTACTGCAGCTTTAAAATAATGTAGATTTCATTTATTTCTATCATAAAAAAAAAAAAAAAACGACTCGCAAAAATATCTAATAGTTGCATCGAGGTTGCAGAGGCAGATGTGTTAAGCTCTAGATGTAAGCACAGGCGCTTAAACAAAGTCTGATTGGTGTGAGTTTGGTTCCCGTTCTCTTAAAAAGTAACGACTCTGCCATCAAATTTTAAGACCTCATTCTCAGACTTTCTGCAGGCGCCATCAAAATTTATGATAGTTAACCGATCTAAACCACACAAACACATTGATTTGATGGCTATTTAAAAATATCAAACCAAGCCACTGTGTTTGTTTCTTCTCCTAAGTGTAGGCCACAATTTTACAGGATTGGAAGACTATTTTTCTACAATGTGATGAAATGTATCACCATTTACAGAGCAGGGCAGCTGTCAAAAAAAAAAAAAAAAATCATTGATCAATAGGACAAAATAACAGCCTGAAATTAATCCTTCAGGACAAATATACAGCTTGTTGACATCCCTGCAATAAAACTATAAAACTCTGATTCGCTAATAGCTAATTATTCTGATAAACTTGGCAGAAATCAACATGGAAAAGATGTAATATATGCAGAAGAGAAAGTTATCTCGACTGGGTATATATATATATATATATATTGTAATTATGCTGCTGGAGGATGCAGCAACTCGGTGTTGTCATCTGCATTACAAGGGATCTAAAGGCAGGAACCCGGGACTGAATGAGGTCTGTGAAGTTTCCCGTTCAGCATTGAGGCTCATTATTTTTCAGTGTAGAGGAGGAGAAACAAAGTGCAGTGTTTGTAAGCACATGTATTTTTGCATCACTTGGCCCGTGTTTGTTCGTGGTGCAGATGTGAATCACCTCAGTTTGATCTGATTTGAATGACAGACGGCATGATTCACCCTGAAGAGCGCATGGGGTCGGTGGAAAAACAAAGAATCCTTTTTCTCTTGTCTCTGGATTTGCAACCTGAAATCAGGATTTCCACTCAGAAGTCTTCATTAAAGGGGACTCTGTCTATATGAAGCCACAGTAAAAGGTTTAAAAGGAGGGAAACCATGAATATCAAAGATGGGGAGCATTTTAAATGTGTGTATAATTCATTACATTGTGCACTCTGTGTTTGCTTTATGTAAAAAACCAAAAGACTGAGACTTTCCTATCAAATATTAACAATCACATGTTGTGTGCTTTATTTTGGCTCCAGCACAGTGATGGATATGTTGTCACGACGAGTCACTGACAGACTTGTGAGTCAGTCGACACATCCTGAACCTTACAGAGCTGCACTGTACTGCAAACATCTGCCAGCCTGTGCAGAAAAACCGTGCATTTATTTTAGTAGTATTTTGAGTCCTGCTTGTCAAAGACTGGCTCACCTGAATAACAAAAAACACATTTTGCCACTTGCCTTTAATGGTATCTTGCAGCGTAGTTCAGGTGATTTGGGAGAGAAATTTCATGTGAAATTATCTCATGTATATCAAATCAAACAGCACATCCAAAACTGACTGAACATGATTCCTCTGTGAAAACTGTTCACTGTGAGGACTGTGAATTATCCAGAGTAACAGGAAACACTGACTCCGGAGAGTGAAGACGATAGAAAACAGTTCATTTTCACACATTTCTGTAAAAAGTGACACCTTGAACGTATTGAACTAAATCCAGCAATATTACAAATTTCTTGCAGCACTTAAAACATTAACACACTTGACATCTAAATTCACTTGAATGCAACAATACAGACACTGAAGCAGCAGAGACAAAAGTACCCTTGAGACTTTCTGGTAATTGTACATGTACAAGTAAATCCGCCATTCCTCATCTGAAAAATACACAAATATTGATTGTGATAGATCAACGCAGGAAGAATAGACACAATCAATGTTACCAAAGGAGAAAAAAAAAGAGGCTTGGAGTGTTTGATACTGAAAGATTGCACTTAATTGATTCTGCCCAAATAAAACCCTCCAAGGCTTTTGTCTGTTTCTGAGAAAACCTCAGCTGAGTGAGTGACGTCAAACCCTTATTAAAATGTTTGCTTCTGTCTGAAAGAACAATTTAAAGGTCGTATAAAGTAGGAAGTGATATGTCCATGTCTTTTTGATTATAAAGGAGATGCAGTTGCTATATAATAGAGTATCTGAATATGCAACGTCCAACCCTTCAGGATTGAGTTTCTTGGAGTGTTTACCTGAAATATTTATATTTTAAATATAATACTTTTTTTTTTTCAATCTCCCAGAAAACAGGCAGCCAATCAGGAGAGAGAGAGACCCAGAGCCTCTCTCCTGATTGGCTGTTGCTGTTCGATCTCCAGGAAGAAGAGTACAACTACACCGAGATGTTTTTTGGTTATCTGATATCTTTTTATATATTAAACCTTAAAATAAGAATCAGAAAATAGTAAAATATGGGATTTTTAAATGGAAGTTAATGATCTGTAGAAACCTTTATGCTCTCACTCAGAGACTATCTGTTCAGATATGAAAGCCTGACACGTGGGACAAATTGCAGCATAAATCAAAGACAAGGTAAGCAAACCTGTCCAGCTGTGAGATTAATTTACCCACCTCCCATCACTTCACCCCCCAAAGTGCTGAAATATCTCTTCAGTGGAAACACACACACAGAGCCTATATCATTTTTTCCCCTTAGTAGAGATGCTTGCAAACACTCACGTCTCATCTCATCTTCTAAGACCGAATAGTTTGGTATAAGCTCTCTCGGGAGATTTTTAAAATTTGTGAGTAACATTGGCAACATTAGTGCAAACATTAACATCCCACTATAAATTCATTCAGTTGTTTTCAATGTTAGTGTAGCTCTGTGATTAAATATTTTATACTTTTTATTACACATTCATCCACATTCATTAACAGTCGATCACTGTCAGCGGCTCCTGAGGATCTATGGACATTTTATGCCTCTGAGTTGAGGGTTTTTTTTTTCTCCTTTTCTTTGATTTTCTGTTTCTCCTTTGAAAACAGAAAATAAAATATGTCTTTCATTCCCTACACAGGCATTAAACACAAAATGACAGCATCAGGGGAGAGTGGTATTTTTATAACTGGAAGTCTGCTGCTACCTGCTCATTTGTATGTTGTATGTGTTAATAGTATGTTGTGTTATGCTGAGTGTATGTTTTTTTTTACTCTACTTTGGGAGAAGCCAAAGGTGAATTCCCACTGAGGTGGACAAAACAGTCAATCGATCAGTCAGTCGATCAATAGATGAAAGTTCGTTAGCGTCAAACAGCAGTAAATTTGTGCAAACACTATAAGAATATTAGTTGTTGATGACCTTCTTTCTAAAATCAATCCCGTTACCTGAGTGAATCAATTCTTAATCTAGGAAACAGTCAAGAAAAATTAAACTATCAACTCAAACACCCCTTACTTTTTTTTTTTCCTCAATCCACATCTCATTCATCACGTCTACCTCAGCAAACAGACCTCAGTTGTCATGGACACAGCTCAGATGCCAGTGGTACAGAATGACAACATGATGACAACGATGCTGTCTCCATGACAACAGGTGGTTGAAAGCAGCAGTAAAAGCTAGTAAGTGGACCCTGAGAAAGGATGATGTTGTCAAAATCCTGTTTCCTCGGCTCAATCAAGTCTCTCATTAATCAAATCTCATCGGCCATAAAAAGCTCAAAAAAACCGCGAAACCTGATTTTTATAAATAAATATATGATAAATACATTGTCAGCATTTTAGATAATTATTGGAAATTGAAATACGATGGGAGTCCATTGCTGCAATGATGAGCACAACAATGAGCACCAATTTGCAGCTAATACAACTGACTGTGGCAGCTGTGATTAGTCAGACGTGGGGCAACTATAAAAGACTTTACCCACATTATCCTGCCTTCATGTTAGAAGTCTCTGCAGCAGAAATACACGGCGCTAAAATCTTCAGAATCTGGCAGGCTGTGTCGATGAAGATGAGATCATGTGTATCTATTGTTGTCCCACTGGGGTGTAGGCTGAAGGGGAACGTTGGAGTAGGTGGTACACGGCTGCTGAGGAGGAGGATGGAGGGGACAGTATTAGTTTCTGGCAGACTTTTTTTGTTGTTTTTTTGTTTTGTATTTCTTTGTCACTGGCGAAAGCTGTAATTACACCACGTGTCTGCATGTATTGATTTGTGTTCTTGCTACTCCCCTGCACACGGTCTGAACAAACACTGGAGGTGGACACTGCAGTGTGTCCTGGGGAGGATGCATCATTGGTGTGACTGTGTACAATAGTGGACCTCTTTGTATTTAGGTTGTTTTTAGTCTTTGGTGCTTTTTAATCCTGGCTGATTTGCTGAGCCCGGACTCTTCCAGCAAACATTTTTCCAGTCAGATCAAGCTCAATATATATTGCAACTATGTTCAAGTTGATCTGGTGAGAAATTATTCATATAGTGAGTTCTGTTCTTTTTTTCAACTCAGTCTTTTTTTATTATTATTGGTTTGTTTTCAATCCAAACAACAACTGAAAAAAAAAAACAGATTCTGATTCTGATTCTTTCTTACATCCCAACAATTTATCTCAGAGGAGATGGACACGAAGAAACACAGAAAGCACAGGGTGCAGTAAAAATGAGGGTGGAGAAGGCACGTGACCCTGTGCAGCTCTTTCCTCTCAAGAGTCTTGACCAAAGGTTATGTCGGTATGCATAAAATAAATCTATAGCTGGAAATGCTGTGCTACAGTGAAAGCCAGAGTAAGCAGTCTATTCAACACTCCAGACTCTGATCTAAGCAGAGTGCAGGTTTGCAGAGAAAGTATTTTCTGCCTTTTCTTACTTTTCTGAAGAGGCGGATGTTTGACAGGAGACATACAGCAACAGCAACTGACGCGTCTACTCAAATGAGGTGTGCAGTTCAAAAAGCCTCTTTATTCCAGGTACAGCAGAGGGAATATGTCAGTTTCCACACACGCACTACAGTTGCCATTAGAGTGGCAAATCCAAAGAGGAGTGTCTTTAACTCCCTTACACCCAGCCCACTGTGGCACACAGGCGTTTCTCCGTAGCAACAGGCTGACCCCGTTTCTATGGTTATGGTGTCCCTTCTGCTTTTCTTCCCGGACAACGATGGCAAAAGGAAAGGAAAAAAAAAAAAGGGACATGAGTATGTGGGCGCTGCTCAACCTACAGCAGGTGGTTGACTTGATCACCACAAACAAAAGGAAGGAGGATGCTGGGAGTTGGGAATTGTGAGTTTGGAATAGGATCAGTGAATTCATGCACCTACAGCGCAGCTCACATCTGCTCCCGGCGTTACACGGAGGCAAGGGGTTGTTGCAAGTTCAACGAAGCTGATAGATGATTCAACCTTTAAACTGAAACTGGTACTTTTGGGTAGTTGCCCCCTCATCCTACCCCCTCTCCCCTAGAGCGCCAAGTTAAGATGCAGCCTTCAGGTGTACGGGCTATACCCTCCTCCTGAAAGACGGCTTGAGAGGCGGAGGGGTTGTCAGTTTAAAACCTCTGAGCTGAATGAATACAGCCGAGAAATGGTGATTTTATTTCCAACTTCTTCCTCCACTCCTCCTCCTTTTTTCTTCTTTTAAATTTCTTCTTAGACAAAGCTCTGCTCATCCCTTCTTCCTCAGAGCTGTGACTGAGTCTGCCCACCGTTGCTATGCAACAATCAGGGTAACGAGAGTCATTATTGAATAAGTCATTAACTTAAGGCAATAGTTCAAGAGAGGCATTTCAGACCTGGAGACATGATCTTATTCCTAATTTATTAAGCCAACAGAACAAAGTGTGTAAGAGTGTGTGATACCCAGAGAGGTTCGGTGTGTGGTGCAGCTGGTGCTCTGTCACTCAGGGTGATGAGTGGTTATGACAGCTGATGATAAGTGGCTGCCAGACGCTGATGTAAAGCACCGCCGCAGAGGCTTTTCTTCCCCCTGCTCCCCGGTGTCCACAACCACACCCCAGCTCTTGACCCCGAGTGACCCCTTCAGCGATCCAATTCCATTTCCTGCTGCCAGCTGCCCTGAATGATTACTCTGACTAAGTCCATTCATGGAGAGGGTGGAAAAAGTGTGTGTGTGTGTGTGTGTGTGTGTGTGTGTGTGTGTGTGTGTGTGTGTGTGTGTGTGTGTGTGTGTGTGTCTGAGAGAGTGGCAACAGAGAGAGCGTGTCTCCATCCGTCTTTTGATGTGTGTTTCTGCAACACATTTTCTGAGCGATTAATTGTGTGTTCATGTGTGTGAGATTGTGTTTGTAAAAGTTGTAGTAGCTTGTGTGTCTCTTTGTCTGTGTGTGTGTGTCTTTCTTTTATTACAGGTTTGATTTTGTGTCTAGCTTTGTCCCCTGGCAAAACAAATAGAGACACCAATTAAAGCTGCTGCAGTGTCCCAGCCCTTTTACATCACTAATGATGCGCCTATAGAAGAAATGGGCTGTTTTAACTGTTCTCACCTCAGCTGTTTTCTGAATCAGATACAAGCCCTGGGATCTGACACACACAACACAACACACTGTCATTTGCTAATATTCAAAGAAACTGTACAGGTTATTCCACATGAGAGACGTGTGTGTGTGTTTTGTTTGCGAATCTATTTTCAGACTGGGTTGAAGCAGGCGGGAGTGTCGCAGAAAAAAAGATTATGTCAGGTTGTACCACACACTCATCACAATTTAATCATAGAATAAAATAGAAACAGGATGTGATAGCAGTTGTTGGATTTGTCTCTCATGTTACCACGGAGATGACATTGTCAATAAAGTCTGATCAGACCCACACAGCCTTCTCCTGGTCGGCAAAGCTCTTTCTACAGTTTAAACCTTAATGTTAAAGCGAAGATTTACACATAAATGAAAATGGGTTGCACCACATGAACCTCCTCTGTGGCACCTGTTTGACCCCATATATACATCTATACTTACAGGCTTGATTATGGCCCTCGACACCCAGAAACCAACCATACTCTAACACAACACAAACAATACTCTGGAGCTCAGGAGCTATTTAGATAATAAAATAATCAAATGAGAAAAAATGGTAAATTTCACTTGTTCCAGCTTCTCAAATGTAAATATTTGCTTCGATCAATTCATTACTAAACTGACAGGAGCTGATTCAAATTAACTGATGGTGGAAAAAAACTAATTAGGATTAAAACTGAATTCTTGGCTTTGGAGAAAAAACTTTGTAATATTATCAAGATGCTTTAGTGGAGAAAAAAATCTACTTTATGCTTCTTAAATGTCTTTATTTTATTATGAGGGCCATTGTATTGGCTAAAACTGCAATATACATACATGATGTGCTGTCAGAGTTAGTCATTTTCACTGCGGCTACAGACAAGTCTCCAACACTTCAGCAGAAAATGTCAAGTACTGACATGAATCCCTCAGAACTGAGGAGTAACATCGACTCTCTAGACTGAATAATTTTGAATTAACGTCAGTGAAGAGAGATCTACTGTGCTGGGGAAGCTAATATCCCCACAGACGGTAGCCACAATAGTCCAATAGTGCATTGCATGTTGTGTCTTTTTACTTAAAAGTCTAGTGAAAACTCACTCGCTCGCTCGCTCTGACTGTCTCTCCAGTCCCACATACTTCACTTCACAGCCGCTCTCCGGCGTCAGTGTGGAGAAACGTAAGAAATCACCAAGTGAAACAGATGAGTCAGGATGAGGAGAAGACACTTCATCACAAAATAACTCAGCTGATGGGGGGATAGGAGGGCGGGGTGGTGGGGGGGTGGGTTGGCGGTTTCCCTTTTCATGCACGCAAAGAAAAACAGCAGACACCTGTGACCAGAGATGAAGGATAAACTGTGAATCCACTGCAATAAAAAAAGACAGATTCGCACGAGGAACCAACTTAATATTTCATCAGCCGATTTCAGCCGATTCCACCTATTTAATAATTACTTTAACGAGGTGAGAGTGAGTGAAGGTCGTGTGGAGGATAACGTGATCCTGTTGGCTGTGTAAGCACCTCCAATTACACAGAGCAGCACCAGCTTTCTGTGCACTGTAAGCAGGAGATACAATTTGTTCATCCGCAGCATCTTCTGTCAGAGGAGGCCGTTACTTCCTTCTCTCGCAACCCAACGTCGCATTTCCCTCCTGGATTGCAGCTGGAATGGCTTTGGTTTTTTGGTGGGGGAAGCAGGCTTGATTGAGGCTGTTGTTAAACTGAGTTCCTTTTTTTTTTTTTTTTTGTTGGTCACTAATTCACAGGCCTCCTACAAGTAATTAGGTAACACCAATTACCAGGAGAGCTTTCCTCCAGGGGTTTGTTGACTCGCTCTCTGTCTCTTTCTGTATGCTTTTGAACATCTGCAGTCACAACCCCCCCGCTCCTCCTTCCCCTCCTTCCCCTACCATACTCGAGTGTATTTGGTGTAAACTGAGCTTCCCCGACATTGGTACTCAACCACAAAATCTAATTACACCTCCTGTGGTATTACTATTTGCATTTCAACAAATCCCAGCAAAGCCCAGCATCACTTCAGCATGCCACAATTATGTTAAAACAGAATTTCTTTGGAGTTCAACACAGGGTTCATGCAATATTTGTCCTTTGGAAGCCAGATCTGCACAGCTTCATTAGCTGCAATTCAGTCAGGAGCTGTTTCTTCCTGGTTCAGGTTTGATCTCCCTTTGCAGCTGCAGCATATATAGGCCTTCAATGTCTAGTCTGCACCAGCGAGAAGTAGATGTGAATTCACTGAGAGCAGCATGATTAGAAGCAGCGATGCAGTTGTAAACAAAAAGGTGGGTCAGAGGTCATGATGAGGCGAACCACCAACCACCAGTGTAAACAAAATCTATGTTTCAGCTAAGCATAGTTAATGTTTACTGTAAAAAAAGAAAAAAAAAAAAGCATGTTCTTAAACAGCGTCTATCTTTGTATAGTACTAACATGTATTATTCCTTCTGTCATCACAGGCTGATCCATTTCAGTGCAAGTGATTTGGGACAAAATCCACAGTTTTCATTTTGAGTAAAAAAGTTCTTTTGCCAAAAGATTCACTAATAATCTGAATCCAGTGGAAATTTAATGGAACCATTCAAAGCACTTTACACTGGAAGCCACATTCACCCATTCACACACAGTTTTTCCACAAATATAGGACTTCTGTCCTTCACACACACTCATTCAGATGTAATTTTGTAGGGTTCAGTATCTTGCTCAATGACACTCGATTAGTTTGACAACCTACTCTACATCCTGAGCCACAGTCCAATCCACAGGCTTTGATTTATCTGTTTTATTCTAAAAAAGCATTTTAAATGCAGCAGTAGTTAAAATGAGGCTTTTACAGCTTCATTATAAAAACCAAGTGGGTGTATTTCAGAGTTACAGCCCGTTAATATGAAATCCCCTCTTTCTTTCTCTTGGACACACTCTCTTTTCCTTCTGATCAAGATTTCAGATTTATTTGACAAATGTGTCAAATGAATCTGGAATTCATATGAATGATGAAGCAAAGATGCAAATGCAGGAGGAGCTGCTGCAAAAGATAAAACAAAGACGGCCATGACAATTGTAAAATCTTGTCTCAGTGCATCTTAAACCTCTTTGGCAACTGATTCTTCAAATCCAAGGACCTTGTGTCTCATTGATATGAGCAACACACAACCACCAACGCAGTCCCTGGTTGTTTTAAAGCAAATCTAACTTTACTTTTAAAGAAAACTGTCTTCAATCACTGAGATTCAAATGGATCTGTTCACAACCTGTATTGACAGAGGGAACAATGCACATATGAGCATGTAGGACTGTGTTCAGACTTGAGAAAATGTGGATCTGTCCTTTAAAAGAGGTTCACATCAAGGAAAACCTTGACAGCCTCAGCTGTTGGAAATGAAAAAGGCATTAAACCTCCTGTACATCCCCGTGAGTTGGACAGAACTGGGAGGATTTTTGAAGCACTTTTCTGAGTCTTTTCCTCTCGTCCTGTCCACAAATTCAGCTGAGCACCTCTAAATCCTCATCAGCCACTGACAAATGTGAGCAGGATCCCCGGGTCGGGCTGGAGCCTGCTCTCAAACTGATCGAGCCGTACAACTTCGCTGCGTGTTTGGAATAAGCAAACGCCTTCCTCCTCATCATCTCCCCCTTCCACATGGAGACCATGAGCAGGGTGGAGAGCAGCACGCCCCCGAGGGTGAGCAGGCACAGTCCCGCTATGACACACCGGTCCAGATGGGCCCCGACTCTGGCTTTCTCCCGCTCCAGCCGCTCCATCTCCCGGGCGGACACGCTGTCCGGGTCCACGCGCACGTCCCTGGGGATAGTGTAGGAGATGGCGACCAAAGAGATGCCGGTCACCAGGCAAGTCACGGCGATGATGAAGCCGTAATCCACCGACTTCCCCGAGCCGTCAGAGGAGAGGTCGTCGTCGGACAACAAGTAAAGTTCCGGAATGTCCTCCTCCTCCTCCTCCTCCTCCTCCTCCATCACCTCCTCCTCCTCGTGCAGTTCACTTGAGGAGCTCCGGATCAGTCTGCAGGTCTGCGGACTTGCCATCAGCCTATCTTCATCCCCACCATCCTCTTCATCCCGGGGTTTGCAGGTGAAAGATGTTTCTGTTTCCTGCTCCGGCCGCGCGGCTCCCCGGGTCTCTGTCCATGGTGCTGAACCCTCTCCTCCGCCGCAGACCTCCGCCACACTCGGCTCATTCAGAACCGGGGAGGCGTCTCTGGGATCGGGCTGATCATAGTAAAACAGTTCGAGATCAGCCATTTGAACATGGGCTGGGTTTTTCCGACTTGTCAAGCCCATGCGTCCGCCTCTGTCAGTAAAACATGCAGAAACAGAAACCAGTAAGATGTTTAAACTCCCTGAAACGACTGATTATGAGGCAGCAACTTTCATTATTTCCATTCTTAGTCACCGACGCCACTTTATATCTGCACTTGAAGTATATGCACAAGCAAAAACAAACAAAAGAAAATCTGTATGCATCTGCCTGTTAGGTGCAAAACAAGCATTTTAAAGTAGCCTACAAGTGAGCAAGTCTTAACTGTCAAGACACGTTGCCATCACCTTAACACAATGAAATATTCCCACTCATTAACACTTTATCGTTTGCCTCGTGTGGCCTCTGCGAGCTCTCAAATAGCTTTTCCCCCCCAACTAACACTTAGTAACCACGCGACACGCTAATGAATCCAATTCCTCCTAATGTGCTTCAATAATCGGTTATTAGGCGACAAAATGCGGTTTGCTGAGTACCTCTCTCCCCGTCTGCGGCTGCTCGCATCCCCGGCTGCTTCTGCTCCCTGGTCAATTAGAGAGAAAGGTTTGGCAGACCCCTCCCACGGACTGAGCTCCGGCAGACCGCCTTATAATGCTTATTACCGAGCCAGCCTCAGTGTTCCCCGGCACAGCACACTAATCAGATGAGAGGCAGCAGGCGGCAGAGGCAGCGGGCAACTGAGTGGAGATATGTCAAATTACTTTCTTATAAGACATCCTTTATAAATGGGTAATAAGCAGGGACTATAACGGCTTGATTTATAGTGGATGCAGGCCTCGTGGATCCGCTATAATTCATTAATAAGAGAAACTTCTAGGTTGCCAGGTTGTGAGGAATCTATTTTTAGTCATTGAATTCGTTTCTTAGGTAGTTAATCATAAACCAAATTATTACAGCATCAACATCAGACTAGACGATTGCACTAGATGAGAAGCCACATCACTGAAGTGATTAAAATTCATCCTGAGGGGAACATGAATATCTGAACCAAATCTAACAACAATCCATCCAATAGTCGTTGCAGCGTTTCAACAAGAACTGTGAATATAAAAAGAACAGTAAAGTCAGAGGATCACAGACTCAACATGGTTCATCATCTGGGGAGCATGAATGATGATGGTGAGATATTTCTTCAGGTAAGTGAAAGCTGTGACCTGCTGGTTGCTCTAGATGAAAATCAGTCATTGGGATTCATCCTCTGGGGAACATGGATGTAATAACATTTCATTGCAGCTAATGGGGTTGATGAGCCTGTTAAGGGCTTTTACAATGAACAAGCAAATTTTGCGGCTTTAAATATTAAAAATAAAATAAAAGTTACGTTAATAAATGGTGGCCTGCAGCACTTTTCCAGAAGGTCAGAGGTGAACAGTTCATCAGATGGGTCTGTTTGCTCCACTGTAAGAGTCAGGGAGATTTTTCACAGGCAGGCAACCAAAGGTTGATGACTTGTAATTGGTCTTTAAAGCATCAGAAATTATTAATAAAGTCATTAGTTATATATATTAGTTTAAACCCTTATTTAAAAACTAGCATTTTAATGACTATGTGTGCAGCTATGGTGTTTGTCCTGACAAAGCAGGAAATTAGCTCATTTTTGCAGCTAGAGCCCACAGAGACACAACAATAACATGATTTGTGCTTTATTGATTTCTGAAATGAAAGTGTGAGGTCAGAGTTCAGCTGCAGAGCAGGAGGGGGGGGGGGCTACAAGTCCTCCAAACACAATCAGCTGCTGGCTCCAGCTTTACGTCGTTTGACAGACGTGAGAGTGGAATCAATCTTCTCATCGAGCAAAAACTATACATTTGAAGAAGAAAGAAAACATCTATTATCTTTATGCTGTTTTTCAGTCGGGGGAGGCTGGACCTAATCCCAGCTGACAGGGTGGGGTTCATCCTGGACAGGTGGTCATGTCTATCACAGGGCCGACACGTAGACAAACAAACCGGACATGGTCACATTTACACCTCCAGGAAATTTAGAGTCACCAATTAACCTAAACCTGCATTTCTTTGGACTGTGGGAGGAAGCTACAGTATCTGGAGGGAACAATGGAGGCACAGGGTGAACAAACTCCACACAGAAAGGCCTCAGACCCGGTGTTTGAACCCAGAACCTTCTTCTGTGAGGTGTAATCACTGCACCAACATGTTGCTGCCCCCCCCCAATCAATTTACTAAAGACTCCAAATTACCCAGAAGGAAAATGACAGATGACATGAGGTCATTATCTGCAGTAGCATGTACTCAACAGCACTTCAGCAAGGAAATCAGGAAATCATTGTCCTCTACAGCTGAAAAACAGGCTCATTAATCACTGGAGCATCCCTCCAACTGGGAGCATATTTAACATTGTTATCTTTATAATATGCATTCAAACAATGTTACTGTGATAAAGAGACGTATATAGGAGGGAGAGATTCTCCTCCTTTGAACGGAGCATGGTGCAAATCTTTTTCCTGACTGGCCCATTTTCAGAGGAGCACCATGCAGCTAGCAGAAAAGTCTGCTTTGCTATTCAATCAAAACCATGTCAAATCCCATACAGCCGATGCTGGCGGAAGAACTCATATCTCCAAACTGGCAGCTTATCGGGAACTAACAAAAACATCTTTTATCTAATTCACAGGAAACATATAACTGTGATTTTCTGCATCAGAAGAGGAGCATTTTAGCCTAAAGTAAAATAAAAAGATATAAAATTATAGTTTTAAAAAATGCCATGGTAAGGCTTTTGAAGGACAGTCACATTATGCAGGAAATGGGATATTCCACTTGCTGAGCCCCTTATAGAAATCCTCCTGGTTGCACTGAAATGTCTTGTGTGCCACTGCAGAGCGCTGGAGCATATGTAGGCTATAGGTAGCCAAAGGTCACAATTACAAAATGCTTCAATGCCCCACCATTCAAGTCCATTTTTTACTGTTTACTAAGAACAACCACCCGACGCTTGTGGGTAGTCAATACTGTTCACTCTGCTCGTTGTGCGTTTAGTGGTTAGGACCTTTTCAGAGGGAAAGAAGGGCAAAGGCGACACACTTCAGGGTGGCTTTAACATTTCTGATGGGGAAGAGAGACGTGATTAAACAAACAGACGCCACAGCTGTAGAACAGATGTGTGTAGTCTGCAGAGGGAATCTATCTGTGTGATATTAGCTTAGATCACATCTTATAACCAGTCTGTGCAGAAAAGTACTCAAGGCATGTAGGAAGTTATTAGTGAATTCCAACCTAATCTCCTACAGAACCTGCAAATCATATATCAATATCTATATATCTTTACACTTATATTTAAAATTTTAAACACTTTTTAGCCCAAATTTAGATATTTATGAGTTGACTATATTTAAAATATCTGCATGCAGACCCATGTACTCACTGGACAGGTTCAATCCATAGACTGGGGCTGAAAAGTAAGGCCAATGCTGAAGAGCCTTAACCCTTACTCCACTGGTATTGAAGTCTATGGGAAAATGTAATTTGATTTCTTAGCTAATTAAATGTTTTCTGAATTAGTTTATGGTCTCAGTCTCTAGTTTCAAGTCTTCAATACAACTAGATTTTCATTTTTTAAATTATGGTCTAATTTAGTTGAAAATAGACCATGAAGCAGGGGATGAATTAGGGCGTGGTCACAGAGCAGGTCAGATCCAAACCTCACTCCTCCTCAGCAACAACAATCTACAGTTGTGTTCTTCCTACCCTCCAGTTGTGAATCATATACAACAGTGTGTTCAGCTGCTGACGGAGGGTGTATGACCAGCAGCTCTACACATGCACGTCCTCTGTCCAGGCAATTAAGCATACATGCTCATACTGATGTGGGTGATAACCAAGGTTGGATACACAACTGCAGGCGATGCTTGACTGGTGCAGTCAGAGCTCTTCTCTGTGTTTGTGCTGCACTGTGCACTCAGCCCACTGTCTGTTCATTGTTTACTGTACATTTGTCTTACGGCGTTTTGCTTTGTGTATGATCATCACTTTAAGATACAGTGTTTGGAAAAATAAACAGCGTTGTGTTGTTGTGTTCGTGTCTGGATTAGCACACGCAAAAGAGTGTGGTGCAACAAAACCTGGTGAATAAAGCTGTTACTGTGAGGTTTAAATAAAGTCTTGATAAATATAATCGTAAGGTGAATGTCAAAACATTGTTTCTGTGATTTTAAACTTTGAAAAGATTAGTAATACTTTCAAATGATATGAGTAAACATAGGTTAAAAAGAAATCATCAATGCATTGCAAGTAAATAATTGATCAGAAACTATGGGACATGTAGAAAGATATTAGTGAGGTCTAATCTAATATTTGTTGAGCGTAAGAGAATCCAGTGAGTAAAAATGTATCATCATCCTCGAGACGTTATTAGAACCTGCAAATCATCGTCTACTGTAACATGCAGCTTTTTTTTATATTCACACTTTACATTGAGCCTCCCATTCAGTATTTATGAGCACTGTGGAAACACTTGGTGCAAATGGTTTAACGTTATAATGTTGTAAATAAACATGAACACGATGCTGCATCATTATTATCACTGCAGTTTCTGCAAGTCTGTCTACAGCAGCCTGTTACACATCACTGTGACAGTGACGTGTCTGTCATGCTTGCTGTACTTTCATAACACATTCTCACACACACACACACACCAAACCAACTATTGAACCTCAAACAGTGAGGACTGGCCAAAAAGTCCTCACCTTCCCAAATGTCTATAAGACTGGTCCTCACAAAGATAGAAGCTCAAGTGGCCACACACACACACACACACAGTTTCTATATAATAATGTTTTATATAATTGAGATAGAATTGCATGGAAACTTAATGTGAAGTTGGTGTTGGAGAAAATAAACATATTTATACACTGTGCTTATCAAATGAAGAAGTCAAACTAAGGGCAGGAAATGAAGATGTTAGCGTCTGCATCTGCAGAAACTGTCATCAGTGCCCCTGAGCAAAGCAGCAAACAGCTGGAGCCTGTCGGCGGCTGACAGCACAGTGCTGTGGTGCTGATGTGTTCTCCTGAGATGTGAGTGCGTGTAACCTAATCTCCCCCTGCAACCACCCTCCCCCAGGCAGTAAATAGAAAAAGGGGAAGATTCATCCGTCTGACTAGGACTTCTAAGTGCAGCGCTGCAGTGAAATTAAAACTAACCACTGAGAGATGCATTGAGATGAGGGGTCTGCAAATGTTCTGCTCCATCACAGTCCCAGAGAAAATCAGCAGACTCTTCCCAGGAGATATTTGTCTAATAACACCACTGCTCTGTTGTTTATGATCTAAAGTGATTTGTCATTTCCTCCAGAGAGGCTCCAAACCAACAGGCCTGTTTTATTTACGCCATCCGGCGAAGTGTGGCATTTTGCACTGACGGATCTGCTGTGAAGCTGGAGTACAAGTAAAGCTATGAATAGCTGATGGGAAGCCAGAAGCAGCAGCAGAGGCAAAGACGCTGGTCCAAGGTTAGACTAGGACACCGGAAAACAGGCATAGAGGAAGACACAACTGAGTCAGACAGCCTCGCCAGAGGGTAGGCAGGACGTCTTTGACTGGACAGAGCAGCGATGGTGCAAACCCACATACAAACACACACTCTCACATATGTCTGCTGTACGGCCTGTGTCCTGTGGTCACTAACCAGAGGCAGGGTGAGCAAGAGCTGAGTCAAGCTGCGATTTAAAACTTGGCTGAGTCGTCCGATCTGTCTCTGCTCTCACTCAGCACAACTTAAAAGATATTTTGGATTAGGTTCAAACAGGTAAATCATTAAAAAAAACACAGACACCAAACAAATATTTGCCCTGAGTGCAGAGATGCGGCTAAAATACAGGAAGCAGTGCACAGCCTGAGGGTCATCTTCATCTTCATCCTCACCTCACTGATGATCCACTCGTCCTTTATCGCACACGCTGCTGAACTTCTGGGTTTTGGTTGTGACATGACTGAACAAAATGTACCTGGGGAGGACAATTTAGTTTCAGTTTGCAGAGCAGAAACCAGGCCAAACTGTGCGTGTGTGTGTGTGTGTATGTGTGTGTGTGTGTGTGTGTGTGTGTGTGTGTGTGTGTGTGTGTTTTGCCGGCAGTTGCTGCATCGTATTTCTGCAGTTTTTTAGAATTCAAAATCAGGATAAGTTTACAAAATAAAACTTCAAATTGCGGGGAATGTGCAGATTTCCCAGAAGAAAGTGAAATAACTACTGGGTCATGATTGTTATGTTGTGTTGTGATATTGACTTGTAGTTAATTATTTATTATTTATAATTATATTGTGGTTTTATGACAATGAAAACTGACTGTTTTAATTACACTGTACATGCAAAGGCACAACTAGGAACAACTCTGTGCAACACATCAGTTTTATGGCTTCTACTGGAACTATGTTAAATTACTGCGTCCCAATGAAATAACAAATCAACAAAAACAAAAATTATTGGCTGGTAGTTTATTATTTATTTTCGCATTCTTTGTGTGTTGTGGTTTTATGATAATGGAAATGAACTGTTTTAATTACACTGTACATGCAAAAGCACAAGCTTCTCTTGGAGCTAGGTTAAATTACTATGTCCCTGTTAAATAACAAATTAATTAAAACTAAAAAACATATTGAATATTAAACCAGATTAACTAAAGTAAACCCCACATATCAGAGGTCAGAAATGAGTTTTTAATTCAATATTATTCACTGAGGATGTAACAAGGCAGAAGCCGGTGGGAACGTAGGTCGACAGTGTGTCTTCTACGTGTGAAAGATTTTAAACATTTTTAAGGACTGTATCCAGATATTTGTTGAGATTCACATGAGCCCTGCGTTAAAAATGCTACCTACAGTATATTTATGAATAATAACATAAAGGTTTAAATGTAAACAAGAAACAAACTAAACTTTGGAGGCCAAATGTTTCTGTTTCAGAGCTGCTGTTTGTTCTGACAGACACAAGGTGAAAAAAGACATTTGGCCAGAAAACCGCTGGTTGTATTTACCTCTAAATTTCCATCATTGTGTTTTTTCATGTTTCTCCCTTTGTGATCATAGTGTCACAGGAATGTGGAGCTGATTGAACAGATCTGAATCTTTGTTAGTGAAAGTTACATTTCAGCGAACACCTTCCACCTTTCAAATCTCAGTTTGAATTTTTATGAATTATGAATGTGATTTTCACTCAAACATGCACCTCCACACATTTACACCTGGAAGTCGCCCTGAATAAACTCTAAACCTTCTGCTGTTGCCTTCTCTCATGTTTATGCTGCAGCTGCCTCAGTGTGTGTGTGTGTGTGTGTGGCAGTATGAGGTGAAGACTGAGAGCTGTCTCCTAAGCAGGAGTGATGCTTTCTGTCAAGGAGGTTATAGACTGGACTCCATGATGTAGTTACTATAAACTGAGGGAGGTGAGGGTCAGTGCAGTGGGCAGCTTGTTGATGACTGACCTTGAATCATTGGTCTGTAGAGTAAGTGTGTGTGTGTGTGTGTGTGCGAGGTTGAGCCATATGGGTCTCAGTCAGCTCAGACTGACTCCCTTTAAAATGACCTGCCACAGTCTCAGTAAATCAGAGAGGTCAAAGGTCAGTTCAGGTTTTTAAAGGACTGTTATACATACAGTAGGTGGAAATGCTAAAGCGATCGTTCATGCCTACAAATACATATTTTTTTGATTTACTGTGCAATATAGGTGTGAATTTATCTGTTCAATCGCTGTGCACATTGTGTAACAACAGTATAACTCAAAAGAATTGCCACATTTTATGGTTTATTGCTCTTTGGGAACAGATACTGACTCACTGATATATATGTTATGGGCATACATGCTGCAAAAATATCATCAGGCTCAGTCTATCCATATTCATGAGGTACCTGCAGAGGATATCATAATCTTTCCTGCTGCCATCCTTTATCCTGTGTTTGTCAGACATAGTTGTGTTGATGTTAGTGAACTGCAGCAGAAACATGCCACTGACCGTTTCTGTTACTGTCAAACGTTGAAGTCTGTGGACCCAGAGACCGTGGAGTCCTCCAGCTCTGGAGTCACACATGTTCCTCCTGCTGGCTTCACGTTGAAACCAGGCAGAGCTTAATCTGTTGCTTCTCCTTCTAAATATAAAACTGACAGAAACAGAATTATACACCATCGGGTCTCCTGAGCTTTCATGCTTCACCTGTTTCTACTTACGGCAGTTTAAGGTGATTATTCTGAACTTTTCTTATTTCCTGAACGGGGCTTTCTGTCAATTTTAAACATTAAAGAGAGTGTACCTGTCGAGGAGCTTGATCAACGCTGAGAAAGAAACCCTGGTGATATATACATACATATCCATATAGCAGCAGTATGTGTATAAATCTATGGGTGGAGTTTGAAGGATTAAAGGGTCTAAAAAGAAACACTATTGAGTTGTTGATTTTATTAAAGGTCCATATTTTTTTGTGGTTTTAACAAACCGTCTCCTCGCTCAGGCTTCTCTCTGGAGCTCGAGTAACAACAGGTGTGAAAGCCAATCAGCCAATCAGCCAATCAGCCAATCAAAAGAGAGCCTCTCTTCTGATTGGTTGATAGTTTCCTGAGTGATCCAATAAAAATATTGCAGATTTCAGATAAAACACTCAGTGGATGGTGGATGGTGGGTCCAGGTGGGCGGGGCTTTGGGCATGACTGCTTTGTTCTGACATCACAAAGTTACAGAATTCCTGACGGCTGGTTTTAAGGCCAGACCCTTCACATATTCTTTGTTGCTCTTTCTTAATGGAGACTGTGAGCATTTCTCTGTGGACTGAGACCTTTGATACTTTCACTGTATTAATATAGAAGCTTTATAATCACAAAACATTGAAATCTCACCTTTTACAATATATATAATATATAATATGGGACCTTTAACAGCGTATCCTCATCAGACATTTATCAGGTAAAGTTTTTGCAAGAACTTCATAGTGATCAGTCTGATTATAAAAACAATTTAATGAAAGAATAAAAGGAAATAAAACAACAAGGTAACTGCTCCTGACTGAACAGTAAAAAATTTCTTTACAATGACCAAAAAGTCACTTTCAGGCTCCATTTTTATCTCTAAATAGTTTCTAGCCAATCTTAAAACATGTTCAACACATTTTCAGTTCCTCATTGCCATAAATTCACAAAAATCAATAATTTGTCAAATCAAATCTAAGCTCAGTCATAAAAATGCTAATAGGACAACCTTTGTTTATCTTCAATTCATTACTACAATTATTTAAGAGAAAGTCTGGGATCACACAAATCACCTGTTTTTTAAAAAAGATAATAGAAATATGTGACTCAGATAATAGAAATACCTTGTATAAATGCTGATGAGCTGGTTCCTGTCTCAGTTTTGGTACCGGCCTGTTATGTCCTTTGGGGGGCAGTAAAGATCTTTCACTTATCTCCTATAAGTGATTTGACTTTTTCTCTCTGCCACGGCTGCTGAGCTGTGAATAATGTAATCAAGCAGAAACAAACCAGACACAGAACAATACTGAATGTCTGATAACTGATACTGATTTGAGCCTGAATGTGTCAACAGAAAAACGTGATTTGAGAGGTTTTAAGGACCCAGTTTTTTGTTTTTTTTCTTTTCAGTTGTATCTGAATGGTAAAGAAGTCTTATTTTTGTGCCATTTTTCCTACATCCACATTGTGTAAGGTTTAATAATACAGGAAGGACAGGAAATGTTTAATTTAGAGTTAAAGAAAACTCATTTGAAAAAAACTTGACCTGCAGTAAATAAATCGGCATCATCATTAAGGCAGATTTTATCTACCAACTTTCCCATCAGACTAAAATGCACATGAACTAAAATGGACACAAACTGAGCTAAAACTGACTCTTAACATATTCTTTGTTGCTGTGAGATGATGAGAGAGAAGAAAGGAGGAGGGGGGGTGTCATTATTATGTAATTCCCTATTGTCCCGGTCCACCTGTTGCTCAGGATGGACAGTTGGCAACTTCAGAGCTCGCAGCACAATAACGGCACCATTACAAAGTGAAGTGTTGGCGTGAGCGTCACCAGTCTCAGCTCAGCTCCTGGAGGACGAGGACAGTTGGTGAGGAGGAGAGTTTCCCACCTCCACAGTGTTGAGCTGAGAACAGGCAACAGGCAGATTCCCATGTTGTTGGCAGCTGATACAGGTCACTGCAGATCTGTCTTTTTGTGCTTTTCATGTTGGCTTTACATTATTGAACTATTTTTTTTTCTTTCACTTTCAGCACCTTATAAAATAAAATGTACTGTATCAGCTTCTCATTCAGTGAAACGCAAGAGGAAGCCGGTTGATTAAATGTGCAGCGTGGCAGGCAGTCAACTACTAAAGCTCTAATTATACTTTAATTGATTACAAATATCAACACAGGTTCACATATTAGCAGCAGCTGGAGTTTACATTTAACCTCAGGGAGTTATTTTATTAAGTCTGAAATAAAATGCTTGTTATTTTATTAAACATGGTTAATACAGTGAAGCTGCTGCTAGGTGAGATATTATATATAAAAAAAAAACATGCTAATAACAAATAACGTTTGACATAAATCTCAGCTGTTGCTGAATCTCTCTTCCTTCACGGCCGAAATCAGGTCGATTTGTAATGTACAGTCGAAAATCTGCACAGTTTTTGTTTTATAGGCTGATTCCACCATTTTATTCTAGAAAAATAAGTGAGGAATCCAGCATTTCTCCAGCCTACTGTTGTATTATTTAGAGAATTTTACAGTAACTATAAATGTCTAAGTAAATCATTTAAAAGAAATACCTTTATTTGGGTGTCATATCATTTTCAGGGGGTTGGAGAGTGTTGATACGAACTTGGATGCAGTGTTTCTAGTTTCCTGGTGTGAATTAGAGATGATACAGAGTTTTTGCAGAGAGACAAGTCAGCTTTTCATTGATCTTAGATCTGTGCCAATATATCATCCATCAGCAGCTGCCAAGAAACACATAATAGATCAATTCAAAATTATATATCACACAGTAATTGCACACCAAACAGTATTCAGAGGAGGTTCTGTTTCTTCCAAAAAAGCATCCAATTTTAAGGTAGTTTCCAAATGGGAAACAGCACAATGGCTCCCACTTTGCCTAAAAGCAAATATTGATCAGCTCCATCCAACAGGAGCTGCGGTTCATTCAGTTGTGGAGTCACTTTATTAGAGTGGCAGCCTGTTGACCAGATGTTTCCTGCTCCTCTACCTCACACAGTGAATTCAGATATTTAAAGGCAAAACAGCCCAGAGACCACGTTCACAACCAGGCATCTGCAAATGTTCAGCATTTGGACTGATCTAAATTAAATAATGACAGAACAACATGAAGACAAATCGCTGTTGTCACATTTTGATGTTTGACCAGCTGGTTTTGTTGACTGGGGGAGGTGTGGTTTGGAAAACGCAATGATGGGCTAACCCCCTCCTCGCATGCGTAAAGCGAGCTGGTGCCAAAAGCAAAGCTCAAAACCAAACCGCCATCTGTCCCGCGCTCAGTTTGTTCTGGCGAGGACGCGTCGCTTCTCTTTACGCGCAGCACGACCGCGAGTTCCCGTCGGAGCCCGAGCAGCTCTTCGTCACCCTGCGGCGGTTTGACGAGCTGCACACATCCGGATCCAGTCTGAGGTCCAGGTTCACTATCCCCGCACCTCCAGAGTTGGTAGATGTTTGGCGTCTGTCGCGCGTAAAAACCGGCTCGGTGCGTCGCGCTGCAGCGCCTGTTTCTCTTCTCTTTTTGAGCTGATAAAACAAGATGGAAAACTTTACAGCGTCTCCAGAGAGGAACCACACTTTGGGGACGTGGACGGACTACAGCCTTCAGTATAAAGTGATAAGCAGTTTGCTGCTTGTCGTGATTTGTGTTGTGGGGACCGTCGGGAACATTATGGTCATCCTGGTGGTGCTCACCACCAAACACATGAGGACTCCCACCAACTGCTACCTGGTGAGTTTGGCTGTGGCGGATCTGATGGTGCTCACGGCGGCTGGTTTGCCCACGATCACGGACAGTATGTTTGGATCCTGGGTGTTTGGTCACTACGGCTGCCTCTGCATTACCTACTTTCAGTACCTCGGGATCAACGCGTCCTCCTGCTCCATAACAGCCTTCACTATAGAGAGATACATCGCCATCTGCCACCCCATCAAAGCCCAGTTTCTCTGCACTTTGTCCCGAGCGAAAAAGATCATTTTGTGCGTTTGGGCTTTCACCTCCCTGTACTGTGTGATGTGGTTCTACCTGTCAGACATCCAGGAGCTGGTGTACGACAACATCACCATCATCACCTGCGGCTACAGGGTCCCCAGGAAGTTTTATTTACCCATTTACTTCTTCGACTTCGGCGTCTTCTTCGTGCTGCCGCTGCTGCTCTCCGCGGTCCTCTACGGTCTCATCGCCCGGATCCTCTTCCTCAACCCGCTGCCCTCCGACCCCAAGGACAAGAAGAAGAACGGACACGGAAACTACACCGCCGGCAAGAGCACGAGCTGCAAAAACTCCCGCCACTCCAGCTCCACCGCGACCTCCCGCAGACAGGTGGGTCAACCAAAGATCTTAGTCCACATATATATATATATATATATATACATACACACACACACATATATATATATATATATATATATATATATATATATATATATATGTGCTTCTCCCATCAGTAAAATAAATACATTTAAATTACTATTTACTTCATCAGCAAATACAACATCTATAGTCTATGCTGCTCTATAAGACAGGAGATGGCACAAAAACACTGACAAACACAAGTTTTGGCTTCTGAGAAAAAAATGTTTAACAGGCCTTAAGGTGATTCTCCAAAATTACAAAGAAATTAATGAATGAATAGATGAATGAATGAATGGATGAAGGCCAGAAACTATGTTCATTAACTATTTATCTGATGATCAATGAATTGTTTGGTTTCCTCATATTTCCAAAAGTTCAGCTTCACATCTTAAAATGTCTGTCTGTAAAAAAAAAAAAAAAAAAGATATAATATTTTACCGTAAGCAGCAAATTTTGGAAGTTTTTTGCAGATAAAAATGACAAAGGCATTTAAGCAATTATGAAGACTGATACAAAAAAAAACCAAAATAAAACCTTTATAGCCAATCAGTTAGTGTTGGTTTTAAATCCAAACATAAACAGTCTGTATGGATGGACACCATCAGAAAGCAACTGGAAAATGTTGTTTGTAATTGTAATTTGTAATTTAGGTGAACTTACCCTTTAATAAGTTTATTATCATTATTATTATTAATAATCTAATAAACAGATGTGTTTGGCTCCATTACTGTTTCTGTATTAGTTCAGAGCTCAGCGGTTCTTATTGGTTCTCTCCAGGTTCCCCTGAGAGTTTAAGGGTTCTCATGTTTCTCCCTCTGCCCACTCCAGGTGACCAAGATGCTGGCCGTGGTTGTGATCCTCTTCGCCATGCTCTGGATGCCGTACCGCACTCTGGTGGTGGTCAACTCCTTCCTGGATCGGCCGTACCTGGAAAACTGGTTCCTGCTTTTCTGCCGGATCTGCATCTACCTCAACAGCGCCATCAACCCGGTCATCTACAACGCCATGTCTCAGAAGTTTCGCGCCGCTTTCCGCAAGATCTGCCGCTGCAGGGGGAAGGGCTTGGACAAACCTGCCACCTACAGCGTGGCCCTCACCTACAGCGCCGTCAAGGACACGTCGATGGTGGAGAGCACTGATCACTTCACAACGGAGCTGGAGGAGCTCACCGTCACAGACGAACTGTTGTCTGATCAGAAAATGATGTTTCCAGACGCCTGTGTTTATGGGAAGGTGAATTTCAGTGACGCCTGAGGTGGGTTCGAGGCCAAAGAGATGATTCTGAGGATCAACAGAGGATTAAAGACTTTGAAAATGTTGCTTAATGGACTCTGTTAAGAGGGAAGATTGTTTCCTGAGTGCCTGCTGACCTTTTCAAAGGCGGGCTGCTGTAGCTAGAGATGTAAACACAGATTATAGCCACTGATGCGTAATGACAGTCTTTGAGGGACAACATGCTCTTCTCCGAGAACAATTCCGGACATTGTAAAGCCGCAAACATCCACAGATAAGTGCTCTCTTATCGCACAGCTCTTATCTTATCTTGGACCTTCCCCGTAATATACTGCACATGAGTCAATAAGACATGATTGTGAACAAAAACACGGTTCTCACTTCAAATATCCAGACCAGCACAGACTCGCTTTTACTTTTTAAAAGCTGCACAATGGAAGAAGCTTTGGCAGAAGAAACGTTGGCAGCTCCAAACAGCAGTGAGGGGTAACTGTCAAACATCACTAAAGTTAGCAAACTGCCCCCAGCTCATTCACATGTACTACACAGATGGTCAGCGTGTAGATGCTTTAATACCAAAGGATACCAAAGACATGACAAACACCCCGGTAAGAGTCTGGCTTCAAAGAGCTGAATCCAGTCTTCAGGTTTTAATTCACAATTTTCCACGAGTGAATTTCCCCCCTCCCCTCCACACTAATGTTTTCCGGGCAGGCGGTCCTTTAAAGGTTGAGTCATACCTGAGCCGTCACTTATGAAACAGACTGTATTTTTATTGTGAAGGACTTGTACATAGCCTTGAGAGCACATTGTGAAAACTGAGACACAGAGCGCTGAGAGTATTTTGGAGGCTGGGGTTGAGTTTGTGTTGGTCTCCAAGTCGAGTGTTTCCACTGTGAATGACAAGTGTTCACTGACAGACAGGGAGTGGGAGTAGATGAAACACTTGGTTACTTTCACTGAAAAGTGCCATAAAAATGAAGTTAAATATTTGCTGCTACAGCTGCCACAGTCTCAGCCCCTGTCTCTGACATACTTTATAAGGGGTTGATAGGTTGTCACTAATGACTTCATTTATAGATAGAAAGTCAATTTATAATGTGTTATAGACTTTAGATATTATAGGCTATTTCAATGAATAATCCTGAGGAGCTTCATGAGCTCAGACCCTATTTTCACTGCTGTTTATGGGCATCTTTTTTCAGCAACATCCCTTTTGTGGACGGGCCATTCAGTAATTACCTCTCTAAGTCCTACACTTAAACATAAGGGAATTAGAGGAAATTGTCTAAATGATGCATTATTTAGTGTGTATTACCCTGGAACAACCACCACAGTTAGGTTCTTGTGAGACAACCTAGAGAATTAAGGATGTTTTTTTTTCAATGGACATATTAAACTTAACTGGTCTCAACTGCAAGGTGTCAGCGGATCGATACGATGAAGACGGATAAGATACACAAGATAAGACAAGATAACATCTACCACTTTCTAACGTGCACGACTTCAGACTTGAAGGTTTATTGGAGTAAAGCAAACTTTTAAAGAGTAACCGAATGCCTGCCCTATTTGGTTTCATACTTGTGACCACACCCACTAATGATGTCACTGTGCACTGGCACATTTGGGAACACGATAAAAACTGTATATAAAAGTGGACGGAAACACCGGGGCTGAAAAGTGAAGCCAATGCATAAGTGCCCTAAACCTGCCTTCTCTCTAATCATCATCATCATCATCATCATCAGGGGGCGATTCCACTGGTTGCAAAAAGAAGTCAGATTGTATTGAAGTCTATGTGAAAATGGCCCCATTTCTCAATTGATTTATTACCTCAGAAAACTTTTACCTCGCAAATTTATGGTCTCAACTGCTACTTTCAAGTCTTCTTCAATACAACATGTTTATTTTTTCAATGATGGTCTCAGAGGAAAATAGAAGATAAAGCAAGATATGAATTACTCACTCCTCCTCAGCTCCACCTTCTCCTCCAAACATGGTTTCTTCTGGTTTCTAAAAACCAAGATGGCGGCGGCCAAATTACAAACTGGAGGCTTCAAAACAGCAGCTGACAAACCAACAGGTGACGTTGTGGGTTGACACTTCGGGAGTACACATCCACATCACTGCACCAAGGTTAAACCACTGGAGGTCAGCACAAACGAGCTTTTTTACACTTCACAAAAATATGAATGATTTCCTACATAATTTAACAATTTATTGAAATTCATGGTTTCTTTTAAAAATTAAGAAAGTTATGACCCTTTATTGACGGCTTTGCCACTTGGATTTTCTAATAATCCAAGTGTTATTATTGTTAATAAACTGTTAATATAATATGATATAAACAGCACAAGTTACAATTTATTAACCTTTAAAATAAGATGTATTAGACAGAGATATTGCAGGATGATATTCTATAATTCACATATTACAATAAAAGTTTCTAATTTTGTTCGGACAGCAGCAGCGGTTGTAAACCTCACTTTTTTTTCAGTATGAAAGACTGTATATAGTGTTATAGGGGTATAGTGCAACATAAGGAACATGTTGACTGCAGCTCTATAAGATCCACCTCAGCATCAGTGCTTGTGATTTCCAGCAGAGGCAAAGTGAACGTGGTGTTTGGGTCTGTGTTTTGTACCATGTCAACTGTGGATTTAACGAACCATCGCTTTGCTCGTCTCGCTTTTTAGTCGTGAGAGCCGTCAGTGAGCTGGTGAACATGGCTGGATGGACGTGTGATGTTTAGATATGCTGATGTTGTTTGGCGTTTCCTGCCTGATCGGTGACTGTTTACGAATCTCTGAGCACAATCTACCACATCGGGGGAATGTAATTGGGCAGCAGCAGCAGGAAGGTGCAGCTCTTGCTCTGAAATGGGTTTTCATTCATTACTATAACTGGAAAATATCAAATACCAGCTGTTGCTTTATTTTAATGATTGTACCAACACTGGACATGCTTTGAGTATCAATAGATTCATGCCCTTGTGTATGCACCCTGTGTATTTAAAGTGATTCAGTGTTATTTATGGTAACTCTTCTGTATATTTTTATGCCACTCTCTTTCATTATTTCCCATTAAAATGTTGAAAATATTATTTTGTGATGCACTATTTGGAAGATCGTGCTTCAGTCTTGCCTTTTAAATTAATGTGATCCTGTGAGTATGTTGATGGTTATCTAGATGTTATTAATTTGTGCATTTTATCTTTATGTTGCAAATAAAGTTATGTAATTTATTGACAGAGAAAAGCCCAATTGGGGTGTCAGCCTCTCTTTTCTGTTTGAATATTTTTCTAAAAAAAAAAAAAAAAAAAAATCTGGGATAAAATGAAAAAAAAATATTAATGTGCTATAAGATACATTTGAATTTGGCACAGCAGCACAAGGGGAAGGTGTATTAAGAAATAAAAATCATGTACATATGTGCAATATAAAAATAAATTCTCCCATTTCTATTGGTTATATACAATGTGTAGATGCTTGTGATATCAGTTCAAGTCCCATTTCTACTGATATTACTGCCCATAACGTCCCATCACTGACCACCCACAGTGAGTAGGACAAAGGAAGGATCATTAGAAAGGACAAAGTTCCTGAAATCACATTTGTGTCTAACCCACACAGCCAACAAGGGCTGCCCTGCTCCTGTAACATCCAAGTGAAAGGTTGAACAAGCTCTTTTGCCAGACTTTACCCGTGACAATAAGTCGACAGGAGAATTTCAATGCAGAGTTGGTGACTTGTTGCCTCCTGCAGCAAAGTCGATAAAATGATGCAAAAAAAAAAATAAAAAATCAATTTGCTAACACTGGATCAAATCCCTATGTTTAATGTCAAGGTCGTAACTCTTCAACCTACAGCGAATTATCACCTCATTCTACCGTTCCCTTTAGCTCCTTTTAGCATCTTTGAGGTAATTGTTTTGATTTTTCCTGCCCAACACATCATTGTTTTGCTTCCAGTCACAGCAGGCAGCAGTTGTCAGCAAAAAAAAGTTCTAGTTGGTGAACAAAGTGGAGCATTAAGCAGGTAAAAGCCAGATGTTTCCCTCAGAAGTTGGAGGAGACCAAAATAAAAGTTTAAAGCAGCATTAATATTGAATTATTAAATTTGGCAGCATCCAAAAACATGACTCTACATAAATGATAATGTGGTTCCACATGAATTTAACTGAGAATAACTCAGTAAAGAGATAATATGTTAGTGTTGTTCTGACAAGTGAACAAAATAAAGAAATCGATAAATATTGCTTTCAGAACAATACATTTTATGGATATTATATTATCTATCTATGTTCCTACTGTATCTGCTGTATGCAGATGTGAATACTATGTATGATTTATTGTTTATAGATCATATCTTACAAACACTGATTTACTGTTTATAATAAATCATATTCATGTCATGTTGACATTCGCAGACAGCTCCTTTAACTTTGAAAGAATGAATATTTGCTGATGATAAGTCAGTAAAAGTGTCAAACCACTGCTGCCCATCCCATCCATCACTGCACCTTACACATACTAACACTCATTTGAATTCAGACACCTTTCCAACATGAGATTTACCTCAAGAGCATCTGTGTGAAGATAAATACCGCATTTCTCACCAATAAATGTAAATTCTGCCGTCACATCTAATCGATCATCGTGTAATATAAACTGCCTGAGAGCAGTCTCAGTTAACTGCAAATTTATAGCCAGTGCCAGGATTACACCTGCATGACTGGAATTTCAAAAGGCTCCATACAATTTCCTTGGAGTGTAAATAATGTTTTGACATGAGGCCTCCACCACCACACTGAGTCTCACCCAGATGTTGGTCTGGTGTTGGCTCCAGACTCAGAGGTGAGAATGGCTGTAAGACACCTCAGGAGGAAGACGGACCGTCCACAGAGAGACATTAACCTTTAGCCAGTTCCCTGATTTAGACCTTGTGCACATCCATTCACTTACACTTAAGTGCCTTACATTAAAGTATATAACTGTTCAGTCTACATTGGCTCATTTCAGCCATAATAATCATAGTTATGATCATGTACCCTCACTGGTATCTAGGCACACAGACAGCTTCAGGCTTATTTACAGAGATATCACCAAACTATAATAATCACCCCAGCAGAGCAGAGATATTTCGGTCTGGACCTAAACTCATGCCCCTAGTGTTTTTCCAGAAGAAACGCCGTTACCATGGTGACTGGTTATGCAATGAACGCTCTGAACAAGTTTGATATGAACTATTCCCCCGAGAAAAGCAGCTCGAGGCTTGTGAAGCACTGTAGATGCCAGATGCAGAGGATGGAAATGGTCTTGTTATTTGGGTGAACTGACCCTTTACGGAAACAGCACAACGGGGCTCTAATGAACGTCAGCTGCACTTTGACAACTCAGACCGAGATGCAGTCGGACGGTCGTTTAAATTGCTCGGCAGGAAAAATGTTCTGTTTCTCCTTTAACATGGCTTTGGCTCAAAGACCTAACAGCTCAGCTACTGTTCGTCTGCAGCACCTGCCAATGCCACATGTAATAATCTGACATGTTTTGCGGCATTGATCTGCATCTGCGTAGGAGGACGAAAAAGACACATGGCAATGAATTTAACACTCAATTATGTTTTTGTTTTTTTAAAAGAAAAAAAACAATTATACAGGAGAATGGCTAAACTATTACTTGTGTCTGTCTTTATCTGCGTCACATTTGATGGCACTTGGAGCCAAACTCTGAGAAGCTGTTGACAAGTCCAATCTGACATTTACTAACTGGAGAATGTAGGCTATGAAAATTATCCATGAAAACCTCTCAACAACAGAGACAAATACTGTTGTTTCCTCCTCCTCCTCCCACTGCAACTCTTCTACACAGAAAATGACAAAAAGGGAAGGAAAAGCGAAAAGATTAAATGAACTAAGACCCAAGAACATGTAATCTTTTACAACTGTAATAAATGGTACTCATATTATTTAAAAGCAGCACTTAAACAAATTTCATCAAAAAATTACTCTGCCTCTGACACCGTTTGATTGACATCTGATTTCTGGGAATTGCAGAGAAGAAACACCACATCATTTATCCATTAGCAACAAATAACAAAACCCAAAAAGAGATTACCACTTAAAATCACATTCTTGTATGACAGGATATAACTAGAGGAATGTCTGTGGGATACAGGCCCTGAATTAGATGAATCACATAAGTGCCCCCACGGAGGTTAAATAACATCCGAGCTACAATATTAACTCGTCTGAATTCAGCTTAATCAAGTGTCAGAAGAGACGGGGTGCAGAGGAGGAACTGATGATGATGATGAGTTTCTGAGAGTAAAGTTGAGGGAGTTAAATGCAGAACAAGAGGGTGCGGCAGAATCAGAGGGAGGACGAGCAGAGAGGGGAGCATCATTCACGTAGAGGCGCAGGGATAAGAAACTTTCTGGCTCATTAGCTCTGAAATAAACGTGTTTTCAGCACAATGAAAAGAGGCTGTTCTGTGATAATGGGGCTGTAATGTTCGTTATGACACCCCGGACAGAGACAGCAGCAGCGACAAGGGGTGGTGTAATTACAGCTCTCCTGCAACAAGGGAGCAGCCTCAGCTTTTATGAATAATTACACATGGAAGAACACATACTGTGTCGAAGGGCTGTTCAAAGAGAAGTAAAAATTAACTGAAAGTAACTGAAAAGATTTTAATATCAAACAACTAAATTAATGAAACCAAGTGGTGTATATAGATTTTTTTTCGAGGATAAGCTTGGATTTGTTTTTCTTTCTGATGAGTTGATCCAATGAAGTATTGTCTGTGTCCAAAGTCTGTTGTAGTTTGTTGTTACACTAATACATAACAAATTAAATACAAAAAAAAACAAAAAAAACATGGCCACAGTAGTTTGATTTAATCCCACGTACACTGGTCTGTTGCTGTAAAAAACTCACTATATCTTAGCATAAGTCTTAGAGGCAGTGGGAGCGATCTTCTTTTCTAAATCGTAACAAAAATAAGTGAATAAATGACATATTGGGATTTTTTTTAATGGGGGTTATGTGCTCAACAACCTCTTGCCCAGCTGCTGTTTTCAGTCTTTATGCTAAGCTAAGCATCTCCTGTCAGTCACTTCATATAGGCTGCACAGACATGACAGTGGTGTCAGTCTCCTCATCTGAGACAGTGCTGAAATCTTTTTTCCAAAATGAATGATTATTTTTCCCTTGATTGACAGTCTTGAAAACTTAAAGGGCCTGTGACACCTTTCATAAGATGAAAGAAGACTCTACATTTTCTATAATTTGACATCATTGAAAGATTTAGAACAAATTATGTTGAATTAAAGGCTTTTATTTCACATTAAATCTTTTTTCTGCTTTGCTGTAAGATGTCCTAACATTCGCTGCCTGCAGAGAAACGACCACGTAGGTATGACATCTGTTATTTAATTACTTTCCTTCTGTCTACTGTCCCCATTGGGGAGTCGCGCTATTCATTACTGAAGAATGTGCAATCAACTCAACACCGATTTGCTTATGCGATTCTCCTCCTGGAGAAATATGTGGGTTTGTTTACTTTAATCGTTTAATCATTTAAAAGCCAATTATACCTGCAGAGAGGAGCTGTTTCAATCATAAGGAAATGAGCTTTAATCATAAACCAATTGTTTTTTTAAGGCCACTTGGACATAGTGGGAACAACACACAATTAGCATATACAGTAGTAATACATAAACTTGAGTGTGATTCATAAAGCAAGGACCAAAGCTCATTATAGCAAGAATAGAGTAAAAGAAGTAAAAGTTATTGTTATTTATTTAAAAGCCTCATTATTATTTTATTTCACATAACAAAAATGTTTTTTCACATTTAATTTTGTAGTTTTTAGTTATTGACCATCTTGGTCTGTACTAGCAATGAATGATAGGCCCAAAAAAAGGATTATTTTTGAAAGATTCATATTTTTCGATATGAGTCACAATTTCAGTTGGAATGGATGATTTTAATTTCATTGTTATTAAAAATAATAGAAAAATGATAATGATGATTTTGACTGGGGCTTGTACCAAACAAGAAAACACTTAATTTATGATCTGTCGTGACACATTTGACCTTTACCAAAGAAACTGCAGCATTGGATATTGCACTTAGCCAGATTGTAATTTTGATCATATTTTATTTATAATATAATATTGTTCAGCCTTTAGTCTGTAAAAAAGACCTTAAAATCATCCAGGTTCCTCCTCCATATCTGACCATATCTTAGCATGAACCCACTTTGGTTTCTCTGCCTGAACACCTCATAATAAAGTAAAAGATGATGACTCATAATGTGATTTGAGTCGTCACTGTGATTATTGTTGTCTATGATTATTTACATGTGCAAAAACATAACTGGGACTCTGACCACAGCATGATGCCCAAAGCCTGATGAGATGAATATGAGCTGGTGGTTGATGACAAGTGGCCGCCAGCAGATATTTCGTGTCTCAGATAAACACTTCAGCCCAGGTCATGGCATCACACTGAGGCAGCTCCACAACAGCTATAAAATCAAATCTGTTGTTATGACTCATGTGCTGCAGCTATATTGATTTTGAGGCACTACTGGTTTATACTGGCATCACAATCTCAAACTTCAAAATACCTGAGGTCTCCTTCAACTGTCAGTTTTTATCTGAGTTTAAATCTGATTGCATTTTATTAAGTTAAATTTGCAGCCATTGTTTAACTGTGCTTCATCTGTCTTTAGTTTATTGATCTAAAATCATGTTTATGTGCCTTTTTATGTTAGCTTTATATTTAGGCTTTATATTTTGTCGTAAAGCAGTTTGAATTGTGTTGCTGTTAAAAGGTGCTTATCCTGCTTTGTGATGCAGTGTCGTGTATTGTCTTGTCACTCTGTCTGTGTTGTTGTGTTGTATGCTACAGTGCTGTTGTTTATGTTTAATTCACTTAATCTGCATTTTAATGTCACATGACTCAGTTCGTTGCTCCATCTCAGGATCTTAAACAACTGAACGTGTACCTGTGTTGCACAGCGTGACTGAAAATACAAACAGTTGTAGTGAAAATATGTGGCAGCGTTGTGTTGTTGATTTTACTTCAGAGTCAGATCAAGTCTCCTGACCCTGCAGCCAGTGAAACTCATTCAGAGGGACTGATTAAATTTAAAAAAAGAAAGTGTGGCTGTCAATCTTGAAAATGCTCTTTTAACAAACTTTTCAAAAGCAAACCATTAAAGACGTATGGGGTTTACCTGAAAGCGGCAAAATGAAGGTTTGGGAAATGCAGACTTTGAGTAACTATCTTCAATTATCCAGTTCTCTGTGGTCTGATGTCTCGACAACATGTTTTTTTTTTTCCTTTGCGTCTGAGTAAACAAAGAGCTCATCCTGTGAGACGTTAGTGGCTCTGACAGGCCGCCTTCAAGTAATGTGGGGATGCTGGTGCGGCTAATAAAAACAAGCAGTGCGGTCTAATTTAATTGCACAAAAATAATTAAATAAAAGCAAAGTAAAACTGGATTTTCCTGAAAAAAGACCCCAGGCTGATTACACACAGACTATAGTGTGGCTCAGCCTCAGAAACCTGCAGGACTCAGGGGAGCTGAGGACACAAATTGCAGACCATTGAATTGTAAAGGTATTGATGGGGTTTGCACTATAGTTACCAGACAATGTTCACTGCTCTATGTTTCTTCCACTTCACACATCACCGGCAATTTCATGCTTGATCAATAAATTGGTTTGAGCAGTTCTCCTGCAATTTTTTTTAATATCTGCGAGTTTTTACCAAACAGCGAATAGCGACAGACTCTCCTCTGTTTACTGTTCAGATGAACGTGAAAAGACACTGATGAATGTGCTTCTTACAGAAGTCAGAGGTAAAGCCTTTTGCTTTTCTCCTATATAATCCTACAAAAACTTTCATTGCTTTCTCTCCACTGCGTCTGTCTCTCTATGCTGGTCTTGTTACAATCAGAGAAAATATAGAGAAGGGGAAGTGGACCATCTTCTTTTTCTTCTTACAAAAAAGAAAAAAAGAAAAGAAAAAAAATCCATTAGTGTCTCTTGAAACTCTTCCTATCCGGTTGGTCGATTGGGTGAGTGGTTGTTCAGGGTTTCTTTAAATGAAAAACAGAAAATGTCCCTGCTGAAGAGACAAGGCAGAAAAGCTTGTTTACTGGAAGGATTTGGGCTTCGACATTAAAAAGTGAAATATGCAAATTCATGGCTAATACAAGCTGCACCTGTAAATGACGCTTTAAATGGACCAGTTTCAAATGTGAACACTTCTTCATTATTCATCCCTGTTTTTTTAAGTAGCATATGCACTCTGGTTTAATAGCTCAGAGGGAAAATGCATCAGACGCCATCTGCAGCATTTCTAAATATACTCGCCTGTATGAGAAGTGTAGCGCTTCCGTTTAAACCTCCACCACCAAAAAAAAAAAAAGAAAAGAAAAAAGAAAAACAATTGGACAAGACATGTTTGAATTTTAAGGCATTTTGAGATTGTGGGATTCAAGTCCAACTGATCCATCCAAGATGGGGTCTAATGCAACAGGAGCCTGTGTGATGTGTGAAACATGTTTATGTAAATTTATGGAAATGAATCTTTCTGACTTCCACAGTGATGATTGTAAAATAAGCCAAGGAGGGGGATTTCCTCAGCGTCCTCCTCCTCACTGACCATCTGACACAATACTACAATCAGCCATCAGTGCAACACAGCCAGACATCAGTAAATCCATTCATTCATTCAGAGAAATGTATACAATTATATTTCTGCATTGGAATAAAAAGAATTACAAATGTGTGTAATAATGTAGTGAGTGTGAACAGGGCACTATATGTATGTAATGTACATTTATGAAATCTCCTTTATAAGAAGTCAGTGTGTTTATTATTTAATCATTGACATTCACTTAGAAAAACTTCAGCTTGTGTCTGTTTATTATCATAATTTGTCCTTCAGAATATTTCCCCCTTGATCTGAGAAAATCTGACAGAATTCATGATGGACAGACTGAAAATAAAGGATAACACTTACACCAAATCTCCATTTTGGAATGATTACACTTTTAGCAGGTAATGAGATGAACATCTAAAACCGTCCCGAAACTAATTATTATTGACCTTTAGAACAAAGAGGTGACTGGAGGTCAGGATGTACAGTCTCTCATTGGTTGCTCTAAAGCCCAGGATTGGTTTGTCCGAGTCCAGACTGGCCACTTGTTGCTTGGCAACCTGTCCTACCTGACGGCCCTGCCTCCTGTTGAAGAGGACGGTTTCCACGGGCGACGGTTGTCGGTAGATAAATGCGCGGCGCAGACACTCGCACAGTGAAGCATAGGAAAAGTTTGGAGCGCAGGTCGCAAACTTCTTATCCCGTTTAGACGCCTGGACGTAGCCTAAGAAGACAGAAGGAGATGAAATCAGAGATGCAGAAAGGAACTTGAGTTGTTGAAGCTAAGGGTTTTCACATTGACAATTTGAAGCTGCCCACCATGTTTTCATTTAAAGGAGCTATTTGTAAGTTTAGCCATCGTTAGTTTACTTAACAGTGTGGGAGAAACGCTTTATTCCTTGTCTTGTAAACGCAACAATGGTCAAAGCTCTTATCAAGCAACAATCGCCACCGCTGCCGCCCAGTAAGAAACCACGTTCAGAGGAAACTTACAAACAGCCCAACAACATCTGAGGTGAATATTATGCAACATTAATTGTCTGAAAATAATTCAACCCCAGCTTTTCCAAATGTTATATTCATACAAATGGGTCTTTTTTTTTTTACATGCCTTGGCACAGTGGCATTACTTATTCCCAAAAGAAAAGGCTAATAACAGAATTTTAAAAAAAAGCATCTTTTTGTTTTGTCATATGAAGATGTTAAGTCTTCATTCTGATGAATTAAGACTGTGTAATGTCAAAAGATTGTAGATTTACAACATCTGATTAAACAAAACAAAATGAAAAAACAAAACAAAAAAATAACAGATTAAAACATTATGGTTAGTTTGTTGGAGCCTTCAAACACTGACATAGTGTTTGGTTTCCATCTTCAGGCTCTGAGTGGCAGCAGGGGGTTTGAAAATTGCTTAAAATTCAGCCACCGCTAAGCTGGAGACAGCACCTTCATATGTAGCTGAGCTTTTGTTGGATGCAGGACTCCATTATTGCTGAAAAACAGTTTATCTTTCACTCTTAAAATCTTATTAAGCACTTCCTGTGTGCTGAGACTTCCCATCTGACACCAGAGTATTTCAATAACAGGAGATAAGGCTAACGAAGTTATCCTAAAAATAAAGCAGCCTAACAAAAGCCTTGGGCAGCACAATCAATACCAAACCCATTAATGTGATGTATAACTTCTACCTTCATCTCCTGAGCTGTATACAGAATATCTGTTTATTACACTGGAGCATATACAAACTTTGAATCAGCCACTAAATCCTGGTTCAAGAGACGTGAGTCATTCATGTGCAAGGATAAAACTAACTGAGCCAGTTTCCCTCTCAGCTACACAATAAGATCATTTCTGAAAATATCAGCTGGATACATCTGCACTTTCAAATTGGATGATGTTTTCCAAACAGAAAGTTGAACTCTGTGATGCTACAAACAGACAAATGAAGATGTCCAAACTGTCAAAGTGGAAAATTAAAATAAACCTCATCGCAGATGCTGTTGTTGAGCAAAGAGAGAGGAGCAGATAAATTTAATTAAGACAGAGATTGAAAGAGACGAGTTCTTAGAAGTGGTAAAAGTGTTTGAGCTTTGGAGATAAATTATCACAACAGCCACAAGACATCAGTCTGTGGCTAAGCTAAGAGGCACAATACAATCCACTTATCCTGGATATCTTACGTACAGCGTAGAAGACGTGTCCATGCAGAATACAAGAAGCGTCAGTAAACGCTGAAGATGTTCTGACATCTATCCACTGTGGCACCAGAAATAAACAGAGTTAATAGCTGTAACAATGAATAATTCAGCCAAAGCTGTCATGATTCACCAAAAATGGAAATGAGGAAAAGGCGTCCACTGCGAACACTGTTCCAACTGACTTCAAATCTCGCCCACACACTGGGACTGGTGATAACGTTTCACATATCCTAAAGGGACCTGTGGAGTGTTTGGGCCATTTGGGTGCTGCATTTTGATGAGCGGGCGACTTGAGGATCCCTTAAAGTCGACAGCCCTGAGTGGTTTAGTGACTCTGTAGCGTCTGACAGTGATGAAATTAAAATCTTCGATGCCGGTTTTATTCTCCTAGTTGAGTGATAAAATACCAAAGAATCCTTTCCCAGGGTCATTTGTTGTGTGTTGTCTGCTGGTGTTTAGAGGTTGGCAGCAGAGTAAGTGGTGACAAACTACAGTTTCTCCAATGACCCCTTCAGGCTGGCTCCAAAAGAGAGTCAATCCCCATAGACTCCCATGTTAAAATGTTCAAATCTCTCAGCAGAAATAAACAAGTTTACAGCCTAATACAAAAAATGGTTTTGGTCTCTCAAGCTAACTTTGCCCTTCATGACAACTGCACGAAGGTGAATTTTTATACAACTCATTTATTAAGGCTTAAAGGTCTGCATGATGTGTCTTTTTGAGTGACAGATGGATGAACTCACATACACTCTGCTCTACACACGCCCCACCTGTTTGCCCATTTTTTGCATTAGCAGTGAGTTTGGCTCATCAGAAATCTGTGTGTGATATCACGGAGGCTACGTCCAGTTGATTTACAGAATATGGCGAGGACACACTGTAAAGGGGAAAAGACAGCGAGGACAACGAACGCGGTGTTGGACAAAGCTTTTTTTTTTTTTTTTTTTTCACTAAAATCAGTTTGTGACTCCCTCATATCTCATCACTGACCTGATTCTTTGAACACGGTGCAAACAAAAAGCCTGGTTTCTATAATCGCAATAATGGACAAGAGTAATTAAATTTCCCTGCTAATTTTCTGCCATGTACGCATGTTTCTAATCATGTATGCTTTTGCATGAGAAAGGCTTCAAACAATGGGAGAGTTGCAGTGAAGCGGCTGAATGTGATAAATGAGTCGAGTCAAGTCGAGTCCTCTTCTCCAAAGTCAGTCAGACTAAAACTGAAACTGACACAAACTATCCTCCAGAAGTCTGAGCAAGTCGTTTTCCACCACTAAACATTTGACTTTTAAAATTCACACACTGTCATACTGCGAGTAGGAGCTGTCAGCCTGTCCTCTCTGCACCGTCACTCTGCTCTGAGACACACTGGATTTTAAAAAAAAAAAAAAAAAAAAAAAAGTGAGGAGGCAGCATCTTCTGTCAATTAGTTGAAATAAGCAAGACGCACTTTCAAAGACGAATGTCAGGGGTTGGGAGGAAATGTGATTACTGACGTGCTGCGTGTGAACGTGTTCTTTGAATCCCCTCAGAACCTGGTTTTTCTGAGTGAAGTGGTTTTTTAAATGCATGAAAATGAACTGAGTGAGTCATGTTTACCTGCTCAGAGAACAGATACCCACAACAGAGTATTTCAATTGTGCCTTTGTGAGATTTGAAATTAAATCTAAAGGCTGCATCTAAGTCAGATGCCTGCAAAGACCCGAAGGACAGAAACGGCTGATTTACAATGAAAACTTAGCTTAAATGTGAGAATTAAAACCTTGACAAAGCTGATATTATTGTGTGTTTGCATTGCTCTCAGATTTTTTTTTTATTTTGCTTCTTTGCACTGCACCTCCTCTACTGTACATCACCTGTGACTCTCACACCGTCTCCTGTTTTTTTTTTTTTTTTTTTTTTTTGAGGATTTGTCTGGTCGAAGCATCAATAGGTGTTTCTCCTCGAAGCTCTTACCCAAGGCGTTGAACGTGGCTATGTGCTCCCACATGTTACCGGGTTGGTCGGGCCGCGGCTGCCACACCAGAGCGTCCACGTCGTGACGGAGACAGAGGCACGGCATTTCAGAGGGGTTCGCATCCACCGTGAACAGGTACTGATGGCTGCCTAGGTTCACCTGGAGAGAGACAGTACAGGATAGTGAATCCTTCTGTGACACATGGATGTCTGGGAGGAGCGTGGGAGCAGGTTTGGGATCAGGACAGAAATGACAAAACCTGTGATTTTCTCATTACACTAAAGGTGATTTCTTGTGCTCCTCCTCTACTGTACAACACAATGCTTGAATTTCTATTGTGATCAGTCTTATATCTGACCCTCAGTTGATCAGGTTGATAGATGATGATTGGTGGATTGTGATTGCATATATTAAATACCAAGAAAAATCAATAATCTATCAACAGAGAAGAATAACATCCTGTCAGGATAGAAAATATAAACAATTAAGATGCGTGAAATACAATTCAATATAACTTCTTTTTGACCTGCAATTACATCTCTAATATGGGAGGACAGTTGACTAACAGAGCAGCTCTCTTGATCTATCAATGAGAAAAACATAAATGATGCCAGAAATATCAGTCTGGTTATTTGTTGAACAGCCCGTCTCCAACTAAATGGTTCATTTCTTGATGTTTGCTGCTGTAATCAGTTGCGTGGCCACACCTTGAACCTACTTTCCATCTGTTTTTACACTTTATATATCTACTTTCTTATCAACATGTATTGGTCACTTTAACAAATTCTTTTATACCTGTGTTTGACTTTGGTTGCTTTTCCATATTATATACATCATAAATTCTCTTATATGTTTTTATATAAAAAAGTAGCTGAAAATGTCTGCAGGATTCTCTAAATGTTTCTTCCCACATTATCACCAGTATCATCAAACAGAAAGAGATTTCTGTGGCAGATCTCCATCGTGAGGCCTTTTTAATGGCATCAGAAAACAGCCAAAAAAGTCCATGCATGTGCCACATAGTCGGCTCACTCTGATGAATCTGCTTGACGTAATTGCCAGTGTGCGATTTGCTGCTATTTTAGTCCCACTCCATTTGTTTTGGAGTGAAAAATGACCATTGCTGTGACATAATCGCTCCGCAACATGTGTTCACACCGATCCCTCACCGGGAGTCAACCCACATCCTGTGAATCTGACTGCCAACGTGTCTCAGGGGCTGCCAGGCAGCACCGTCCTCCCAATCGCAACACACACTTGACAGGCATTGAATTTCTGCATTCTGCATAAGCCAGCATATATATTGGTTGTTGATCGTTGCACACAATGACCATTTAGAAAGCCATCACCCCTCAAATCTAAAACTCATTTTCCTGCCACTTGTAGAGCCTGTTGACTGACAATGACGCCCTGTGTCTGCTTGGGTCACGATTTGTGACGAACATTAAGACCAGAACAACCACAAAATATGACAAAACAGAGTAACTACACTGAATAAACCTGAATCAAAGCAGGAGTTTATTAGATTTCAAAGCTTAGTTCCTCCTCTCTGCAGTGAGTCATGCTGTATCTGTGTACAGTGTGTGAAACCATGAAGAACCAGGTCAGAAGCTTCAGTTCATGTTAACATCAAACATCAGAATGAGGGAGAAAATATGATCTCTGCGACTTTGACATGATTGTCTCTGTCATACGGGCTGGAGCGCTTCTGAAACTGCTGATCTCCTGGGATTTACAAACACAACAGTCTCCAGAGGTTTTACTCAGAATATTTGGAAAAACCAAAAACATCCAGTGAGCAGCAGAAATGTGGACGGAAATGCCCTGTTGACGGGATAGGACAGGGGAGGAAAATGATCAGACTGGACCGTCACTCAGATAACCACTGCGGTGAGCAATAAAACATCTCTGATTGGACAGCGCATCCAGCCTTGAGGTAGATGAGCTACAACAGCAGAAGACCAAGTCAATTTTCTCTCCTGTCAGCCAGGAACAGAAATCTGAGGCTCAAGGCTTCACTAGCAATTGATTTGAGTTACTCAGTGGAAAATGAATTGAACACTGTGTCTATGTCCCTTTTAAGGTTTTTTTTTTACCTCAGGAAACTGTAGTGTAAATTTTATTATTTCTTTCTGTCTATTATATTTTAACCCAAAGAGTTTTAAGTCACAGCACAGTGGGTCTGCTAAATATGTAAAAAAGTGAAGTTCGTCTATAAAAGCAGCAACTTCCAGGACTGAAAAATTAAGCCAACAGAGCAGTTCCTCAAACGACCACTAGAGTCTGGCTCCAACAGTGAGTCAGTCCCCACAGACTCAGATGTCCGACTTTACAGCAGAAATTAACAAGTTTACAGCCTGGTACAAAAACTGTTTTGGTCTGTGTGGCTAAATTCCTCCTTCATGACAACTGTACAGGAGTTATTTAAATATAACTCAACTGTTTAAATTTTATTAAGTCTTAAAATTATGTATAATTGAGGTTGTGCTGCTTTGAGTGACACAAACCAGTATCAAGTCTCAGGTCCACACATGCTCCACCTCTCTGGCCTTTTTTTTGGACTAACTGGGGGTAAAGCAGAGTTGGACACTGAGGGCGACAGAGGAGCAGCTCACTGAGCTTCAAAACCACTCCTCAGAAACCTATGGGTGACGCCATGGAGCCCACGTCCATCTTTAGCTACAGTCTATGGTCTGCAGGCAAGAAAAAAAATGATTTTTGTAAAAGGTGCCGTTTATTCAAAGAAATTCCTCAGGAAATCAACTCAGCTTATAAACTCAACTCAACTCTTTTCTCTAAAACAGCACAAACAAACCAGTGAAATTACTGAAACCTCTGATATACACGATACACTGATTTGTGTTCTTTACATTTTTAAGTAATTTCTTTAGTAGAAATTCGAATAAAAAAATAATTCAGCTGTTCACAGTGCCGCTGAGTGTTACTCCTGAACATACGAGTCTGATTGGATCCAGTCTCATCTAATTTTACATCTATTGGAGATGTAAAAAAATAAATAAATAAATGATTTCCCATTTTACTAATTTTCAGAAATGTTCAAATCTTAAAGATTTTTTCAAAATGATATTCTAAATACTGAAATCCACTAAATGTAGGACTGTTGCACTGTGGTAACACATAAAAAGACAGCACATCCCCCCACTGGCCCCATCCAAACACAGTATTAAAAGCAGGAGGCAAAAATCAACACATGCACTTATTTCTTTCCACAAATAAAAACATAAACCATCAGAATAATTTAAAGATGCAAGTGAACATGTAAAGAAATCTTTAAAAAAAAAAAAAAAACAAAGTCTTAGTCTCAAAGAAAACAAACCACTTGTAAAAAGCAGTGGTTTAATAACTTGGAACACACAAAATACCATCTGATAAGTAAACTGTTTTATACTTCCAGAAAATCTACTCACTTCTCTTTCAGTATCTTAGCCCTGACTCATAATAACAGTCTTTGCCTTTACTCACAGATGCTTCACGCTGGGTGGGAGTGTAGACACTGATATTAGTTATTGTTCGATAAAGGCATATTGAAACTGGAAACTAACGTCTGGCAGCAAATTCACCTTAATTAAGACTTACATTACGCATCCTCAGGATACTCTCCACGATTACTTTGCTCTCTTTCATCAAGACATTTTCAAAGTCGGTGACTAAGAGCTGTTATTGTATGACTAATACAGGGCTCTGCCTACAGTAAGCCCGACCTGGGTCTTTGGAAAATGAAACCATTTGCTCTGATATCCTGTGGCTTGTTAATGATCACATTCTCATTAAAAGGAAGAATCCAATCAGGCTTTATTGCACTATTTGACAGCCCACTGTTTCCAACTGCCTCTCGCCTGCTTATTTTCTCAAATATGTACTACAGACTGCTTGCGTCTTACCTTACACGCCAGGACAATAGAAACAACTAAACTAACAGGATAATAACATAGGAGAAATCTCTATTCTACTCCGCTTTGGGTTCTTTACAAACCCTGATTGAATGAAGGGGATTGAACTGGCAGCAGCACAACAGAGGTTCAGATTAAACTTTTGAGTCTAAAATCGAAATTCCTGCCGATTCCTTTCACTACCTGCAAGACCAAGATATTCCATTCAAACTAAAGAATAATAAAAAAAATATAGAGATAAGTGTCAGAGGGTTTTCATTAAAGACTGAGGACGCCCTGGACACAGCTGAATGCCTCTCAGTTATCAGTCAGTTGGCAAAGTCCTCTCTCCAGCTGTGGATTGAATGCATCTACATGTGATGTCATTTGTTCTTTATGTCTGCTTTACATTTACACTGCTATTGTGCTATCTGTCTGTATCATTACTCAATTTTCACTTCATTAAAGAAATTCTATTTTATGTCTTTTAACATCTTGGGAACATGTTGGAAGTAAATGTTGAGTGGGATTTTGTAGCTACTCAAATATATTAAAATTAAATCAAGAAAAGCAGCAAAGTATTAAAGCCAATAACATGTTGTATGGTGCTACACTGGTATGACTGGTATTATAGAGATTTTATCTTATTAATCCGACTCAACTGTTATTTTGTATGATTTAAGTTTTCATTCTTACATCTTATTCATTCAGTTGACGATTTAATTGGTTCAGCTGGTGGAAGCTGCAGTTGCGAGGATCAGTTCACTTTATAGTTTATAATTCAAGAAATGTTCTGGTTTAAGATTTGTTCCTTTCTGTGTCGCCCCAAGTGAAGCAAAACCATCGGCAGTCAAACATGGCTGCATTATTTTGCTGCAACACAACACAACATCATGCAGCGAGGGACTGCGTTGGGTTGTCAAGTACTGCACATAATCCTAGAGCATTACAAACAATCTTTTGTTGTGATAAAAAGATAGAGATATAACATAAACAACACACCCCCAGCCCATTTTGTGGCCGATTTTCATGTTTCTTTTCTCATTAATGATGAAGTTTAGTCCCTTTTTAAACCAGCAACATCATTTAAAGAGATTTATAGAATAGCTATAGAGATATTTAGAAATCTTAGCAGTAATAATGACAATAAAAACAATAGAAATACTAATAAAACTGAGGATGTTTAAGAAAACAAAACACTACATAGCAGTGTGTAGCAGGTGTACTAAATATACATGTTCAACTACTCTCCTTTTCCATACAAGATACCATGAGATACCATATGGTATGAGATACCATACCATTTGTCTTGTTGTTGAGGTTGCATGATTGAAGTACACAATATGAAGTAGTACAATTCTCTCCAGAGGCAAGTACTGAGCATAAATAATTTTAAATAACCTGCTCTCAATCTGAAAAGCTTTTTCGTAAAAACACTTATTTTTATCAAAGGATTTATCGGCTTTGTAGACGAAGGACAGGAAATGAGAAGCTGTCATTGTGAAATCAAAGGCAAATGCACCTGTACGCAGAGGCCATATGCCTGTAATAAGAGCTGAAATGCCAACTCTCTGTCATTGCTGCCGTCATGTTCCTGCAAAGCTGCTGCTCACCCGGCTCTACAGCGAAAAGGACAAACCGTTATTTATTCAGGCTCTTTCCTGAACACTGAACTTTGTCTTTAAAACCTTTCACTGTAAAGAAACCAGTTGCATCAAATAAAAGTCAGATAGGGTGAACGTCAAATATCATTCAGCCTGGTTTGTTGTCTTTCTCTATTTCTCTTTCTTTCAGTGAGCGTTGGTCCTTTGAATCAAAGACAAAGAAACCAGATTATTTTAAAGTCCTTTACAGAAAAAAAGCAGTGGTCAGAGACGCTCTGTTCTCTGCTGTTGTGAGATGACTGGCTGGTGGAGTCACATCTGTCCGGGTTGGCAGCGCCAACACCAGAGAAGAGACGAGTTTCACACCACATTTGCATCTTCACGCGCTGTAATCAACAGAGTAAGACCAACAATCTGACCAGGCCGATTCAAATAAACTGGAAATCTGCAACAAAGGACTATTGTTGAAGCTTAAATGATGTGTCACTTACTTGGGATATACAGTGCAGAGATGTGGGTTTTAGCTGCATATTAAATTATTATGTACATCTGCAGCACAGGGAGCAGACACAAAATATCCTATTTTTTGTGACTAATTTTGGGATTGAGGTTTAAATTGCCTACAAATTTAACTCAAGGCCTGTATTTATATTTTACAAATAATGTCAAATTTGTCTTATTTCTGCATGAAGAGAATGCATATTTATTAATGTCTAATATGTTCCACTTTTCTGGTGTTTTATTTGAAGTTTTGGCCCAGAGTAAATAATACAGACACCATAAGCATATTGACCAAGCGACAGTCACTTAACTGCAGTTTGGCAAAGTTAAACAACTACAGCTGAATTAATTCACGTGAATTAACTACGGCTGTGTAAATTGTCAAACTCCCACAGTCGGTAAAAACACAGGTAGTTATAATTTAAAAGTTATAATTAAAAATCATTATTTTGATATAAACGTGATGAACATTCAGAGCTAATTTCAACTAATATTTGAACTTGCTTGTTTTTAATCCTCAATAGCCTTCCTATATAATGTCTTTTTTATTAACAACAAAAATATGTTATAAATAATAATTCATAGCGGACTTCAAGTGTTTGAAAATACTTCAAAATCTTCTTTACAAATAATAGCCTCCATTATTAAGCTCCTCAGCCTAAGCCAGTAGTAGCTACAGATGCACAGATATGCTCCATTGTAAAATGTACTACAGATATGGCCAGTGGATATGACTTACAGCCTTCCTCTGGTGAACACGCATAAAAACCATTCTTCATCTTTTCAACTGGGATTAGAACCAAAGAGAAGCACTTCGGCCAAGGTGGCGAATTAATTCAGGGTGCCACAATTTTAAACTGAAAGGTTTTTAAAGAAAGGTTGATATAGATCCTACTGGGCAGGTGAACGAATGAAGCATTAAGGTGGATACAATGAGGGTGGAGAGTGAAGAAAAGAACAGTATACAGCTTCCTGGAAAAGATATGGATAAACAGGCATACACGCATACACACATGTTCATACATGCATGTGGAACGAACAAAGCCCCAACTGTCCTTCAAATGGCTGATGGTACAAGAATAACAATCCACTTTATTTAAGGGCAGCAGCCTGTTTGGCTGTACTTTTGCAGAGTAAATGGAGGAAGAAACATAAAGGGCTTTTATGCACACCAGGAACTTCTGCAGAGCCTTCTATTCAATATTCATTATAACCTTTTCATTACAAAATGAAACCTTTTCATTACGTAATGAAAAGGTGCGATTTTTAGAGTTTTTGTGATGAGGAATTCTTAACCATAGAGACAGATTATTTTGTGTAAATGAAACAGAAAAACTGAAAGAGGAGCATCAGTGATGGACGGAGACTAATGTCCACAGATGAATAGAGCTTTTGTAAAATGTGATATATCTGCTTTGGGAAAAGAGAAACATTCACTCATGCTCATTGTTCAATATTTTCAAAATACAGTGATAAGGCTGTTGCTTCTAGAATTATTTGCGTCACGAATCGGAGTATTTTCATTTGGCTTTTTATGCTAATTTTGAGAGCCGACATGTCACTTCCTCGCCTCCATCTAAGGAGCTTCGGATCCACATTTTACCTCTTAACTACGAGCCTGTGGTAAATGACATTTTCTTCAAGAGACACATGATGACCTTGGCAAATAATGGCGAGAGACTTTTGTTGTCAGATAATCTGGATGGAGTTACAATGCAGGCTCCCACCTTCCTTCCTTTCTACCTTAATTTCTGTTTTTTTCCTGTGCCTTAGACAGGTTAAAAAATGATAATAAAAGAAATACACAAGGCTCATATTTCACTGGGTAGATTAAATGTTTGCAAACCCCCTTCATAGCACAGCTTCTCATGTCTTACTTAACTCAGCAGATTACAGAACGAGGGATATTATCTTACGACTTGTTTAAAAATGAAAGGACATGACTGTTATTTGTGACCTTACAGATACGCTCCTTTCTTTTATTCTAAAAAAAAAAAAAACAAACAAACACAATGGCAAATGTCAGAAATTGAATTTCCAAATTCACTGTGACCTTCATCTGAAGGGGCTGCAGGGTCAACTGTAGCTGAAAGTGACAATTACTTATTTCAACAGGGTTGACAGTTGGCGGACCCCCCTTTGATGTGGGGAAATTTATATAAGTTGTAAAGGAACCATATGTTTGGACACAGGTCAGCGGGTCCACACAAAACTCAAAACATCTCACCGCGCTTTGATGCGCGAAACATGTTGCCATCGGAGGGATCTAACCTGTGACGGTTTCTCTCATCGCTCAATAACTGACACTGCCCTAACAAATATATATTCTCTGCATGAGCACTCATACAACGAAATGCGAGCTACAATGGCAATTATTTGTTATGTGAGTCACGAGGACAGGGGATGGAAATGACGTTGTGGTGCCTGTTCCTTCTTCACTGAGCCTTTGTGGAGCTCCCTAGTCAAGTAGCTTGGCAAAGGGCAAGGTCAGCACTCACTGGAGGCTGGGCTGAATAAAAACGTGCTCTGATAAAGGCAGTGAACATCAGTTAGCCATCAGCATGCTGGAAAGGGGCGACAGATATGACTGAAGATATTAAAAAGGAGGGTTCAGGCTTGACTTATTGGACTTATTGGAGAATCAGTGTTCTCCAATGAGTGTTTATGAGTGAAGGAGAGAGATGCTACTTACCACCTGAGTGGGCTTGAGAGATTCGCCATCAAAGTGTGTCAGGTTGGAGCTGTCTTCTGGGAACCCATCACAGTCCTCCAGCTCCTGAGAGTTACAAGGGGGCTTGTCCCTGTCAGGGTTTCCGTTCTGTACAAACAGGAGAACAGTGGCTACAGTTACACTTGTTTTGCATTTATTAGCATGTAAAAGGCTTGATTTGCGCTGAGGGGGCTCAAGTGGGCCACAGATGATACTAATAGAGAGTGAGGGTGAGAGAGGAAGTGGCTGCAAATGCTGTCGAACATGAGGCTGGGAGCGACTCTGGAGACCAGAGTGTGATGATGTGTACAAGACTGCAGCAAGAAGAGGGGCTCAGAGCAGCTGAAGAGGAAAGTGACAGAGATGAGAGGTCACAGAGGAGGGAGGGATGCTAAAAGATAGAAGCGGAGACTTAATAAAAGAAGGTATGGAAGGTCATGAGAGAACCTCTTGAGAAAACAAGTCAAGACAAAGCCGTGCGTCATGAAAGTTTCATGGCTGAGTCATATTCTCAAACTGACTTAAAACTGCAAAGAGTTAACCTGTCATTTGTGGCAAATATGTCAGTGTAGATACAGATAAAGATATTTTACCATGCCGCTTATACCAAGTCATTGATGCTTTTTAATAATATAATTTAATAATTGCTGTACTCTATTTATCAGGTATTTTATTTACAGTTTCCCTTTTTTTTTTTTTTATGTCTGTGTTTCTGTCTCTGCAGAAAACAAAAATCTCTGCTCTCCAGAGGATGAACTGTTTCACCATAATATTCAAGGCAAAATGCCAACTTTTCACATAAAAAAATCTCATATTGTAATAGTTCAATTACTATTTTACCCGACTCTGCAGAGTTTGGATGATTTCATGCAAGGGAGAGGGTTTCACCAGGATATTTGAACTAATGCATGACGTCACAGATAAAAGAGATTGGTCATTACGTTTAGTGCTGGTGTTATCAGTGTAATGTAAAGAGTTGGCCTCACCAGGTCTTCAGAGGTCAGGTGGGTCAGTCTTTCGTGGATGAGGGCCGCCTGCTCCTCACTCATCACATACTCTCCTCTCCTGTCACCCATCACCAGCTCCGGCCACACGGGTCCTTCACTGCGTTTCTGCAAGGTCACCTCCAGGCTGAGGACACACACACAGAGAAAACATTACATTCATTTCCTGAAGACTTAACCATAACTACTACTTATGAGGGACACAAATTTGTATAAATTTAGGTATTAATTAATAATAATAATAATACAATACAACAAGGCAAAACTAAATAATTAAATATATACATACATTTGAAATAAAAACATTTCCGGTCATAAAAAATTCAAAGTGAGTGTCTGTAAAGTTTTGTTGTTAAATTATGAAAATCAAATAATCAGTCATTTTTTTATACACGGCCAATTGTAATTACTCACGGTAATTATCTGCCGGAACAGCTCAAACCATTTGCCTCTCGTGTTGCTGCACGTTATTCTGTCTTTCCACACATGGAGCATATAGACCACCATCATGTGGAGAGGCTGTGCCATGAATTCAGTGCAAGGACACAAGTCTATTCATTAATTCTCAGCATCCCACTAAACAATGGTAATGAAGATCCATTTTTATGGTGTCAAGAAAAAAAAAAAGAATAAATTACAATAAAATTAAAATGGCATTATCTTATTTTATTCTTGTTTGCATATATGCATTTCGCCCAGAGCGACGTAAACTCTTTTCTTCTTCTTTTCTTGTGGACCTCAGTACAGTCACAGCGAATAACTTGCCACTAAGCAAGGACAGCATAATGAACTACGCTGGTGCTTTACCATGTCTCTGGTACTGAACTCTCCAGTGCAGTTTGGTCTGCTGAATTTAAATCAACTTTAATAGCTTTGGGTTTCAGGAACCAACAATATTATTCGAGGGAAGAACATTAATTACCTCCAGCAAGGTTGTGTTTTCACCAATGTCTTTTTTTTAAAGCAGGATTATACAAAAAGTACTGCTGTGATTTGCACCAGACTTGGTGGAGGGTTGGAGTATGAAATAGAAGAGAAGTTATTAAATTTTTGTAGAAATCCAATTAAGGCATTTTTTTCTATAACGAGAACTAGACAGACATACAGGATTTTTTTTGACACATGAAAATAGTCAACTTCCTGCTTCAACATGCTGCACACACACAGCAGCTTCCATCTATGAATGAGAACATGGGCCTTCACAGTCCAGAGCCATTCATGCCCCATTATACTGAGGTTTCTTTTTGGGGAACCATGAGAAGATATGAAAGACACACAAAGGGCAGCTTCCTAATTCAGCTCCAGACAAAGATGAGCAGGATGGCACTCAGCTGTGTGTCCACAAAGAGCTTAACTCATTGGTATTGATAAACATGCTCCACACAACAATGGGAGTGTTTTTATTTACATTGCAAAAGGCCATCCCGAGGCAGTCGACATGCATACACACACACGCTCGCTCGCTCGCTCCCCCCCGGCTAAATTCACAGCAAATCAAATCAAACCATCTCATTTTCATTTTGTTTGGCTGCCATAATGTCATCAGTACATCCATGGAAGAACGCAGTCAATACGGAGAACGAAGGTGTGATTTCTTTGAGATATCCACAGCTTAAAAGGGCATCTAAATGTGTACAGCACCCGAGCAGCAAACATGCAGAAGAAGAGAAAAGATCACAGCCTGGAATCACCCACCAAGCGTGAAACGATGGTGAAATCCATCCTTGGTAGATAAGCTTAACGAAAACAAAGTACAACTTACAGGATAAAGACTTCACAGATCCTCATCTAAGCCACATTATGTTTCAGATTTGTCTTTTACCACATGAAACAGGACAGAAAAGCAGAAGAGTGACTCTTATCGCCCTCCGACATACACAGAGACTTTAAACTTATCAAGGATCAGAAAACAGGCTGCGTAACATGTTTCTATATTGAATGGAGCATTGGAGGACTCGAATTGAAGGAACAGGAAGCAGAGATGGAGCGCCAGCAGAGACACACATGAAAGGTTTTAAAGTGGGGGATATGACTCAACTCATACTGACGACTGGCTTAAGAGATTCAGTGCTTATGAAAACTGTTCAACCCGCTCTAACCTTTTTGCTCATGTTTTATTACTTTGCAAGACTGAATCACAGTGGATGTAATTTAAAACGTAGAAGAGCCCGTCTGTTGTTTCACAACCAGAATCTTCAATGGGCGACATGGCCATCACCGTCCTGGTTTTTTGAAACCAGAAGAAACCATATTTGGAGGAAAAGGGCAGGTCGCCGTTTCCGGTCCAGTCTGTCAATCACACGGTAGCCACACAGCGAGGAGTGGAGGGAAAGCAAGGCTTACTGGGGGAGTTAAGTTACTATTAAATGGTAGTTAAACTGCATTATTTACAGCTTTGGGAATTGTTGTTGTTGTTGTTAAACCCACCAACCATGCTAGGTGCCATCATTTCCTTCCCTGCCTAATTTGATCACGCCACAAAAGTTAATATAGACAGGAAGAATCTTATATGTCTTCCCTTCTGAGAACATGTTGATCATGTTTCAGTCTCTTAAAATGCTTCACTGACCAACTATATTCCCTCTCAAGGTCTGCAGTTCTCCTTCCCATTGAAAACAGCCTTCCCTTGCTGAGTTGTCTGTCCCAGGCCTGGCTCCAGGAGTTTGTCCCCGTCTCTCTACTCTGGGCGAGGTCACCTCTTTCCCCGATGGTGTTGAAATAATGTATGAGACGTCTTCAATCACTCTGCGTCTGGCTCATCACCAGGGAGCAATTTGCCTTGAGAGACCCTTCGAGTAGCTACTGATGTATGAAAATATTCACCCTGAAGAGCAGCCAACAACCTGACCCAGTCCTTTGCTCCAAGTCCAAACGTTCTCCGATGCAATCATTGACAACTTTTTAAGATTTCAGTTTCTTGACTGTGTATTTGGCTGCATCTCTCTATAGATGAAGATTATTCACAATTACGACCAATACAACCACAATGTGTGACGTGAATGGAAAAAATGGGTTAGTGGGACTGGACAAAACCACCTCCTAATCCCTTTTAGACAGACATGTACAAGCATTTCGGCCTGAGCCTGTTCAGTCACCATAAAAACTACTAGTATCACCTCCTTTTACATTATTCCTCATACTTTTAAAAATCTGTAACTAACTAAATCAACATCTATTACACATTTGAGACATTAAGATGGTAAACTGAACTAATTTGTGCCAAGCCCTGAAACAGACCTCATGTTTCTTGTGTCTCAAATGTCTCATTGCACATTTGTTCTTCGCTCTGACACTATTCACTCTACTGAGATTCGCAGGGTGCAGAATATTTACAGTGTGTTAGATTTACAGCTTTGATATAAGGCTGTTAAAGAATGAAAGTGAAGATACAGCAGAATAAACGAAGAAGTCTCCACAGGGAAACTGTTCACTGAATCAATGGTTTGTGTCTCCTTGTTCATCTCATTCAGAAGCAATATTAAAAAATAAAAACTGAGATATTGCTCTAATGTGCTGTGAGTTTTCCCATGTCTCTGCTCCCAAAGTCAGAGAACAATCCTAAAACAACTCTCCAGATTCTATGTTGCGAACCTTTTGTCGTTTTTGATGATCCAGGCACTGGCCTCGGGGTCTACAGATGCAAACAGCTGGCCTTCCAGTAGAGGAGGGAAACCCTGAACTCCGATGCTGATGTTGTCTGCCGTCAGCCTGAACTGCACCTCCTCTTTGGTGACACCCTCGGGCGTGCGCACGCACACGGTGAGGTCCTCCGCTGTCTGCTGCCAGAAGTAAATGGGATCTGAAATCGAACGGGAGAGAAATGTGCGGCCTTAAAGTTAACGACAGTCCTGTGGCAGCTGTTACCGAGTCATACATAAAACATCAAACACCATGAAGGAAGTGAAGAGAGTTACTGTTGAATATTTGGTGACACTGCAGATGTGAGTCTATTAAAATAAACAAATTATGATAGAAGCATTGGATCCAGCTTCTCTAATGTTTTGTGATAGAAAATTGTATTTTTTTTTTGGGTCAGTTTGTGTTTTAGGAAAATATAATGCACCTCATTTTTCAGTGTTTTCAGACACTTTATAGATTAAACAATCAAATGAGAAAAGAGTCTGAAGAGCAACCACCAATTAGCTGTAGCCATAGTTCAAATCATAAAGGTTTTAATTAATCAAGCCTTTTACAAATGCATAAAAAAAACCCACATAGATATAATTCAAATCCTCAGAACAGAAACACAGTAGATGCTTAACATTTTTACAAAATGTCTGGGGAAACTGTTTTAGAGTTTTACTGGGAATCAGATCATAGAAGAGAAACTAAATTGCGGTGACATTTCTGCCCCATTCGCCCACACATAGATTATCTGCGAGTGACATCGACAGATAACAGATTTCAATCAAATTTAGTGCTGTGTCAGGCCAATGAACACATCAGCTGTTTTTTGTTGTGGATCCAACCAGGTGCTGAGTTGCATTTTTCAAGTGTTGTTTTTTTTTTTTTTTTTTTTTTTTTTTTTTCAAAAAGCAGGCTCCTGCTCTTCTTTGAAATAAAGAGTCTGGAACATTTATCCCACGGCCGTCTATCACTGTTATACTGTGTGTTTTCAACTCACGCCAATTTATTATTTAAATCTGAATTTTCTATTATTCAAATAGCAAAAACATAGAGGCCTGTGCAGCATCAGAGGAGGTACGGTCTCTCTGAGTGCTCCACTACTTCCTTCACACCCCTTTGTCACAAACATAATGGCTGCGTTTCCATTCCTACTTAATAGGGAACAAATCTGCTCTCACCGTTGCTCACACTGTTAAGAAGCCAACTTCCTGTTGCCTCTAATGCAACACCTCAGCTGGACTCAGTGTTTTGTAATCCTCCATGAAACACATTTTTTTGTAGTCAGCGGCGACACCTGTGCTGTGTGGTATGGCTTAATGAAGCGTGACGTAAATTCGTCACAGAGCGTGTTGGCTTCGGTGGCCGTGGTGAGAACAGATGTCAACCATGAGTGAAGTGGATGTCAGGCAGGCCATGTTTGATAGAAGCCTTGTGCGAAAAAGGAACAGGAGGGAAAAGGGATGAACATTTTACTTCTCTCACAGATGCTTGATGAAATGGCGTCAGCTGCCAAGTGCATCATCACAAAGGGAACAAATAACCCATCATCAGTTTTGCAGCCTCATGTTTGAATCACATTTTTAATAACGAGTCAGAGGTTGCTCACTGATGAATATTTAAAGATTAAGCCCCTTTGAATCCATCCTTCATCAACAAAGTCAATTTCATTTTCTCCTGATCCGAAGAGAGATTCATACATTATTTTCTCTCAGGCTGCACTTCTTGCCTCGGGTGAAGGGTTTCCTCCTTCCTGTAAAGTAGCTGCCAGGCATTTAAAAACAAACAAAAAACGATGTATATGTATATACACACACACACACACCACAGTGGCCTTGTCAAACAGAATAATTAATAATTAACTTAAACAGAAATACTGTTTAGTATTTTCTTAACACCATGTGTGTCGCTAGGCAGAAAACCTGAGGCGTTTTAATGTTAGGATTCACATCCCTGAACTGATAAACAGGAGAGAGGCTCATGATTCTCATCTATAAGTGTAGAAGAAAATAGTTTGATAAATGTTTTTAATAACAGTGGAAAGTAGCAGTAGTAAGTAGTTAAATACTGTCCTTTTTACTGCACTACAGTGCATTTATCTGACAGCTGTACTTACTTAACTTTACAGATTAAGTTTAAAATATATATGTAATAAGCTTTAAAACAAAACCTTAACCTCTCAACTGTTTCCAATAAATAACTGTTAACTGAAGCTCCAAGAGGTAAAATTACCCCATTTCAGTAAGTAAAATTAGCACAGGATACAGTAAAGTAAGAAAAAACATTAACCTGTTAAGCAGGACACTGTGGGTTTTTTTTTTTTTTTTTTTTTTTCTTACCTTCACCATGATTAATTTCTTTACTATGTTTTTCTTATGACACCATGGGTCCAATTGTTTAGGAATTCTTAGACTAAACTACCAAACTCTATTTATAAATTATTTAAAACTCTTATCTTTATGCATTACTGCATTGGTGTGTCAGTATTAACAATTTATTTAATGTTTTATGCAATCATATATCAGTATTCTGAAAATTTCATTATTAATGTAAAACTTTTACTACTTGAGTTAAGGATTCGAAAACTTCTTCCGAAACCAATTCATTATTGTTTTTTCTTCATCTCATGTCAACAGTCCTTAAACACAGGGGCGCTCCGGATGACCTTCAAATGTCATAAGTGTGTTCCTCTAATCTAAAGAAAATACAGTGTGTTTTAAGTCAAACTAAATTAGAGATGCTTGGAACCAAGCTGGTGTTGGAGCTAACTATGGAAAAAAAAAAAAACAACAGGCGTATAAAGATGAGACAGAAGGGAGAAATTAGCCTGAATAATCTGATTCATATACAGACAACTCTGTGCCAACTTTCCCATAAGCAACACTCCTATGGAGAGAACTGTGCCAGCACTGTCACAACACTCTGCTATTACTGGCACAGCCTGAGCACTGATGCTCCAAAGCAACAGATATTCTCCATATCTGATGGGGACATGAAGAACTGAGACATGTTCATTATCACAAAGAAACTAATGAGAGGGATGAACTGCCAAATCTTTTTTTAATTCATTTCCCCAATACTCATCTTCCCTCTCCAATGTTTGCTTTCCTCTGCTTGAACTTGTCAGTTGGGCAAAAACTGCTGATCAGACACACGTGTGTGAACCCTGCACACACAGAAAATGGACAATTTCAAAACTATCCACTTACAGTTTATCATTTTTGGGTATCTATTTATAAGTGGGGTGTTTTTAGTATCCTGTGATGATCCAAGTTATATTTCAGAGACATTTCCAACCGTTCATTTGGGCGCTCTCCAGTAGGCACAGCATTAAGTCACCTCCATCTCTCCTACCTCCTTTGCATTTCCCCTCTCATCACTTACAAGCCTCTTTGAAGATGCCTCCTCCCTTGACATCTAATCCACTTCTTCCTCTCCAAAGCGAGTAAAGCAGAGTGCTGATAAAAGCAATGGCTAAAAAGCTGCCATTATTCTGGATCTGCACCAGCAACACACACACACACACACCTTGCCCTCTCCACACTATCTGAGTGTTTTTTTTAATATCTTTTGAAAAAGAGAGTAGCTATTTGTTTGTTTAGAGGTTAAGTAGAAGCAAAGCAGGAAAAATGGATTCAAAACTGGCTGGATGTGAACATCAGACAGTCACTGAATTTTTGGTGAAGAAAGGTGGCAGGAAAACAACCCCAGTGATGTGGTTACAGAGTAAGTGCATGTTAAATATTAAAGCAAAGTCTATCAAGATGAAATGTTTAACAAACCATACCAACCAAGATATAGCCAGAAGGCAGTTAGCTTAGTTAGCTTTAGCCACTCTCTCCCACATCAGCAGCTCTAATTAATAGCTCACTAATTAATAAGGTATATTTTATCTGTTTAATCCAAGATCTATGACGATGCTGTGAGGCAGGTTTCTTCTTATGTGTGGACAGAGCCAAGCTTGTTGTTTCCCTCTGTTTCCACTCTTTATGCTAAGCTAAGATAACCCTCTCCTGGCTTTACCTCGTATAAAGACATGGGAGTTGTATCGACTGAACTATTCCTTTAACTGATTAAAAGGTTTAGGTGTTTAACAAGGGCACATGACATTTTTTTTGTTTCAATCCTAAAGGCTACATCCAAAATATAAACATCTCTGTCCAGATGACTTTTTTTTTTTTTTTAACTCCGTATCAGAAACAACTTGCATCCATACTAAAGCTCACATACTTGATCATCAACATATACTGGTCATTCAAGACCCTGTTTAAACAGGAAGCAGACTGTTTACGCCCAGTTGTACTCAGCTGATTGGTTGCAGAAAATACTACCAACAGGGAGCAGCAGTTGTAGCGTTAACATGAGGAATTTCACGGCACAAGAGCTAGGACAACAAAGTCAGTGACACTTGCCATCCACCCAATCAAGGAGTGACCTTGTGTGTTTACATCATTACTTCCAAAGATCTCCCACAACACAAGTCCTGGATTTTCAAATTAAAAGAAGGCTGAAAGAATTTCTAAAAGTCTCTGATTTTGGGGCTCAGAAAGTCCAGACTAATGTGGACAAGAGGCAAAAATGTAGCAAAAGAGATGAGTGTTAAAGTAGTGTGGGTGTAGCCTAGAAAGTGCGAATGTGCTGCTTTTTATACTTCAAAATAAGGAGTTTGAAGTTTGAAGTCATCTCTTTGGATTGATGTGACTTTTGACAGGCTCTTGCCATTATTTTTTAACTAAATCACATTATGTCTTAAAGATAAAATACTAGCATTAACAAATAACATGTTCTAATTGCAGGGCTAAATCAAGCCACTACAAAAACTAAAAAGAAAAAAAAAAAAAACTTATACCCACCCACTGGCAGCAGAGGAATAAATATCCATGAAATGTTTCTATATAAACAGACTAAGGTTACCGTAACAGACAGAGACCTGAGTCTGATTGGGAAGATTTTATTTACCACTCAGAGGTTTCTGTGACTATAACTCAGGTAGTCCATCAAGCTTTTCCAGGTAATGAGCAAAACAAGCGAATAGAGAAACAAATAGCTTAATAGAAAACAAGCAGACTGAACCGCATGACGAATCTTAACTGGAAATGGACTCATGAGAGAAATGCCAAGAAATGAGGGGTGTGGCGACGTCACATCTCTCGTGGATCCAGGCAGGACGGGAGTTGAGAGCTCGGATTATGTGTGCATTTCATTTTGTATCCAGTTTTTCGATTTGTTGGACAATCAGCACAAACTGTACCGACACTGTGCCGCTGAGGGCAAAACCAAAAAACTGCCAGTGAACTTAAGTATCAGATGTTCATGTTAAACAGAACGGTTGGTTTGAGTTCATGCTGAAGAGGCCACAGACATGTTTGTGTATTTTTAAACTGCAGCAGCTCATATTTACTAAAATGCTATGTAACCAATCCTTTGTAAAATTAAATTTAATTTCCAGCTTTAGTTTTAAAGATTTTTTTATTAATTATGTACTAATCAGTGTTTAGAACTGCATGAGGTGAATATAGGTCAGGGCTGTGTTGTCCTAATTTGTGGTGCTGAAGCTTTCGCCCCATGTCACAAAATGCCAAAGTACTAAACACTTACTTTTATAAGTATAAGTGCTGAACATTCTCAGAAACATAAAAAGGAGCAAGAGTGTTTAAGGAGGACTGTGTTGCGGTTGTGTTATTACTTGCAGTGCTCTGGCATCATTTCCCAGCAGCACCTCTGACCCACCTGTCTTCTCCACCTCCATGGGCTCTGGTTCAGGCTGCTCCACAGGACGACCGTCCACATGCGTGCAGACAAACGGTTTCTCCGAGGCCACCATCAGCCCCTTCCCCTGCGGCTCCACCGCTGCGTAGTGAGGCACCGACTTCCCCCTGAGGACTCGCCTCTTCCTCACCTCGTACTTCTTCTCCTGACCTGTACGTGGAGACCAGAGGATGTGGTGATGGAGGTGTAAGGTAATCCTGTCTCCTATTAAACTCTGACACAGGCAAAGAAGAATTACAACAATATCTACATATCCCATGACAGAGCCAAGCTCAGGTTATTTTTTACTGGACTCCATCAGGGCAAAGGTTTTACTCACCATCCAGTCAAGATTCAGTCTTTCATTCTTTTCTTTCATCAGTTATTAGCTTTTTGAACAAAATGTAACTGCTGTACAACCTGAAGAAATGAGGGAGGGGGGGGTCTCTCTCCTGCTTCCTTTCTCTTGTTGTTGCTTTGTTTAGATTTGTTCAGATGTCAGTGTTGTGTAAACCAAACTCTTTAAATGCTTTCTACTCCACTTTCCTACCCTGACCACATGTTACTACAACAGCTCATAGCAGTGAGGTAGCTACAGCACAGGTCCACGGGGGAGAAGTAAAATATTGTAATTCTGTTGTTGTCACATTTCACATGAGATTCAAGCTGCAACTAATAACTATTTTTAATTGATGGATTACTGAATTATTTAAAACCCCTCTCTTTGTCAAAATACGCATTAAATTAGTCGTTTTGATGGTTGGATTAGAATCAGTTTAGAGAAGTTTACATTTAAGTAGCTGGAAATGTTTATTTGTACCTGAAAATTACTTTTGAGTAATTTCAATTACTCATTTGGCAGCCATTTAGCAATCACTTAAATGATTCATCAACTGTGAAGATTACCATCAATTCATTTTCTGGAAATTGAACTCAAATATTCAAATATTGATCAGCTATTTGTTTTCAGATGCTTTTTCTGATGTTGAACCTTTTACAAACCACTGTCTAATATGGAAAATAAGTTAATTCCATAACTCATTACTCATTAGTTTTTTTTATCCATTTATCTATCTGTACACAATTTCTCCGTTTTGTCAGTTTCAGATAATGTTGTATTCAACAAAATGAAATATGGATATTGAGGGGAAGCATGTATCTGCTGTATTATAGATATGTGCATGACACATTCTTGATAACACTGTTTCCCATAAGAGATAAAAGAGATTCTTTCCATTCTTTTGATGTTGCTGTCGAGACAAATTGAAGAGTTGCTGAACAGACACTCAGAGGCAGGACACACCGGTGGACACGGTGACAGGACAGGACATTATCAGGCTTCTGTGCAGCACCAACACTTTGTGATACCTAACAGCTGCAGAGACAAGTCTATTTTTCTATTGCTCTTTTGTTTGCAAATATTGATTCAATTGTATTTTAAGAATACTCAACATGGCTATATTGACAACATTGACACTGGTGATCCCCTGTATTAAAACATATAGTATGACAGAACTGATTTTCGACGCTCATATCCATATCATATTGTCAAATTAGATTAAAAGTGAAGACCAGACATAGATTTAGTCAAATATTGAGACACTCAACAAAAAACAAAAGATTAAGCTGCAGCTTGTAGATATTAAAAGTGCTGCATCTTTAAATCCAAATAAATGAGGAAGGGACTCTCAAAAGGCTGCTTCTCTTTTTTTTTGGTCTATCTAATCTTTGAATCATTAGTCAGGGTGTCTTTCTTTCTCAGCTCCAGCTAAGAACTTTAATGAAAATCCTTCTTGCCAATGTCTGCCTCAGAGTACAATCTCATCTGGGAAATAATAATTAAACTTCATTAAAAGTAGATTATTACTAACTTCCTAGTAGGGTTTAATTAACAAGGATTTATGTTGTCCACTGGATATGGATACTGTAAAAATGTGAAATAGTAGGCTTGAAATTTGGATCTTAACTCAGACCCAATTATGTATAACACACTTGACTTGTATTATTTCATGCTCAATTACCAGAATTATGATGGTCAATGACCCACCCACCATGTCCCGCAGTGTTGGCGACTGTGATCCACTCCAGAGACACAGAGTACCCGCTTCCTTTGGTTTCCTGTGGGTCTTTCTGGATGCGAAGCAGCAGGGCCTCCACAGTGTGAACTCCAGCCTGAACATGCGAGACGCTGTGGAGGATGGTGAACGGCTCCCCCATGTCTTCGCTGAACAGTGGCTACGGGCACAGAAGCAACAATTTCAGCCATTTTGACAGATGATGAGACACTTGATGTTGGGAAATTCTATTATCTGCCATTAATGTGAACATAATACATCTTTAAATGGCAAATGCCAGTGACCGCCAAAATAAAATTAAGACCCGCATCATAAATCAAAATAAAACATTGGGCTATTAGGGAAAACAGCAGAGATGCTTTTCCACACAGGAAATTAAAGTATATGTATTAAATGAATGTGGCAGTTGTTTTGGTTGTCCCCTTCCAGTACAGTTACTGACTCGAGGGCTTTCGTCTTCATAACAAAGTCCACTCTTGAACTTTACTTTTAGAAAACTGTGCTTGTTCGCAGAGGGACTTCTCATTTGTAACCAATCCCAATTGCATGCTTGTTAACAGGATAAAGTGCACAAAGATGAATCTTATAAAAGACTTCATCCCTCACTGCTACAAGCCAATTACCAAAGTCTGGCTAAGCTTTTTAAACATTGACACTGGTTCTAAGGCTTTAATTTGAATTACAGTTCAAAAATGCTTCTTTTAACAAATCTGTATAAATAATTGGGTACTTTATAATGAACGAGCACATTTATAGGTTACATCTGCATTTCTCAGCAGGACTCTTGTCTGGTTGGTTTAGTTAATGTCCTGGTGATAAGATGTATGTGGCAGGTTAAGGATAAAGATGATAAATATCTTGTATCTTATTTACAACAAATCCCATAAGACATTAGCAGAAGAAGAAAAAAATGAGACGACCCACTTTTAATCCATCTCTCAATAATTCCTGACTTCCTCTCAGACCTATCTGTGGCACTCACTCCAAAGGATGGATGGATGGATGGATGGATGGATGGATAGATGGATAGATGGATAGATAGATAGATAGATAGATAGATAGATAGATAGATAGATAGATAGTTAGTGCATTTTCTATTCTGCTGCTCTATCCAGGCTTTGGATACTTCATAATGGTATAAGTCATTCTAGGTCTCATGGGATCACCAGTTGCTGATGTATCTGGTTTTGTACAGCCACTTTCTGAAAAATGAAAACACCTCCAATCTCCCCCAATACTGGACTTATATAACTGGTGTGAATACAACAATGAGCAAGTGACTGGCATTACAAGACACAGCCATTAAAATGCAAATAAGTCACAAAATCAAGACAATCAAAGATGACAAAGCAGTACTGTTGTTCCAGGGTTACAGGGAAACATGTTTCCTTTGACTTTTAGACAACATTAATTTGTGGAGATAAAAGGGATGTGATTTGTTGAAGACAAAGGTGGTGAAGGTTGAAGATGTCTAAATTTTGAAAAACACACAAAATGAATTGAAAATGTGTATGTTGCTCTACTTACTTCCCATTTCATATGGGAGCTGTCTCCTCTCTTGCCGGTGCGGAAGAGGAACAATCGGCCGGTGCCGTCAGAGAGAGCGGCCCAGGTCGCCGAGGTGAGGCTGAGGGAGGCGCAGAGACGGTCCTGACACTGGCTGGAGTCAGCACTTACACGGAAGACCTCTCTTGGCTTCCCAAGGGCGGTGTCCTGGATTCACAACAGAAAAGACACATCAGTCAGCACCGTGTCCAGAAAAATAACCGCAACTGTTTCTACGTGATTTTAAACTTCAGTGTGGTTCATTTAGGGAGATCTGCCTAGTAAACTTGAATGTGTTGGTGGATAGAGATGAAACTAACAACCACTTTCTTAATTATTAATTTGGTCAATGAAACAACATTACAACTTCTCAAATCCAAAGTGACATCTTGAAAATTGTTAAACCAAAAGTTTACCAAAAGCAAAGAGCAGCGAATCTCCACATTTGAGAAGCTGAAACCAGAGAAACACTGACCTCTTGAAAAGAAACTCAATTAATAAATTGCTTATTATAATGGATGCACCTTTCCATTGTTTGTCTGTGAGGAAAAACAAACAGTACAATATGAATTATGCCCCAACTTCATTGCAAGTTACATACACTGAGGAAGAGGTTGCAGAATAATGTAAAATGAGTGATAAATGTGTGTGTGTGTGTTACCGCTACCAACCAAGTCACTCTCTTTTAGCAGTCCAGTCATGACTCACAAGGATTCCAATAGGTTATTTGACAACAGAAGAAGAGAAAGGTCACTGCTTTCATATGACTCTAATCCCATGAGAAGATTCTGCGATCATCACATCAGAAATTAAAGTAACACAGGAAAACGCCGTAATTTCCGTAACGTTCTTATTGCTAAAAGGCTGCAGGAGAACACTTTCAACATAAAACCTGAATAAGAGCAAACACACATCACAACTTTCAGGTGGCCACCCATGTGACTGGGCTGTGATTCACAACTCTCAGAGCCTGGTTGGTAATAGACAGATATACCACCACATGAGCATCAATTACTCATTGCTTGAAGTAACAGTGTTTCAAAAGGACTATGCAGCAGCTGCCCTGCTGTTGCCATGGAGTGTGACACTGTGTATTATCACTGCCTAATACATGATGCACCTTTGAGATCATTTTCTCCACCATCCGTTGCCATTAATGTCCTGAACAAGAGTGTGAACCGCCTATGCACAATGTGCTGAGTGATCCCTCCCTGCCAATGCACACAAAAGGCCCTGCAAAGGATGATAATTATCATGTGGCGATTGTAATTAGAATTTGAGCAACACATTTCCATAAAGACTCATTTAATGATACCACTGAAAGCCAGATATCCTGTCTCACAGGATTATAGTCTGATGACCCTCATTCAGGCCAGTTTAGACATAAAAAAAAATGCTGCACCAATTATCCCTCATCATGGTCAATGATATTGTAGACATAAAAGAAGTCTCAGCTGAAAAGGTCATTGGGCTGATTTTGCTCCTCATCTCAGCATCTTATACAGGATCAGTACCTTAAGTCAATTATCTAATCATACCAGTGATTATCCACAGGCATACAAGAGCTCATCCACAACTTTATCTTCTGGGCTGATTCATATAATACACAAAAAAAAAAAAGGCAAAAAAGGACAAAGTTTTTTTCCTCTAAAACTCAGCCTCTCACCACCTCTTACTGAACATCTTAATCAAGAGAACAGCAAGTAATGAGAATTCTGATGAGCCATATTTACACTGCTTTTAAAATCTAAAGATTGTAAAATTTTAGCAGATTAAGATCCTTTTCTCTTGATATCATTGGCCGGAAATGTATCGGGGGCCGATGCTGCTGTTGTACAAGTATTTGATCACCACCTACTGGTGCATCAGATGCATTTAAGTCCAACAATACTTCAGAAACACAAGTGCTTTTTTTGACGTTAACAATAAATACACAGAAGTCTGTCTCATAGTTACATGGCAGGGCAACTAACAACTACAACTAACAATTAAGAGAAACCACGTTACTGTAGCACAAAGATGTAAATAGCTACCAGTTACACAGACTTCCTAGGAAAACCAGGATGATTTAAAAGCTTACCAGAGTGACAGTGAGAGTGAGAACCCGTCCTTTGCAGTCCACAAACAAAACACTATCTTCATACCAAGGATCTAAGTGCAGGTAGTTGTACATGCCAAAAGCACGCATATGTTCCAGGGTATATTGTGTATCCTTCAGCTTAACTTCCTCCACAGCTGTGGTACAGATGAAAAAGCAAAAGGTTAGATAGGACATGAAAGCATCATGACACACCATATTTTAAAACCCACTGTCACAGATTTTACGCACAAGAAAGATGCACCAAACTATGAGAATACTATTGGTATGTCCCACCATCAACTCCTGTCTGTGTCAGTCCAGAGTTCATGTTTTCAAGGCTCATTTTGGGATCATGATTTGTATGTCACTTAACATATTATGTCAGCAACAGACTAATGGTCTTGATTTTGGAGATATTCCTGTGTGAAAAGATGAACGTGCTGTATTTGTATTTGTATGACTTAGTTTATGTATAGCAGCTAAAATTAATGGGAACCAGATAATATTAGTCACCTTTGCCCACCAGAATTATTGAAATAGTGATTCCATTACAAAAATAGTTGATTGCAGTTTATTTTCGTAGGGACCCCTTCAGGTACAAGTGGAGGACCTTAAACCTCACTTTGAACCACTAAGCTACAACCAGAGCAGCGTCCTTGTTATATAGCGTTATTTAGACCCGGGACGTTTTCAACTCTTACCAAACTGTTAAAATATATATATTACATGACAGGAGTGCTAACTGGCATCACTGCTATGCTAGCACACTTGCTAACTGTACTCCCCAAGTTTCTCTCACCAGCATCCAGCTCTATGTTGTAGCTCGGTATGGCGTCCAGAGATAACCGGTAACTTTCAAAGTTGGGGTCCAGCAGGTCCCTGTTGACCTTCAGTGAGTAGTTAGAGGCAGCCATGTCTTATTAAATATGACTGGCGTGTTCAGAAGTTGGTGACAGCCCTGTACAACCAGATAATGATGGTGGTGGTGGTGGTGGTGAAGAAGTCAGCAGGACACACGTTTCCTGTTTTGTCGAACACGGAGCCATTTTCTGAGCGGACACGGTCTTCCCGCGCGCTCACGGGAAGCCGAGTCCTCGTTTTATTTTCGCTCAAAACTCTTCGTGTCTCCCAACAAATTTTCTTATTTTTAGTCTTTACAGCCCAGGCGCAAACTTTTTTGAAGATGAGCCGTGTTATAAAACCGGGTTTTCCCGCAGCGGAAGTAACGCGGGGGCGGTTTGCGGCGGATTAACCGTTTAAATCGTTACGCTGCGACCGTTTCACACGGTACGTTTATGTGGAGGGACAGTGTGCTCCCCCAGCTGATCCATCCCGACAAAAGGTACCGTCTACCTGCCTGCTCGCGAAATTTAACAGTATTTGACACATTTCCGTGATGTTTTCTGCATCCAAACTGACAGATGTGTCGCTTTTCGCTTGATTCCCAGACAGATCATGAACAAAGACTCCCAGATGAGGGCTGCAATAAACCAGAAGCTGATAGAAATGGGGGAGCGGGAGCGGTAAGCGAGCCTTTCTCCGCAGTGATTTGGTTGTGAGGGGGTTTAGAGACATGCACGTTGGCTTTTTATGTCATTTTCCGAAATGTCAACTAAATGTTTGGCCGCAGGTTGAAAGAGTTGCTCAGGGCGAAGCTGGTGGAGTGTGGATGGAAAGATCAGCTGAAAGCACACTGCAAAGGTACTGCATGTCATTTTGTGTGTGTGTGTGTGTGTGTGTGTGTGTGTGTGTGTGTGTGTGTGTACACACGCTTGTGTATGGTCCTATGAACCTGGATCTCTAATCTCATGACCTCTCGTGTCCAGATGTGATCCGAGAAAAGGGCCTGGAGCACGTTACAGTGGAGGACCTGGTCACAGAAGTCACACCAAAAGGCAGAGGTATTGTTCAAATACTCACATGCGAACTCGTCAGCAGGGGGTGGAAGAAGCAGAGAAATAAGTACTATGATCAACTTTTCATCTGCTCAAGACTAAGGGACAGTCAGTCCAAAACTTCACAGCTGCTGCTGTCAGACTTTGTTTTAGATTCTGGTGGAGATGTAAAAATTAGTTTGTAAAGTTTCCAAATGAGAGAATTTTGCATTTGAAAAAAATAATGCCCAAAACATATGTAAATATTATTAGATGAGATATCATAAGCTTTATTCATCCCATGCAGAGAAACTCAAGTGAGAAGAAATCTTAAAATTGCAATACTTTATACACTCACCAAGTTTTTTGTCATCCTGTTTATTCATGCAACTGTGAGAGAGGTACAACACCATAAAATCATGCAAAACCACATCAAAGCTCCAGTTAATGTTCACATCCATTATTGGAGAAACTTGGATCTTGCTAACGTTGACTGTGACGTGCTTGTTGGGGCCATATGGGCTGGTTTGAGAGAGCTTTTACTTAGAATGACATGAAAAACAAAAAACATCCATCTAGCAGCAGCTCTGTGGATGGAAACACTTTGTTGATGAGGCAGGTCAGAGGAGAATGTCCAGATTGGTTGGAGCTGGCAGAAAAGCTCCAGTAACTCAGATAACCACTCTTTACAACTGTGGGGAGTACAAAAGTATAAGTTTAGGGTGGATGAGCTGCAACAGCAGACCACGTCTGAAGTGGACACAAGTTCTCTCAGTGGACATTTGAACACCGGAAAAACTGCTGAATCTCAATGGATTCATAGATGGTCAGACATGGTCAGAATTTGGCGTCAGCAGCATGAATCCATGGACTTAATCTTCCTTGTGTCAACAGTGCAGGTTGGTGTTGATGGTGTGGGAAATGTTTCAATCTTTTGTGTTTGCACAATGGTCAAACTGTGTTTGTTTAAATGTGCTTTTCAAATAGACGTGATTTGATAACCAATTAATCGTGGTTTGCCACTATCTAGCCAAGTATTGTTATTGACCGCATGCAGCCATTAATGACCACAATCGTTTCAAATGGCTACTTCTAGCAGGATAATGCTCAGTCTCACTGAAGTGGAACTCCCTAAAAACTCTGAAATAAAAACTGATAATAACAAAGACCTGAGTGAATCTGTAGAGCAACTGGAGCATAAGTGAAAAACATCAGTGAATATAGTTACAGAATATGAATCCAGAATTCCCCCTTCATTTGAGGACATCGCTTCTGGTTCTACGTATGTTCTGATAAAAACCATATAAAGACATGACTCTCCCTTATCAAGAAACCGCCAGAACGTACACTACACCAACTGCCAAACCTCCACATGATTGGTCTGTCTACTTCAAACCTGGTCCAACAGGACCCGGCTGTCTCGGTCATAGGCAAACGTGAACACAGAGTAATACAAATTAAAAGTAAAAGTAATTATGAAATATGCCACACTATATCGTTTCCATAAGGTTATATTGTGGTTACCTAAGGTGTACTGAATATAAACCACAACATAACCCAACCTTTGTGACCTGGAGTAACAGCGTAGACATGAGTGACTTTACAACTTAAGGTTGTATAAACTATTGTTGAAAATGATGTTTTGTGGCTCTACATGATATTTTGAATAAGATAAACACAGTTTGGTCTGTAGAATAGTGATGCTGCATTTACTTCTAGTTGTCTGAAACTGGTTTCATGGACATGACAGTGAGTTCAGTGAACTCCAGTCACCAGCTCTAAATGTGCAGATGATAAATCTGAACATTTCCAACATCTTGTGGTTTAAGTGCCAGAAAGAACTGAGGCTGTTTTGAGAGCAAATAGAGGAGCTACACAGTTGTTAGGATGGTGTTCCTAATAAAGTGCTCAGTGATGTACAATAAGAACTATAACTATGTACAGAATGAAGTGTTGAAAAACAGTATAAAAAGTACTGTACTATAACAGTCACCCTTTAACAATCCATTTGATTTGTGAAACAATAAAAATATTATTGCTTTGAACGTTACCTCCACCATAAACATGATGTTACTTCAATGAGGAGCTGGAATAAGCTGATGTATAGATTATAAACAATATGTGGAAAAAAAGGATCTTAAGAAGTGAAAACTTTTAACACCAAGTGTAAATTGATTGCCAAGTTCAAAGCTGCAAGGCTTCAAGTTTAAGTTTTAAACTGCTTATGGGGGAACAACAGACTTACTACGGTTTACTGAAGGAGCTAATCCTCCTTTTAGTTTGCTCAATAGTAAAGTGCAGTCAATATGGCCTCCACATGAAAGGGACTAGTTTGCAGGAACTGAAACTCGCAACATGATGCCATACTTTTTTTTTTTCTTTTCCCAAGTAAAGTGTATTTTAAAACTAAAAATAACTTGAGATGTCTGATGTAATATGTGGTGTTGAATAATGGAATTCATTGTGCTGAAAGGTGTTATTGTCAATATTAATATAATAACATTCTGTCTGTTAAAGCTGTAGAATTGTGTTGCATTTGATATTAACACAATGTGATGCAGCGCAAACAGTGTCCTCCATTAAGTTCAATCAAAGGCTCTTTGAAACATTTTAAACAAAAACTGACCTTCATGTTAGGATTTATTGTTGGGCTGTTGTATTAGTGTTTGTAAGTCATACATAGTAAACAACCAATAGTAAATGTGTATGTAAATTATATTAGAGATACCTTATAATACAATGTGATTCAGTAGAAAATCAAATGAACAGATCATTTATTTAGTGCAACACTGTTTTTTTTCTGTTGTATCACAAAGAAGTTTCTATTTTTCTGCTCACTCCTCTGACACACTTTTTTCCTCTTCTCTCTTTTTTTTTTTAATTTGTTCTCTCATCTCTGCAGCACTTGTACCAGACAGTGTGAAGAAAGAGCTCCTGCAGAGAATCAGAGCTTTTCTAGCCCAACACGCAACCTTGTGAATGAGACGAGTCACATCTAGGCATTTTTTTACTCACTGTAAATTCACAAATCAAATCCAGACTGATGTTTGTTCTCATTGTGAACATTGCTGAAGTGTTATTTTTATTTTGTATTGTGTGTTTTTCATATTGATTTTAGTTTGTTATGCAGCAGTTTTGGAGAAAAAAATAAGAAAAATAAAGTCATGCCTATTTTGGTCATTGAGGGGGTCCTGCCTGATTTTCTCACTGAGGATGGACCAGTTTGACCGGTTTAATTAATTTGAAACCAAAAAAATGTGGATAGATCTGCTCTCTCCCCCCCTTCCTTTTTTTTTTTTTTTTTTTTTTTTTTTGTCACGAATGAGCTTGATGACTGCTTTGTGCCAAAAATAAGCCTCTAGACGGTATGATAGAAATGTCATTGTCTCACAAGGTTCTTCAGATTGTTGCATAAGAAGACAGACATTTGTGGGGTTAATGCTGATACATATGTGCCTAATATGTGAGATATACATATATACTTTCACTTTCTCAAAAGGAAACGTTAAGTCCTGGATAAACTATATTGCTGCGATCTGATGCTTTTCAGACATGACCTCACAGTGCAGCCAATTTTCTCTTTCGGGAATGTGTTTTCTATAATATAGTCGACAGGAAGTTGAGACAGATGTACTCATGCTCACACATCATCTGCATCACTGTCTGAACCTGCTCAACAACATGTCTATTTTTTTTTTTTTTTTTTTTTTGCACTGATTTAAGACCTAATGGAAAAATCTTCCACAGTCCTCAAATAACACAGTGACAGGGGTATTTTTACTTTTACAGTCATTAGTTTGGTGTGTGTGTGTGTGTGTGTGTGTGTGTGTGTGTGCGTGTGTGTGCGTGTGTGTGTGTGTGCGCGCGCTGAAAGTGGATACAGTATTGTTGTTTTGGTCCAGTAGGGCAGGCCCCTGTGTGTGGTGGTTGTTATGCATGATTGCTGTCGATGCCTGCCCTTGCCAACTCACCAGAACTGATAGAGGACTGAACGTTCATAAAACGACACGCAGCTTGATCGTATAAAGCAGATTTCCATCCACAGCACTTAAGTTTTGACTTGAAGTTTTGGAGTCCCAAGAGTGCTGCCGCTCACGCCCACAACACCTCCATCACTTATCATCATTGCTCGTGCTGCTCCCGCCTAAAGCCACGAGAAACACAAAAACCCAAGGTGTGTATTAGCAGTTAATTTAAGAATTATGTTTTCTGGTTTTGTTTTTTTTTTCCTATCCAACATTTTAAAGTTAAATGAACAGATTGAAAATATTTTTGAATATGCATTTGTTTTTGGTCTTGCAGAGAGTTAGATAAGTAGATTGATGTTTCTCTGGTTCAATGTCTGTTTCATTAATTATTGAGCCAAAGCCAGCGTCGCAAAATCTCACTGATCAACATCTTCTTTGTTTAAACAGTAGAAAAAAGTTAAGACATAGTTCAGATTGTGATAGTTCACATTAAACCACGACTTGTTCATTTAACACTTGGGTTTTTGTATTTTTGTACAGGATAACAAGCAGAAAGATCTTAATGCTAAGCTAAGCTAACCACCATATTATCCTCTGCTAGTTAAAGTGGCATCAGTTTTCTCATGAAGTGATAATAGGTGATAATAATATCATTTTCATTGCTCAATTATTTACCATCTTAGCTCTCTAACTATGTTTTTGATATAATACATGTTTTGGACGCTGACTTCTCAACAGTAATTTTAAGGCATCACACAGTGTGTCTTCTGTTTTAACATGTTATCCAGTAAAAGGCAGTCAGAAAAAAATATTGTAAAATACAAAAGATTAATGAAAAGAAATACAAAAGATAAAAGGGAACAATCTCACAAAAGCTCTCTGGGCGCCTGATACTGTCGAGGCTCAAAGTAAACCCTGAATAAACAAGGGATTTGCTCACGTATTGAAAACGCTTTTCTATTTGAGATGGGAATTTTGTACTTTGGACCAAAATTTGCGTCCAGCCTTTTCAACGTCAACTTTTGGTACTCGACATTATCTGACCACCAACCTCCCTCCTCGTAGGAATAAAGGACGTGGCTTTAAATGTACACAGCAGCTTCCTGTGTCCTGTGATACTCACTCATGTGATTTTGTTGATCTCATCAAGCTGTGTGTGTCTCACTGATTCAAAGTTTTTGCTGAGTCTGTGCATCTGCTCTACAATCCCCCAGTAGAATTAAAAATCCTCATTGCATTTTGATCTAGATTTTAAAACTAAATGCATGTTTTTCCTTTACGATATTATCCAAAGAAAGGTGTGTTTTGTTTTGTTTTGTTTTTTTGTGAATGATGAGTGTGAAAAACTTTTAATTCTTAAAACTTCACCTCCTGGTGCAGTTCAAGTCTCTCATCATTTCCTTCTTTATCTCCTAAGTGAAGGATACTGACAGAACTCCAATGACCATGTTAATATAAAGCCTTGTTGAGCTATGTTGTTGTTCTTGTTTTGGAAGAAGGCTCCACATTTCTCTGGACAATGCACCTTTCCTATTCTGCTGGATAGGAAAAGTGAAGAGAAATGTGGAGCCTTTCTTCAGTAGGCAGCTGCTGAGACGAAAAGTGAGATAATGGCTGGTTCAGTAAACATCTTATCATGGTTGGGTTCTAGGGTCACGGTCAACTCTCGTCTTACTGGGACACTTGAATAGCTACTTGAAGAGCTACAGAGATCATCTTCATTTATTATCAGAGTGAATATATATCATCCTAAACACTAAAATGCTACATTCATAATTCAAGGGTTGTTGTATTTGTCACTTGTAAACAAACCATGTATAGTTCAAAGCATGTTAGCATAAGAACAGACTAGTTTGGGAATAATTATAATAATATACAGAATAATAAAAAAAAATACATGTATAGAATAAAGGATAACATTCAAAAAAATCCAGTAAAATCCATGGAGAAGGGAAAAGTTTAAATCCTCAAACGATTCAAGTCAAGTCAATTTTTATTTGTATAGCACCAGCTGACAACAGAATCGAGCAGGTCTGGACCTTCTCTTTATAATATTTACAGACAACCAGCAATTGCCACCAAGAGCAAGCACTTAGGAAAAACTTAATTTTAAGAGGCAGAAAGCTCGCACAGAACCAGACACAGTTATGCCTTTCCACCACCTGACGTTGCAAACATGTCCTCCCACTGAATTTCTCTCACTCATCAGCTACTAAGATTTCTGTCTCTGCTTGTTTTCTTCCTGATGTAACTGTGTTTATTACACAATGGTCCTGCCTGACTACAGAGGAGGAGAGGTGACATCTCTCTCCAGAAAAAGTCTAGCGTCACATTCCCTCCTCTGTGAGCCGGTAATGTTTGTAGAAGAAAATGACAATTAGCCAGATTATTGTGTGACGTGATCTTAAACCTAATGAGGCTCTAGACCTTTTCCCCTTTTTTAAACTTTACTGGGAAGTTCAGGGTTTAAATTGTGTCACTGGTTTTCCAGTTATTATGTTATTTTTGTGATTGAGCACTGCCCTGTTGGAGTGTTGAAAGAAAAGGGGATATAGGTGACTCACTGTGAAGATTAACACAGAGGATACACTAATAGTCTGATTTCTGTCTGTTCTGCATGTCACTGTAAACTAATAATGTACTGAGCTCTTCTATTTGAAATCTCACATGCCCTGTTTTTAATTTGGTGTGCTTAGCGGCTGTTGCAAAAGTCTGTGTTGAAATGACACGGCTGGAAACATTATGTCGTAACTCAAGTTCACTTGTTTCTGAAGCACCTCACCCGTGTTGTGCTCATCCGAGCATCTGAGGGAGTAATGGTGAGTCACAGAGATATTGATCAGTGTGACTCAAAGCAGTAAATATATTGACATGCTCTGGTTTGTTTACTTTTCCGATCTTCTTTCACACCGACTCTGTGATGTGTAAACAGAACCATCTGAAAGTAAAATCATCTTTTTGTCTTGATCCATTCATGATATTTGTTTTACACTTGCAAAGACAAAATTAACTGTAAATCCACCCGACATCAATATTCTGATTAAAGTTGCATTAAAATGGAAAGTTAAGTGTCACCATTTTTTTTAAAAACAAAGGTAAACATGGTATTAGGCTATGTGTTCCTGTTATTTTATTTGTTTTGTATTGTATTGTACCTGTTATATTTCATTAATAAAATGTAGAGTGTTGAATGTTTCCCAATACATCAGTCCTTGAGTTTACACTGTGTTCACTGAGTGGAGTTAGATATTAGGCACAAGTGGCACATTAATGGATTTGCAATACACACTATGGCTGGAAAAAATAAATAAATACTGAGCTTTCGCTAATATTTATTCAAGGGCTTTGTGTTGGATTTCATTATGGTGTTCAGGTTTTGAGTTGTGCCAAACAAGGGCCCGGCAGATATTTGTATTCCAATGATTTATCTGCTCAAATCACCAGTTTTTATTCATTGTTACACCTTTTCCTCTTCTCTTACATCAGAGTCTGTTTCTGGCTCCGTGAGGTTGTTATTCATCCTCGCTCTGAGTGAGGATGTTGGTTTGATCCCTGCAGTCTCCTCCCAGTTTCACGTGAGAGGCGGGACTCTGAGCACCTTTAAAAGAAGGTAGTGCGCCTTCCCTGTGCACAGCCAGGGTCTCTCTCTCTCTCTCTCTCTCTCTCTCTCTGAACACCCATTAATTGAACAGGTAAACCACGTTTGGCAGCAGGTGAGTTTTATTCAATAAATCATTGTAATTACAAAATATAAATCTAATTTAAACATTTCATCTGGAACATGCTAGAGACCTTTCTGTATTTCATCATAATATGTTTGTAATTATATGGTCATGAAGGGGTTTGTTGACCTGACTCAGTGACTGGAGCCTATTCTTTCTTTAACTCTCCCGTGTGTATAGATAGATAGATAGATAGATAGATAGATAGATAGATAGATAGATAGGTTTTTTTGTTTGTTTGTTTGTTTTTTTTAACAAATCTACCTGAGATATGACCGACGCCTCAGAAACTTTGCTCTAAAATCCGCACTTTTCTGTGCAGTTTTTGCCGCAGCTGCACCTGAGCCGCAGACCGCAGGGAGGCAGCAGGAACTCTGGAAACCTTCAGGATGGAGTCCGCGGTCAAACCGGCGGCTCTTCTCCTCGCCCTCTGCTGCTGCTGCGGTAAGTAAATGGGCAAATCTCTAAATGTCTTTAAATGCGCAAAAAAACATGCGTCTAATTTCCCGAAATCACCGTCTCACCCAGTGACAACTTCACTTACATAGTTTTCTTTATCATTTCAGCTGCTCAGCGCATTAACTACGTGTCTCCACATCGAGGGAGCATCAATGGAGCAACACGACTCACTGTCTCAGGAAGCGGTGAGTGAATCCTCATTTCATCCCGCTCACGTTTGAGTATTATTATTATTATTATTATCATTATTATTGTGATTTTTAAGAACACTGCTCATGGGGGGTCCATAGGGGAAAAACAACTACAAAAAGAAATCAAACACATAATCTTGTTACATTGCAAGTGTAACTGCATAAGAGAATTATTCATTTTCAAAATTGTGCCATTGCAAAATCTGAGATTTAAGCCGAATCTTTACCCATTTTCACAATAGTGAACAGTTTCCCTCAGTAGGAAAGAGTCAGGCATCCAGAATGATATTTAGCATTCATTGTTTTTCAGGTTTTGCCCAGGAGCGACAGTTCCAGCTGAATCCAACAGACGACACGTTTGGAAACCGTGTGACCCTGGTGTCAAACACCCTGTCAGTCCCCTGTGATGTGGAGAGAGACTCAACACACAGCAACCAGATCCTGTGTTACACCAGGTATCCTCAAAGGAACTCTCCACCGAATATAAAAGTTTATTTCAAAATGATATACAATTTGTACAGTTCGTGAACATGTATAACTAAAGTGATTAATTTTCTGTCACAGGCCGATGCCTAGTGATTTGTATATGGTCCATGTTAGTGTGGACGGCGTTCCCATCCCTGACAGCAATCTGTGCTACGGCTCATACAAAATACATCACTGCAGCTTCTATGTAAGTTTGCAGTTCATGCAGCTCTTTGATTGATCGGTGACTCGCTGCTGTCTCACTGGTTTCTTAACAGTCGTTCTCTAACTCTCCTCAGACTGTCTGGTATCGCACCCCTACTATCCAGTCTCTGAGTCCAGTCAGCGGCCCCCCAGGTACTGTCTTTACTTCTAAATGTGTATGTGGTGAATCCACTGAGTGCAGCGTGAATGTTCAATTAAAACCACTTTAAAAAAAACTCCACAGGCACGGTGGTGACCTTGCGTGGACGGATCTTCACAGACGTGTACGGGAGCAACACAGCCAAGAGCTCAAATGGCCTCAATGTCAGGTTTCTGAGGTAAAAATATACTAAAACTCACATAACATTCAAATTATTGTCAAGTATTTTGTCTCACAAAGACGTTCAAGTATAGTTCTTTAAAACTACAGACATTTCTGACTGTTGTATGTTGATATGCTGCCAATATACTATAAAGAATATAATATACTTTTTAAAGACTGTGTGTCAAAGCACTTACTAAACTGTAAAGGTGCCATCAAATAACGTTATTATTATTATTATTATTATTATTGTAGTATTAATTTGCATTGAAAACAACAGAAACGTTCCAGTGTTCAATCACCCTGCTGACATTTATTCACTCATTTTGATAAAATGTAGGTTTAAGTTTTAAAGTTATGTTAAAAATGTATGTATGGTTTTTTTTTTTTATTTGCTTTATAACAAAGAGGTTTTTTTTGATGATAAACAGCAGCAGTTATAGTTTTGCAATCAATCAACATATCTTTGTCTATTGCAGATCCTACATGGGAGGGATGCCTTGCGAGCTGCTTAAACCAGAGTCAGATGAGCTGTAAGTAGTTTGTGTAGATGTGGATTTTGCATTTGGAGATGAAATTGCAATATGAACACAGCAAAATGCAGAACACTATGAACAATAGAAATATCAAGTTGATGAAATTTGTAATATTAAATATCATTTGGTATTTTACACAGAAATAAAAGTTATTCAATTGCTTCCACAGATACAACCTCCGACTGGATACAGAAACCTCTCATTGGGGATACATGAGCTGCAAAATGACAGGAACATATGTCGGTAAGCTGTTTGGTTCACAGCCATAACTTCTGTTGATATACTTTTTTTTTTTTTATTAAAAACTGTCCAAATTGTCCTTTAATGAATATGTTTCGTGTCCAACAGGGCATCACAACCTGACTTACATTCTTGATAGTGACTTCGGGAGGTAAAACATCACATCTAACTCCCTTTAATTCTGTTATTCTACCTTCTGTCCAAGATTTTGATACTTTCAGAGACTTATTACACTTATAAATTGGGGATATTCAGCATTTGAAAGTGCAGATAGATGAACAGGAAAATACATGGATACAAAGCTTGAAACTTCCTTGTGATACATTGCTTCACTCAACTACAATGTTTTGTAATAATGTTATTTTTACTTTATAATCTACAGGAGTTTGTCAAACAAAAATCTGTACAGAGTCTCATCTTTGGGGAAGCTCTCCATGTTCCAGACCTTTGCAGGTACTTTTAACAGCGAGACATTAATTCGCAATAAGTAGCTGCTGCATAACGTTTATTCTCGTTACAGTGAAATATTTGTTGTGTTTCTTGTACAGAGGTGACAGGAGTCTCTCCATCCAATGGCAGTGTCATGGGCGGGACCCTGCTGACTGTCCACGGACGCTTCTTTGACCAAACCGATCGGCCGGCACGCGTTGTGGTTGGAGGTAATCAGAGTGGAAACTTCCCAAAATAAAACGTGATAAGTCGAATCCAGTTTCTGGTATCGTGACAACGTTGCTGATATTGTTTTCACACAGCACAAAGTGTTCAGCATGAACAAATGAATGCGATGCGTCTCCACAAAACAAAACTTCACACGCTGTCGGGCCCTAAAGTCATGCGATGGCGACAATCCTTTTCAACACAGCAGGAGGTGCACATACTTTACAACAAAAGAAAAGTGTCAAGTTGTTGTCCAGTGGAAGAAAGAAACTTCTGAAAGCTTAGGAGCTCAGCAGACCATGAAAAACCATCCAGAGCACTGATACTAAGATAACTAAGCACTAAGATTTCATGAGTCATTGAACCCCACTGTTGACTGCAGTGAAACTGTATTTGACAAGAAGGGAAGTTATCTTTTTTTTTTTTTCAAACCAGCGGCCTTTGATGAAATCTTAAAATTTGCCAAGGAAGCACAGAATCGTGTAAAAATTATGACGATTAGAAATTGATATAAAGCAGATACAGAATACAGAGAATCCATTGTCACATTCATAAGAATAAAAAATATAATTAAGAATATCCCATTAAATTTCACATCTTTCAGACCTTAATTTCTAAGCTAAAATTCATATATAACTTTAATGATTAGAGAAATCAAAGTACAGTAAAGATTAATAAGGTGCTTGACTTAATTTAAAGTTAGAAAAAGTAAAATATAAATAAAATAATGAAACAATCATCATTCTCTGAATACCAGAATATTTAAGTATATTTTTGAGTCAAAGAATGTGTAACACAACAGAAAATAAGAAGAAATCATCCAAAATAATTTTAATATGATGACATGACAGAGCTTTGAAGAACCTTTGTAACTTTTTCTCAATCTGTTGACAAAGAAGAAAGAAGTAAAAAGGTAAAAGACGAGAAGATAAAGAATAAGATAAAAAAATAGCCATGTAACCATGAAAAACATGGAAAAAGATACAAAATCAAACACTGAAATGAAACCGTGTACACCGCAAAAAACTGTAATTACAAAATGTTTTGAGAAACAAAATCTTAAAGTAACAACAACAATATAAAAACACTATTATCACTAACAGTCCTGCAGTTAAAACTTTACTTTGTACAAAAGTGTACATAACACATTAAAACTAAAACTAAACTAAAATGCAGAACTTGTATTATAATTTACCATGTCATTGATATTTCTGATACAGTAATGCATTAGTATCATTTTACTGTTGTCACCAGTCAAAGTGCTGATCATCTGTTTATATATATATTAAATAATCATGTATAATGTAGTCACCAAAGAAGGGTAAAGGTATAAAAGAGCATAAAATGTGTATTGAAATTGTATTTCAGCACAGCAATAGAGTAAATGTGCTTTCCATCACTGTTGAGGGGTTGGTAAAGTGTCTTCTGTAGCAAAGGGAGAAATACCAGCTCTTCATTGTGTCACTGATGAAAAGAAATGTAATTGTATTCACAGCTGAACCATCTTAGAGCAATGAGAGAATCACTCAACACTCAAATATATAAACTTTTAGCAGTGTGTCAGTCGACGCGGGGGTGATGATGGATAATTTGGTTTACTCGTCTCTTAAGTGAAACCTGTGCTGTTTCCATTTGGGGGCCAGTGGAAAGTTATTGTGAGCTCTCATTCACTTACATGTCTCCTCAGGCCTGCCTTGTGAAGTCCAGAGTGTGTCTGACGACAGAATTACGTGCAGGACTGCGGAGCAACAGATGAACAATGACACAGGAGTTTACCCAGGTGAGAACCAGTCACCTCCTCCTTGTCTGGCTTTTTCTCTTCTCATATGATGCAACCAACACTTGTCTCAGTCTCAGTCCATCCCGCTGCTTTATTTTGTGCTGTGTTATTATCTGAACGATGTACAAACGTCCATTTGTTGAACACTGGAGGAATTTTAAGTATCTGTCCTTCTTGCCAACAAGCCTGTTGTCTTGAAGATGTTGATCTCGTCCCATCACTTTTCACAGTCCATCAAGTCTGAGGACACTTTGATGTGCTCTGTTCTGTGACCTGATAATCTGATAATCTGACTATGACAAAAGCACGTGTTTTAAATCATGCATTATACAAAAATGTTCTCACAGGAGCTGACGTCAGGGGCAGATGCGGCCACCGGTTCTCAATTTCTACAACCTTTCGCATCAGTACTTCTTTCTCACCCTGGCTGCTTTAGCAGACAATGATTTAGATAAAATTTTAAAATATTTTAAAGCCAAAGTTCATATGTACTGTGCTTTACAGCTACTTTGTCTCCAACAGTTGCCTTTTGATTTTGAGTTAATTGACTAATCACTTCACCCCTAAAGCTGATACACCACCAATCATCTCAATTTATGTCCAGGTGGCAGAGGTTTGAAGATGGAAGTCTGGAACAAAACAAGACCCCGTTACCTGACAGACATCTGGAACTACGATGACAACACAACAGGATACTGGTCACAGTGGATCGACAACATGCCAGAAGTCTTTTCTTTGGAATATGATTATTTCACCTCACGATCCAGAGGCTTCTTTGTCCCTCCAGCCACCGCCAACTACACAATCTACCTCAACTGCGATGACCGATGTGATCTCTATCTCAGCAACAGCAGCCGCCCAGAAGACAAAGTATGTTGAGAGACTTTAAAAAATAGATAACACATAACTGATTGTACAACATCAAAAGAACTCATGCTGTTTTAGCAGCCAAAGATACCTTGAGACTTATTGTAGATGTATGACTTTTTTGATAAAGTGATATATTTTTAGTTCTTTCCTTCCATTTCAGGTTAAAATTGCGTACCAGCCTTATTATGTCTCAGACTTCACCAAACTGGAGTCACAAAGGTCTGAAGTGATGGCTTTGGAGAAAGGAAAACCGTAAGTATGGGAGTATGGCTCTATTTTTATCAATTCATGTTGCAACATATTTACAGTAAACATAAACATATTCATAAAAATAACAGAATTTTTTTTTTCTATAGCTACTACATGGAAATGCTACAACAAGACTATGGTGGTAAAGCAAAAATCAACATTGGCTTGTACCAAGAAAAAAGTGCCTTTACAGAGGACCAAGTGAACGATGCTGTCAATGAAGTTCAGAATATCGTGGCTGAATACGACGTGTTTGATGAGGAACAGGTACATGGTGGTTTACCTGATGCTAACCTGTTTCTTTATCTTTAAAAAACTATCATGACTATAATACAATATAATATAAAGCACTCAATGAACTATTGTGTCACTTTCTCTAAAGGAAATCATTGGAAATTTTATCAAATACACTTATTCATTTGAGATGATGGGAGGTTTTATACTACAGTCATAATTTAACAGCGACAAGATCATTAGCTTAGTTTAGCAAAAGACAGCTAGTATGTAATAGTCCAGTGTATAACTCCACACTGAAGCACAACGTGTCCTTTTAAAACTAAAAGTTTAAATACACAGCTTTGGACAGAGCCAGGCTAGCTCCTGTTTCTTTAAGCTAGCAGCTAAGCTACGCTAGTTTGGTCTCCTGGCTCTAACTTCATATTTAACATTTAACACTTCTTAGATGGCTTGACAAGAGTCTGCAGGCCACCAGTATGAATCTATGAAGGCAAAATTAACCGTTTTTCCACCTCTTAGTTGTGTAAAATCAACCTTAAAACAACCTTAAAGCATTTCAAAACCTGTTGAAAGCAGCTAATGATAATTTAGTATTAATGCCAGTCCTCTAATAGGGTCTTTTTTTTATCCTTCTCTGTGTCTGTTTTCCATTTAAATGTTTCTTTTACTGAAAACCTCCCTTACTCCTGATGTTGTAATGTTAGCATCATTGTTAGCCCTATTGTTCTCCTCATGTTTAGCTCACAGCTGCTGGGGTTTGTTAAAAGTCTCACTCTATGAGATAGAAGTAAATATAGCGGGCCGAGGGAAATTTGGTACAAAAAGAAAGCAAAAAAAAAAAAAACAAGTTCATTTTCACTGTCACACAGGTGGTTACCTTTGACTCGTGGCCCACCAACGTTGCCGGAGTCAAAGAGGTTCAAAAGGTGACCGTCAGCAGCAGCTGTGTCAGCCATGCCTGTGGGAACACCTTCTTCAGCCTGGGCTATGGAGACGCAAAGACCGGTAATGTGATCTGAACCAGCTCTATAAACCACGGCAGCAAGGAAGAAAGAATGCACTGATTGCTCTTTAGTCGTAGAGGGAATCATTTTGCGCTTTTGTCTCTTGCAAATTAATTGCATTTAAGAGCAGTGACGAGATGTATTTTAGCATCAGTCGCCAAAAGGAGATCCTTCTACTTGCTTGTATTCTGCTTGTATTGACACCTCAGTCTCAGCTATGACATAAGCTCAGGTGTGTGTGTATAGACCTTGAAGTCCCAGGCTCAGCTCGGTAAGAAAAGAAAAAACCTTTGTAGAAATAAAGGCCTAGTGGCCTTGTATGAGCCTGGTGCAGTGAGTAAAAATCCCTGCCAGGGTGAAATAGCAGGCAGCAAATGTGACAGCGCAGCTGAACAGAGACACATTAGAGGACCAATGACAGATGAAGGACTTCTAAAGCACAGTTTCTTTTTTCTCCTATGAGTGGGACACATTTACAACTAACACTATTGCCACAATGCAGAGTGCATGAGAAATAGAGAAGTGTAATACTGGTTAGGCACCTCCACCTCCACCACCACAATATAACAGGGCATATAAGGCAAAGCGTTTGTGAGTTGTGTTCATGAACCTGCCTCGGTTTGCTGTCGCATTTTTCATTTTACAGTAAATCTATTTGATTCTGCCAGCCTCACTCTCTCTGTTTCACTATTACAATATAGTAAGTTACAGTATAGATGGTGTTGAGATGATCTACTGGCCTAATTGAAGAGACACAGTGAACTTTGTCCTTATGTTCTCCAGGACCAATCCCAGTCAGCGCCACAGCAGGGGTGATGGAAGCAGCCTTGAACCACCTCTGGTCCATCAAACCCGACACAGTTCAGGTCACCAAACAGGATGACAGCCAAGGATCTCACTACACAGTCACATTCAACTCTGACAGAGGTAAGAAGAGACAGAAAAACAAGCCAGGAAAGATGTTGTTTCACTTGAATGGCATACAAACAGACTTTATTATACCCTTAGCGTCATCCTCAAATTTTTTAAAGATTAAAATAAGGCTCAATACATTCGTAACTTGAAGTGAACAGTTGCCTTGTGCACAGAGATTAGATTTTAATTGGGCAGAAAAGAGTATTACACTACATCACTTGGTGTTGGCAATAAAAGTAGGAACAAGTAATTGATAATCTGTATTTTTTTAATTGCAGGAGACTTCAAACCTCTTCACTATGAGGTTCTTGGCGCCGACACCAACATCACAGTTGCGGAGGTTAACAAGGGGAAAAGCAACATGGAGACTTTCACTCTGCTCTGGGGGGGAGTCCCTACAAAGCCCATTGCCTACAACGCATCAGAGGCTGAGGTCTGTTATGTAAAAAAAAAGAGTCTCTCTTTGTACTCACATACATGTCAGTCTCATTATTCTCAGTTTGGTTGGGTTAATGTTTAAAACTTTTTATTTAATGATGTTGTGAGAACAGCTTTTAACCTGAAATTCAAAACCCCCCATTATCAGTCCGAACCAAACCTGAAAACTTTACAGTTTCGTGAACACAGATCTTGAAATAATGACATGAACAATGATAATGAACATTCAGTGTAGAAGCTGCAGAAACAACACTAACATCCACCTGCGTGACTGTGAACAGGTGCAGTCGGCTCTGGAGGACATGATGAAAGCCAAATGTCCTGGCGAGATCCTGACCACTGAAGGCACCGCTGTGAAATACTTCAAAGATTTTGAAGACGGCAACTCTCAGGTCAGTGGAAACAAAAGGAAAAAAAACTCACCCCATGTTAGCGTAAATCGTTGGAGAGCGTCTAATTTTGGGTTCTTATCGTTTTCTCCCCAGTTTGATGAAGCTGTTGAAGGGACTCCTGTGAAACACTCTGCTTTCTGTGGCCTGTGGTCACTGAAGAACGCTGAGGTTCTCTTCAAGCAAAGCTACACCACAGAGTCCGGGAAAACTTACGGATCAATTTCCCTGGACCAACACTCCATGGTAAAACGCACAACTGCTTCATTTATTGTTGTTGATTTTTTTAAAATCTGGTTAGACTGACACAGGATTTATATTGGAAATCAATCATTTAAAAAAGTAATTGACAATTGTACTTAACCTTAATGGTTTGGATCCAATCTGTCATTAACTCTTTGCTCCTGATGTTGGTATAACTGTGCTTTATTTGATCTTTCCTTCTAGCTTTGCTTTGCGTACAAGGGAGCGTTGAAGGATGAAGTTGGGATGAAGTTCACTTACCACAACAGCCAAGGCCAAACCACGTCACAGACGGCAAAGATCAACACTCTCTTCACAAAGGGCCACAAGTCAGTAGAAAACACAAAATGACTTTGATTTTTCAGTACAAAACAATAATTACACATCAACATTTTTGTCAGGTATAAGAGGAATTGTTTCTCCACAGATGGAGCTACAAATGCATGGACCTGCAGAGTTTGCTGCAGACAGAGTACATTGGAAGCAAATACACACTGCAGGAGTTTTACCTCTACAAAGACGACTCTGGTGCAGATTTCTACGTGGATGCCGTTCACATCGGAAAGAGACCCACCACAAGCGATGAATATGGTACACAGCTTGATGGCAGTTGTGATTTTGACCCAAAAAACAATGGGAAATTGCATGTTTTTGTTTGACAATACAATATTTTGGAACAAGTGAATGCATTTCTCAGTATTAAATTTGTTATTCATGTGTAAAGGAGTAGTAGGACTGAGCACTTGTCTCTCACTGATACCAACAATGTATTTGATTGATCTGTGTTGTTTCTCTCAGCTGTTCCCCACAGGAGGAGGCCTCCACCTTTTGAGAGCTCTGGCCGTTCCTTCGAGGTGATCTCTGTTAAAAAAGACTCATCCACTGCCTCACAGATCAGCTACGAGATTAAAGCAACACCAGTGAATTGTGCCTTTGGGTTCCCACTGCTAGGAGTTGGCTTCCTGCAGGTAACTGATCCAATGACTCTATGTATAACGTAACAGGGTCATATTAAAGACCAGGCACGCCGACTACGTACTAAACACAGATGTATTGTCTGTGTAGTTTTGGCTCCTCTTGTTATTCAGGAAACTTTGGGCAAATTTGGGCAAGGCATAAAAGGCATAAAATAAGTGTTTGCAGCCGTTCAGATCCTAGCATCTTGAAAGATATTTATATTATAAGAGGCAGTGATTGGTTTTCCATTCACTTCAGTACAGTCAGAGCAACAATGTGGATTTTCTAATCTGCCTGTTTTATGGGCTGTGGGAAATAAATTCCATGCACAGAATGGAGCCAGGAATCAAACCTGCAGCAGTACTAAAGTCTGAGTCAGTGTGTCACCCAGAAAGGTAAACAGACATAGTGTCCATGAAGCTGCTGTATTCATTTTGATTCAGCCTTTTCAAGTCAGTGGTGACATTTTCACAAGTAAATCCAGACATTGTGTTCAGAGGCCCAGTGTGGCCTCAGCAGCTTGACTCATAAAAACAGAGGAAATGTTCAGCAGCCCACAGCCATGTGATATAACCTGCAGTACAGAGGCGCCACAGTGATCCTGTATGACTCTCATGTCTCGCCATGATGTACAGTTATTATTTGCCTAACAGATTACGGTGGAAACGATGACAGACTGTCAACTGTCACGGACCGTGACTGACAGGTGGAGCATCTGTTGTAGCATTTTATTCAATCAAATCTGATAGTTAAGTGACATTAATCCATCATGACCTCACTCTGCTGTGTTTATAGTGATTTTAAAGTTCAAGTCATTTGTGTAGATGCTACTTCCCCAAGAAAAAACTAAAAACAAGTTATATACTCATTTATTTATTTATCTTTATAGGGACGAGTACGGACCAGTACCTCATACCACAGCTTTTAGAGCCTAAGCTGGTTTGCACTACCCATCCCTAGATAGGCCTAGATTCATACAGACACACATAACTCAACAACAAAATGCATTAATAAAACATACCAAACAAAAACAACGATATACTTTGGGTTCTATAGGTAAAAGCTCCACTTAAAAAAATTCTGGTTTCAGTCCAGTAATACACGATGTGGTAACATTAAACATGACACATCTTATTAAAGATTGTGACAACAAGGTTTTGTGTTTGAATATGGCATAAGTATCTTTTTCAACCATCTGCTTTCTCCTCTGTGATATCAAAGATGTCCAACAGCAGCGAGGACATGGCTGAGTTCAAGGACGGAGCCACCACCGTCACCATCACTCGCCCTCACAGAGCCACTCCTCCTCTGAACGGCACCTTTGACGTGGGGATTTATGGAGGCCGAGCTGAAGGTAGCGCAAATCAGCCAGGACACGTGTGGCATTTGCATTGTAACAGCTTTATCTGTCTCCGCTGCATGTTCCACAGATAGGATCGTCCAAACGCGTGCGTGTATTTTAATTGCGCTATTGTAAGATTGAAAGGCCAATATTATTTATTAGTAAATGATGTGCAGGGACAGCTTCTTGCAAAGGCCTCTTGATTTGCACACTGTGAAAACACCGACACAGACAGTGTTGGCTCTGTGAAGTGATTTCTGACTGAGTTTTCTAAATTCACAGGTGACAAAATGATGTAAGTTGAACCAAGCGCTTCCACTTTTAGGTGTTAACTCTTTGCTAAAACTAACATAAAGAAACTGAGAACACAGGAGGATTAAAGAGGACGTATCTCTCATGACTCTGCCAGTAATCACATCTACACTGTAAACTACAACTTTGAAGTTTTTGTTGTTTGCCTGTATAGATTCATTAGATGTAGCTTTAGCGGCTATTTTGTGCTATATGGTAACAAGTTGTTTTGAAATTCTTTGTACATAAACTGCTGGTCCCAATGGAAGAATATCCCCAATTTAGTTTGTCTCGTGATGTAGATTTAAAACACACTGATATATTGTGGTTTCACAAGCCACAAGTTGAGGGACAGTGGAAGATGTAGCAAAGATTTTACATATCACCCCATATGCTTGTTGTCAGGCCTGTCAGTGGACATCAGTGAGAAGGACCTGAAGTACGCTCTGGAGGGAATCGCAGGGATGGGACAGGTCAGCGTTGAGAGACAGGGAAGCTGCAGACGCCCCAAGTGGAGAGTTGAGTGGCTCACAAACTCTGGAGACCAGCCTCTGATTCAGGTCAGACTCCACCTTTATCAATATTTCATAAATGTTTACGAACAAATTATTTTCATCACTAAAGATTTTTTTTAGCAGCAGCAATGAAACAATACAAGACAAGTTTATAATCTTCACTTTCCTTTCAATAAACCAAATGTGGTTTAATAGAAATATTAGACCATTTTAAAATCTTATTCTTGATCATGTTTATTATCATCAACTGTTTTTTGTGTTCATAATTGCACCTTCTTGTATTTAATAATTTGTGTTTTTATTTGATCAATTATCTGTTTGTGTCTGTTTTTATTCTGTTTGTGTCGGACTTATTCTCATTACAGGTCAACAGCTCATCAGTCGTTGGCAAAAATGCAATTGTTTCTGCCCATGAGAAGAAAAACGGAGGGCTGTTGATACGAAGCCTGACAGGAGATTTCTTCCGTGTCTGGGAAACCAAACCACAGGTACAACTGAGATTCAAAAAAGCCACAGGCACCACTGGTTTTGGGTTTCACCATTAGTTGTCTGTCACCTGTGTGGTTTGGCCTCTGCAGATCACTTGATGTGTTTGCTCACTCTACATCCTGTAGAACATGTCCTCTTTTTTTTCTGTCTGCATTATGCTGTTGTGTTTGTATATTCTGTGCCTCCAGGCAGGAATTCAAACTAACTGCTTTGTATTGACGTGACTGACCTTTCCTCTATTATTGTTATTAGATATAATTGTTATGACTCCAGCAGCAGTAACTTCACATGCTCCTGATTATTCATGAGGAGTCTTGTGATGCCCTTTTACAGGTGGAGGTTTACATCAATGGCATCCCCTCAAAGTGTTCAGGTGACTGTGGGTTCGAATGGTCCGAGGAGAAGACTCCAGTTGTGTCTGGAATCAGCCCATCTCAAGGTGACATTTTAAATAACTCATTATTGGTGAATGGCAGATTATTTGCGGCATAATATTTCTAGTAGTTCTCCTTTCTAACACTTGTGTAAATCTCAACAAAGAATTGAAATGTAATGGTCCAAAAAAGCTACAGTAGTGCAGGTGCAGGTGGAAGATTTGGCACCAAACACAATGTATTATTCCAAAAAATTATTATTATTCCAAAAAATCCTGCACATGCTGTATGTGAATTATGTAACTGTTACACATGTATACAAACCCCCCTCTTCAGGATCTAATGGCGCGGGGACTCTTTTGACTGTTACTGGGACTGGCTTCAGCAATGAAAACGCCTCCATCATGGTGGGACAGGCCAGGTGCCATGTTGAGCAGGTCACAGGTCAGTGAGGAGTGCATCCTGCAGCTTGTTGTTAAAATTAGACAGTTTTTAATCAAAGCAAGGAATTTAATGAGCTTTTGTGAATTGTATCTCAGAAACCACTCAGGTGTGCCGGCTCAGCAGCGCCAGTGCTGGTACCTACCCTGTGTCCGTCAGCTTCCCCTCTCTGGGTTATTCACGCTACACAGGCGGCAACATGCCCTACTTCACCTACCAGCTCATTGTTTCTTCTTTCTCCCCACTTACTGGAAGTGTGGCAGGTGGGTCATTACTGAGAAACCAAAATCTATGATATGATTCAATCACAGAGTCAGAAGCAGAATCATATGATAGTCCAGTGATTTGTTGCTTTACAGTTTTAGTAAATAGTGACTCATTCTTTATTACCATTATTCATTATGAATAATAACCTCAATATAAAGTCTAATTGTCATCTTTTGATGTTTTGTTCTTAGGAGGCACAATGCTGATGGTGAACGGCTTCGGCTTCAGCCAGAACGCCACAGTTACCATCGGCAGTGAGGAGTGCGCCGTGGTTCACGCCACTGACACGGAGCTGAAATGCAGGACACCAGCAGTAAGTACAAAACACTCGATCTTATTAATACTAATAATAATAACTTTATCTATATAGCACCTTTTATAAAGAGTTTACAAAGTGCTTTGACATACGAAAGCAGAGCAGGACATAAATGATAAGACAGAGACAGAAAACATACCAATGAAGGGAAGCGAGGATTGGGGTGATGTGATGCCGTCTGTAAAACCAGTAAGAAGCCGAGCTGTAATATATATAAAACAGTTACTCAGTCAGTAGTGTTGGTAAAACATACAGGAAAATGACTAAACTAAAACTTGATGGACGAGTCTAAAAGTGACCAGGAGCTACTGGTTACACCAGAGCCAGCAGAGATATGAGTGTTAAAGTAAATATAAACCCAACTTTTCATTTATAAGAGTTTTTTGTTTGTTTGTTTTCTCAATGACGAGCTAAAGCTTTAACTTCATTTTACAGCCTTGGCTCTAAATAAGCCACTGCCATCACTTATTAGACTTGCTTTATTTATTTTCTAATTAACCAAATCTTATTCTATTTATTTCAGGGAGCTGCAGGATCACAGGCTGTGACGGTGATGGTGGGAAACATGAGTCAGGCAGCCAGCAGCTCTTTCACCTACGATAATGACCTCACACCCCAGATCTCAGGCATGAGTCCCAGCACCACCACAGTGATCGGTGAGTTCAGTTTTTTTTTTATTCCAGTCATACATCTAATGACCTCTCAGTGAGGTAGGATCATTATATAAGGCTACTGGGATTGCTAAACCCAGGAGAGTGCTGCGATTGTGTTGTGGATTCATTGAAATGAAAAGTTATGTTTGATTGAGGTTGGGTTTTGTTTTTAAAGGTCAATAGAAATTCTATCTGTCCACTGAAAGCAGCAGAAACAATATATAGTATACTTGTCCCTTGTTTATGAAAAGAACAGGATTCAGTTTCCCCTTCTATATTTCTCTTGCATAAAACACTACTCTTCTTCAATGTCAAACAATATGAATAGAGGGTGCTTTTGTATTCTTGCCAACAACTTTAGGATGTCATTTCTAATGTTTGAGAACCAGGTATAGAACCAATTACTAGCTCTGAATGTTTTAATCCCAAAATATAACACAATTTATACAGTAACTGAGGTGAATTTATAATAAGATCACATCTGTTGCTTCTCTGATTGTTGAGAAGTAGATCAGTCTCATCAGATGTGTATGAAGGGAACAGGAGTAGCGTGGTGTTCATGTCTGTTGTGCGTGTTGTATTCAAGCCTTACTGTTCAAATTTAACATGTGACTGCACTGTCACCAGGAGGTTAAGCCATCGTGTGAAGCTTTCACCTCATTAGTTTTGTTCGTGCGCCGTGTAAAATGTTGACTCTCAGGTTTTTTCCGTTGCTAAACCTTGACATTCTGAACTGAGGGGATTTAACGTGCCATCATATGTAATTACAGTAAACAATGCAAAAGCACCCACACAATATGAACACCTCATACTTTTTGGAAATAAAGAGCAGAATCATCCAGGTGACAAGTGCCAATTATCTTGCCACTTGAATGACAGAATCTTCTTGTGTTGACGCGTTTTTTTTTGTCTCCTGTTAAAGGACGCCGCATTCTTACCATCCAGGGCTCGAACTTGGGAGGCCAAGACAATAACAGCGTCGTGCTCGTGGGCAGGAAGGAATGTGTCACGGTGCAGTGGACGGCGATAAACATCACCTGTCTTCTCCCTGTGCTGCCGCCTGGCCTGTACAAGGTGCACGTACAGGTTGGAAATAATGGCTACCCCCAGACAAGGTGCAGCTACTGAGGAAGGCATTTCCACACGTAGAGATTTTGAAATACTCTCACATAGCATCACCAGCACATATTACCATAACATGTTGAGGTATGATCAATGTTTTCATGAGGAGAACTGACTTTAATTACTTCAAATGATTGACATTAATGACATTTTTAGAAATATAATAAGCTCCATAGTCCAATAGTCCAAGCTCTTTTCAAAGACTAAATTATTGCATCGAAGAGAAAGACATTGGTTACAAGTAAATATTCCTCCCACTTATTTTAACCTGGTTACTGAAAACAATAACTACTCCTCCACAGAGGTAAATGACCAGGGGAGATTTCTGAATTAAAATCATGGATCAGGAACTTTGTTAATCTTCCCCCCATAAAATCATCTGATCTATAATAGTAGATCTCTCACCTGTAGTAGTAGATGGGTTAGATACATACATTCAATTTTCTGCCTCTGCACCAGCGACAGCAAGTTTTTTTTTTTTGTCCGCCCCATTACTCTGAGCACAATATCTCAGTAATACCGAGATGCCATACTGTTCTGCAAAGACATTTCTAAATGTTATTCATTGCTGTAATTCATAAAAGGGGAGATCCAAGACCGTATTAACAGTAACCTGGCCACTAGGTGGTTATTCTAGCTTCCAGATAAATGTTACTCTCTCTCTCTCTCTCTATATATATATATATATATATACACACATACATACATACATACATACATATATATATATATATATATATATATCTCAGATGTTATATGATAATACCTCTTCTGGTGTTTTGATGATTGTGGTGGGGACACACTGTCGGACCAAAATCTACCTTAGGTGTTCAACTGTCTTCAGAAAAGTATAGTAGCAGTTAAATCCTCCTGACAAAATGTTTCCTGGTAATTATTTATGATAAATCATTCCCACTGATTATACACTTAAGGATGAATTAACAGAATTCAGCTATTAAAACAGATAAAATGATTCATCAGTTACGTTGTGAAGCAAGGAAACATGGCTCTTTTCTGTGTTTTTTGTTTCATAGTGACGGTGTAAATGGCACCATCGAATACATCCTGGAGTTTTACAGCATCTCCCCACTGTTTGGCTCTTTAATGGGAGGAACCAGACTCACTGTTTCTGGCTCCGGTTTCAGCAACAACGCCTCTGACAACAAAGTCTCAGTTGGTAAGCAACAGAAGGACCTGCAATTTAAAATAGACCACAGCAACAATCAACACCAACAGTGAATTCTGGTAGGATTTTATCAGTGGGGTTGGATATGAAAATCATGGTCGGGAGGAAACGTAGTGGGGCTGTCCGCTGGTGGTTATCTTCACTGATCTAACCACATGCAAATATGTAAGAGCAGTGCTATAGTGTAGCAGCATTAAGTTTTATGTATGATCTCATATATTTTGTGGCATGACAGGAGAAGCTGTGTGTGAAGTGAAGGCCGCCTCAGAGAATGAGCTGCAGTGTGTTGTGCAGTCGGAGGAGAAGACCCACATCGTGACCAACCAGGGATCCCACCGCAGTACGTTTACGTTTCGACCCTTTGTGCAGGTGTCACTTTGAATCTGAGAGGACTAAAAACTGAACACAACAGAATTAGGATCAATTTACTGCTGCGAGCAAGGAAGCTGTCACCTGTAGCTCAGATATGACTGCACCCAGAAACTGTTTCAAAAAAAGAAAGATTTCAAAACCTGTTTGACATGTGGTCTTCCATATTCAGCCATATTCAGAAAAGGATTTTGTGTCAGCCTGTCTGTGTGTGTGTGTGTGTGTGTGTGTGTGCTGCTTGTCTGGATACATTTCAGTCTAACTTTACATTTGTCTGCATGTTCCAGCCTATGGACAGGGATATGCATGGAGCCCGGCCTCACTCACAGTGTTTGTTGGAGACACAGTGATGTGGAGTTGGGAGGCACCGGCCTTCCAGAAAGTCGGATATCGGGTCTTTAGTGTTTCCAGCCCAAGTGGCACCGCTTACGAAGGGGGAGCATTCACCAGCGGAGAGACCAAAACTGCCAAAGGTAGATTACTGAGTCTAAACAGAAGATAAAGCGAGTCCTCGAATTTAGTACCCAAAACACTTCCTCCACTGTCACTGAGCTCCTCTTGAATTAAAAGAAAATTCCATCTTTAAAATGTTTTACACTGTAAGATATCGTCAGTTTGTGATAGAGAAAACTCTCCAAGAAGGAAACATAAAAACAGAACTGTGAGAAAAAAAATTAGTGATATATGTATAATAAATTCTCAGTTTGTTGCCACATCAGAATGTAAGTAGCATGTGTCTGTTGTAGCAGGTCAACGTGGAGCTAGTTTTTCTGTTTCTGTTTTTCTAGTTTTTCTGTTGTAACTGCGTTTAAACAGCAACTCAATTTGACTGCATTTATTCCATATGAATGTTTTAGTTTTTGCGTTTCTACATTAAACAAGATCTGTGACGCATGAGGAAATTGATGTTGAAAATATGTGAAAGGCAAATTCACACCATGTCCGAGTTTGCTCCTTAATCTGATGTGAGTCTCTCTCTCTCTCTCTGTCCCTCTCTTTATCGCTGCTCTCAGGGTTTTTCAGCTACCGTTTCACTGCTCCTGGTGTGTATTATTACAGCAGTGGCTACATAGACGACGCCAATGTCAAGCTGCTGCAGGGAGTCGTGAAAGTCCAGCTCCGGGAGGAGAAAAGCAGCAGGGTCTCCATCAGCGTGGGAGGAATGGAGGCCATATACGTGATGGGAGGTAAATGTTAAAAACACTCCAATAAATCTCACAAAGGAAATCAAAGCTTTTTATAACCCATCATAGCACAGGTATGATTAAATAAATCAAGTCAGTATAAATTAAGTTCATTTTTGAATATTTTTTAAATAGCCAAGAGTCCATTTCAAAATAAAAGACTCTTCCAAGTTTGCATGTGATCAAACATCTCCCCTTCAGGTTCACGTCGTGTTGCCAGAGCAGCTCCAGACTGTGTTGCCACCCCACAGTGCCACCAGACCAATGACACTTCGGACGGTATCTCCTTCAGCACCTCCGCCTGCTCCACCCCGACGGTCCACGCCATCTCTCCCAACCAGGGCTCTTACCACACAGTCATCCTCATCCAGGGCAGTGGCTTCAGTGACATCGCCTGCGCTCATGAGGTTAATGCAGAGACATGTTTTGGCAACAAGGATGTAGATTAGCTTATTAAAAGACATTTAAAGGAAGGGTATATGTACACACATTATTAACAGCATTGTTACACTAACTCTTCACTGAAATACAATGTTCAGTGCTATTTTATTAAGTATATAACTATCACACATATATCACACATATATATCATCATTTCAAGCTTATATCTGCGGGTCACACTGCTCCTCTCTGCTGTAGGTCACAGTGGGAGATCAGCCCTGTCAGGTGATCAACAGCTCTCACACTGAGATCACCTGCCAGCTCAGCCCCACCAGTGAACTTCCCGTCGGTGTCGCCCTCCCCGTAGCCGTCAAGATCAACAACCTGGGCAGTGCCATCATTGCTGTGCCAAATGAGCTCGGCCGCCGTTTCGTGGTTCTGCCTGTGGTCGACTCGGTCTCGCCTCCCATCGGCAGCGCCACCGGCCACACCAGGCTCCACATCCACGGCTCCGGCTTCTCTGAGGGACAAGTGACTGTAGCCGATGAGCGCTGTGCCTTCGCGTCAGTCAATTATACATACATCATGTGTGACACGTCTCCTTCTCAGCCTCGCTCTGGTGATGTCGTCTTCCACATGGGCAGGATCCAAAGCTCCTGTCACTCAAACTGCTCCTTTGTGTACTCCTCCTCCGTCACTCCCACGGTCGCCAGCATTTCCCCCGACACCATCACTGGACTCACCACTGTAAACATCTCAGGCTCTGGGTTTGGCAGTCGTGTGGATGACGTGGTAGTTTTCGCCAGCAGCATCCAGTTGGAAGTCACCGCCGTGACCAGCGGCAACATTTCGGTAACAGTCGGCGGCCTGCCTGCAGGCGAACACCCAGTCAAAGTGATCGTAAGAAGCAAAGGCCTTGCCTCCGGTCAAGTGACCCTGAACAGCAGCGCCCAGGCCGTCATGAACCCCAGCGTGGGCAGCCTGGCAGGAGGAACTCCTCTGGTCTTCACAGGAAACGGCTTCGCCCCGGGGAACACCAGCGTCATGATTGGTGACAAACAGTGCAAGATTGAGGAGGTGACTCCGAGTCTTCTTCGCTGCCTGACACCTCCTCACACCGAGGGGCTGGTGACTGTCAACATCTGGGTCTTCTCTGTGGGGTATCCTCCTCTGAACTTCAGCTACGCTGCAGCCCAGACTCCTGTCATCAGCTCCATCAGCCCCACCACCGGTAATTATGACCCTGCGCACCATGTGTTCAGAGCTACACTTGTTGACAGTGAGCACGGAGAAAACATCCTAATTACATTTCAGATAAGAAGCAGGTGTCTGAAAACTGGACAGAAAGAGAGTTAATTATGTTAATTATGATTGATTATACTTTTTAAATGCCTCATAAAAGCCTCACAAGTCACTTTCTGTAATTCATTTTCAGATTCAAATGAAGGCGACAACAATTTGTTACTTTGGAGTCCATACAAAAAAAAGTAGTACAATAGAAAATTATGTTAAGAGCCAATAAGAAACAAAACATACACTTGACTTGTGTTTTGTCTTTGTTGTTCAGTGTCACTCAGACTCATTCCTACATTTTGATAGTAAAGCCTAGATCCTTTTGAAGAGACCAGGATCATTACTCAAGAGCAGAGATTATTTTACTTTGAGTTTTTTATTCTGAGTTTCATGCACAAAAATGTGAGAGTTTGTTTTTAAGATACATTTCAGCTTCATGTAGCTCTACAGTAAAAACAATAAAACCACCATCAATAAGTAGCTTGATTCAAACCTGACCACACCCACACATCAGTGGATACAAAAGCAATTCAGCATCTTAGATAAACATCCATTCAGTCCTTTCTCTCATTAGCCTTTCTTCCACTCTTTATTTCCCACAGGGCCGAGCGGTTCAGCCGTCACTCTGACGGGTTCGGGATTTGGCTCCGACTCTCAGCTCATCTCCGTCACCATAAACCACGTCCCCTGTAATGTGTCCACGGTCTCCGACACACAGGTTCAGTGCGCTGCAGGAGACAACCCGGGGGGCGCTTACCCGGTCATGCTACATCACCGGGTCAAAGGTCACGCCCAGACAGATGTCATGTTCACGTATGAGCTGACTCTCAGCAGCGTTCGTCCCAACGAGGGTAAGAGACGCGGGCAGAGCTAAAACAATCCACCATTGGTCGTTTTTTGTTCTTGTTTAATATTTCACTGTCGGGTCACAATCATACAAATCATCCAGGAAAAATAATGAACTGAGAGGTGAAGAGATTAAATGACACTGACGAGGCAACTAAAAAAATAAAACCTCAGACCTTTATAGCTGCATTTAAGTTTAATTCACTTCTTAGAATTACTTTTAAAACTTTACTTTACTACCGATCGAAGGGCAATCTGTAATTTTGTTGTTTTTTATCTATAGTTTTTATCCATATATATACATATATATATATACACACACACACACACACATAGATATAGATATAAAAAACAGAATATAATCGGAAAAAGAGGAAAATAAAGTCCTTTTTTTACTCAACACAGCTTCTCAGCAGCTGCATTAGGTCTTTCCATGATGTTGACCAGAGGATCGTGAATGTTAATAAACTACACAGGGTATTTAAATAGAACCTGAAACACAAAGCACATTAATGTAGAACAGAGATTTCTAACAAAGTGCAGTAGATGTTCTGATGTTTGTCGCCATCATCATTATTTTGAAATGCTGTAGGTTTTTGTAGATTTTGTTCTGTTCTCTGATCTGTTCAGGCAGTTTTGGTGGTGGAGCTCTACTGTCCATCCAGGGCTCTGGGTTTGACCCACACAACTCCACCGTGACGATCTGTGGGGAGGAGTGTGACGTTCACAGAGAAATGTCGACGTCGACCCACCTGTACTGCCAGTCTCCATTCAACAACAGTGAGTTTAGTTTTACTCAACTTCTCCCTGATGATCCACTCAGGATCAAAACTGAGTCCTAGATCCACAAACTCAAATAAACAATAAAACAATAAGAGTCAGTCCTTTCTGTTGATCAGATTTACTGGTGTCCAGATTTCAGTTTCCCCTTGAAAGCTTGTATGAAATAAATTGTGATGAAATAAGATGGAGTAATAAAAACTTACTTTGTTAAAATGTTAAATGTTTTTGAATAATAATAATAATAAGTTCTGTCTCAAGCGTATTCAAATTGATTATGGAGAGAAACAGGCTTGATAAAGCCCATCGACAAGAAATTGTAATAATCTATATAATATACCAAAGGTATAATTTCTTCAGGGGAGGTGTAAAAATGATTTACTCATTAAATCTCTCAGTTTTCTCGGATTCTCTAAATGGACTCTCTAAATTGTTGATCGGTGGATTTTTTTGGGCTCCAGAATTTTTAGGGTCAAAATATGAAAGAATTTTTAAAATTTTTTTATTTACAGTTTTATCAATCAGAGATCAGGCTGTGAAGGACAGTGCTGCACTTCGTAGTGAGGAATGTCAAGATCCAAAGTTTGACCTTTGACCCTCCAGTAAAGGTTCAGTTAAAGTCAAGGACAGAAAGTTAAGGGCTGAGGGGCTTTTCTAGTTTTTCGCCGTGAAGAATGTGTTCCTACCTGTTTGGGATATTTTTGGTTCCAAACTCATTATAAATTCTCAGTCCTGTCAAACTTGAACTTTAAATGCACTAATGGAGACAGACTTTGTTGTGTGAGAATGTTGTCAGAACGTAAGCACAGCAGAAAATGACAGACACATCAGACAAGACAATGACTTGTCATGGGTGATGATAGAGCTTAGACTGGTTGTTATCTCCGTGCACGCATCTTAATTTTTCTCAACCTTTTGTTGCGGTGTCTGTCTGTCTGTCTGTCTGTCTGTCTGCCTGCCTGCGTCTGTCAGGCACTCAGTCGGAGCTGAGCTGCGTGGTTGCCGTCATTAACCAGCTGGATGCCGTCAACATATCAAGTGGCTTCACCTACAAATCTCAGCTGACTCCTGTGATCACTGAGGTTTCTCCTCGCAGAGGAGGCACCGCTGGAGGCACCCGGCTTACAATCACCGGCTCCGGTTTCAGGTGCAGGAAAGAAAAGTCTCCGCAGTGATGACTGATGACACAATGGAGAGACACACCCAGATTATGCTTCATTGGTTAAGAATTAAATACTCAACTTACATAACACAGTTCCTCTGGTTTCACAGGCTTCTTGCATCGGATTTAATGTGATTATATGAGGATTATATTATATATTACGTAATAATATAATATAATATAATATAATATAATATAATATAATATAATGAAATAAAATAATATAAAATAATACAGTATATTAGATTTTAAAGTTGAGTTATGTATATAGTATAGTGCATTATTATCTAAAGTGATGTCATGTTTTATTATCCTATATTAAATTATACTTAATTATACCAGATTATTTATTTTTGTTACTTTGCATTTTGATAGTATATGTGAAAGTGGATTAGTTTTAGTATTAGTATTATTACTATTATAGAATATGTTTTAAATTTAATTACGTTATTGGTATTTTAAATCAAATAACTGTATATTATAAAGTAAAGTTTTGGTATTATATTGCATATAATATATTATCATATAATATTATTATATGTATGTGACAATACAATGTATAATAATTCATCTATATAATCTGTCTTTTGGTTCATCAGTGAATTTAACTATTTGTTGGTAAATTTTGATCTTTTATTTCTCTTTTTCATCTCATCACGTTCACTCACTTTCTTCTCTCACAGCACAAACATGAATGAAGTCAACGTGACCATCGCAGGGTCTGTGTGTGATGTGCAGTCCACCAACAACACACACATCATCTGTGTGACAAACGCTCAAAGACAGTCACAGGAAACCAAAGTCAGAGTCAGCATCGGAGACCGAGGCATCGCCACGATGGTAAGACAGCACAGTCCGATCCCCTGAGCTTCACAGACGAAACAGCGTAACGTCTGCTTCATCTACACATCAGCGTACAGCACTTTTTCATCAGGTGTTTGTCTTTTTCTCCAGGACAACGCTGATTTCTTCTACATTGATGTGTGGTCGTCCAGATTCACGTGGGGTGGTCTGTCTCCACCTGAGAAGGGCTCGTTTGCCATCATCACCAAAGGCCAGACCATCCTGCTGGACACCAACACCCCTGTGCTGAAAATGCTGCTCATTCAAGGTACAAACGTCCCTTCATCATGGGCGTTTTTAGTGTATTTGTAATAAGTACGTAAGTTTTTTTAGATTTCAAATCAATGTCAGTATTTTTTTCCTTTCTTATTCTTATTCCCCTCTCCTTATTCTTCTTTTCTCATCTGATGGCATTTTAAAAATGAAAATTATTTTATTTTTAATCCTCTGATCTTGATTTTTATGACTTAGGAAAACATATTAAGAACAAACAATATTTGCTAAATTCTAACCTCACTTCATATAGTTGTAACTGCTCATGAAACATGAAACTTACTCACCACCAGTATTTAGTATTTAACTTGCCCTCTCTTTGAGCTCAGGAGGGACGTTGGTGTTTGATGAAGCAGACATCGAGCTTCAGGCAGAAAACATCCTGATCACAGACGGCGGGCGGCTCCAGATCGGCCAGGAGGGGGCGCCGTTCCAGCACAAAGCCATCATCACGCTTCATGGAAACCTGCGCTCACCTGAACTTCCTGTTTACGGAACCAAGACGCTGGCCGTCAGAGAGGGAGTGCTGGACCTCCATGGTACGAACACACACAAACTCATCTACACGAAGAAGGGTCATTTGTCAAATTGAAAAACGTTGCTCTAACTTTTGACATTTCGTCTGATTGAGTTCATCTGATATTTTGAGAAACACCTTTATTCACTGGGAGTTAGATGAGAATATTAATCTGTTTTGTTCAGATTAAACAAATAAGATATAACGTGTCAATTGGAGCGCTGCAGAGAGGCTGGTAAGATATTATATAAGCAAGATATTTAACTGCTGGCTCTGGTTTCTCAATGTGACAAATATCCTTTTCTTTAAGAACTGTAGCATGACTGAAGATATAACTATGAGGCTTTTTAAAGGAAAAACAAATGACAATTTACAAACTGGTAACATTTACTGCTGCAAATGAAGATCAAATAGGTTTGAATTAAAAAAGAGGTTAAAATATTCTTACTGTACTCGAAAAATCCTGAAGGTGTTTGGGACTAAGTGACGGACAGAAATTAGAGAGTTACTTTCAGATTAAACTGCCCATCACTTTATAAAGTAGTTTCTGTGAATGCTGCACATCAATACAGTGATAATTATCCTGCATCTTCTTTCACATCAGTAAGGACCTGATTACGTCCACCACTGAATTAGTCACCTCCTGTATATCATATATAAAAATAGACAATAATCAGAAAAATTAAATAGTTGTGACCCAAATATTCCAAAACCCCAGATTACATGTCATTATGTCACGTAATGGTGAGATGACAGAGTCATTTGAGTTTTGTGTCCTGCAGGGATGTTATTATTAGTGATACCTCACCTGCCCTCCTCAGGTGCATTGAGTCATTGTTGACAACCTGTTCCTCCAGGTATTCCTGTTCCTGTCCCCTGGACCCACTTGGCCCAGACGGCGACCAGCGGCTCTGCCACACTGACTCTGATGAAAGCGGTGACCTGGAGAGCTGGAGACGAAATTGTCATCGCCTCGACTGGCAACAGGTAGAACGAGTCTGGAAGACTCTTGCCTACTTTAAAATAGAATATAAGTATAAATATACAAATCTCACACCAGAACAATGTATGTGATCATATATTTATTCTGCAGCAGTTTATATTTTTTCTGACATAAAAAAAATTTTCAGAAGTCCCAGGTGGATGATTTCTCACAGTTTGGGCAGGTCTATCACATGTACTTTTATATATCCTATAGATTTACTCTCATAATACAGGATGTGGAGCTGCAGGTCAAAATCCAGCAATATTAATCCCATGTTTTTCCCATGTTTCCCATTTCTTTTCCAGGCACAGTCAGAGAGAGAACGAGGTGAGGAGGATTGCCACCGTGTCGTCCGATGGAAAGACTCTCACCTTGACTGAGCCACTGAAGTACACTCACCTCGGGGTGACCGTCACGCTGCCGGACGGTACGGTGTTCGAGGGCCGAGCGGAGGTGGGTCTCCTCACCAGGAACATCGTGGTGCGAGGTTCCCAACACCAAGAGTGGAACGACAAGATTGAAGCGTGTCCCGATGGCTTCAACACAGGTGCTGCACTGAGAGTTCTTCTGATTTTACATTTTACATTAAAAACTGTGTGATGAAGTGATGAATAAAGAGACAAAACCCTGCTGTCAAGTAAAATAACTACAAATTCAACTTTTCAATTTTTTTCATGAACTATTACTATTATAATTGTTTTAGGTGACACTGAAACATGAAAACTTAACTTTAACCTTTAACTTTAACCTTTCTTCACAATAAGTTAGGTTAATATTAAATATAATTAAAGCCAGAGCTGAATAAAACCAAGACAACCAGCAAATCACATTTTATCAACTGGAACAAGAAAAAAAAACAGTTTTTCCAAAAAAATTATATATGGTTGTTGACAAATTGTTTTAGCGCTACTTAAGGCACAAAATCGTGTATATGTATTGAATTGAATTGAATTGAATTTAAGCTTAAAAATAAAAGACCATTATTCAAGTTTAAATGTTTATTAAATGAAATTAACAATATGTGATTAACTATATTGGAAAATGTATGTTATAGACCTGATTGTTGCACTTTTCTACTTATTTTGAGATATTAAAAACATAACAGGCTCTATATTATCATGTTGGAGTAAGGAAGCAGCATTAACGCATTTCACTCTCTGTGCTGTAGGTGAATTTGCCACCCAGACCTGTTTCCAGGGAAGGTTTGGAGAGGAGGTCGGCAGTGATCAGTTTGGCGGCTGCATCATGTTCCACGCGCCCAGGCCCAATGAGAACCTCGCAATAGGCAGACTGGAATATGTTGAGGTGAAATGCTTGAAACTTCTTTACATGCACTAACTTGACCATAATAGTTTTCTTGATCTCACCCTCTTAGTCTTCTGTTCTGTGTTTACTCAAACTGAAATGATAAACTTCAAAGTCTTCCTGCACTTGTGCCACAGGTCTTCCACGCCGGACAGGCCTTTAGGCTGGGACGTTACCCCATCCACTGGCATCTGATGGGCAACATCGACTACAAGTCCTACGTGAGGGGTTGTGCGATCCATCAGACCTTCAACAGGGCTGTTACCATCCACAACACCCACCGGCTGCTGGTAGAGCACAACGTCATCTACGACATCATGGGTGGGGCCTTCTTCATTGAGGACGGCATAGAGACTGAGAACATCCTGCAGTACAACCTGGCTGTGTTTGTCAAACAAAGCACCAGCCTGCTGAACGATGACGTCACTCCCGCTGCCTACTGGGTCACCAATCCCAATAACATCATCCGCCACAACGCCGCTGCAGGGGGCACCCACTTCGGTTTCTGGTACCGCATGCACAAGCACCCTGATGGCCCGTCCTACGACCGAAACATCTGCCAGAAGAGGGTCCCCCTCGGTGAGTTTTACAACAACACCGTGCACTCTCAGGGCTGGTTCGGCCTTTGGATCTTTGCAGACTTTTTCCCCATGAAGAACGGTGGCTGCCGCTCCTCGACCCCCGAACCTGCCGTCTTCCACTCCCTCACCACCTGGAACTGCGAGAAGGGTGCTGAGTGGGTCAACGTGGGCGCCATCCAGTTCAACAGCTTTGTCATGGTCAACAATGAGAAAGCCGGCATTGAAGCCAAGCGCATCTTTCAGTGGGCCGTGTCTGGCTTCGGAGAGGACGGAGGGGCGACAGTGTCCAACAGCACCATCGTGGGCCACGTGGACGAGCTCGGACTGGGAAGCAACTACTGCACACGCCTCGGTGTCATCACGCCGTTTGACGACGGCATGAGCATCCTTAACACCAAGTTCCTCAACTTCAACCGTGGCTCCTGTGCTGCCATCGGGGTAACCACAATCGACGGGACATGCGGGGATCGGTGCGGCGGCTGGGCGGTCAGGTTTAGTGGCATCCAGTACGTGAACTCACCTAACAAGGCCAAGTTCAGGTGGGAGCATGAGGTGCAGCTGGTGGACACTGATGGCTCACTCACAGGTAATAATTAAGGAATTGCACATAATTATCATATTGATGTTCAGCCTGTCTTTTAATATTTAACTCAAAATTAGCTCAAAAAGCTTTAGTAATTTTAAGTTTCTGAAGATTTTTAGCTAAAGTTACTGAAACAGGAGGAAAAAGTGCTTTTGTTAGGGACTAATTTCAGTGGTGGATTAATACACATTTGGTGCTACAGTCACCACATCCTCATGACAAATTACCTTACACACTGTTCAGTTCTTATCCTGATCCCTGGCGCCTTAGTTATATCACCAAACAGAAACCATGACAGGCATCATCATAACAGTCAGGTTAATGCATCTCAGGTAGGTTTATCCTCCATTCTTGCGTCTGACTAAACTCTGGTTGTTTTCAGGCAACATCAATCATAAAGTCGTGCCTATGAGCGCCCTCCTGGATCCCGACCACTGCTCTGAGAGTGCTGAGTGGAGCTTGGGTTTCCCCGGAGCCGTGTGCGACCACACAGTCGACTTCCACCGACTGTCGTTCAACAATCCCTCACCTGCCTCTCTGGAGGCCAAGGACGTCATACTGACAAACTCTCATGGTATTAAAACACACAGACTTATTTCAAATCTCAGTTTGTTGCAAAAGCAGCAGTTACTTACATTATGTGTGACTTCTGTTGACCTCTGCTGGTGATTAGTGGGAATTGCAGTAGATTTATCAAACACTCATCAGAGAGATCTGACTGTTTAACATGTTTTTAAATTTACAGGCACCAGTGTGGTCCCCTTTTTGAAGAAGAGGATGACTCATAAGCTTGGCTGGATGGCCCTGCTGCCCTCTGACCAAACATACAACTGGTACTTCAACGATATGGATCATGTTACCAACATCACTTACCGTGCAAAGTTCTATGGCTTCAAGGTAATGAAACTAATGATTTATACACATATATAATATATGAAATAGAATATTATTTAAGTATAATTTCACATTTCTGCCTATTTGCACTGATGTTTCCTCTCATATGTTTCCCTGCAGTCAGATCAGTTTGTGATCATCAACCACAACTTCACCCAGAGTCCAGACAGGTTCCGTATAATCGACGAGAGGAACGGCTCATCGGTGCCGCTCAGCTACAGGGGAAACAATAATGGAGACTGGTACTTCGACAAGAGCTCCAACGACCTCTACTACATCGGTTAGACACACACTAACGTGGATCTATTGATTGTAGATCAGTTAATCATGTGAGACCATAATTAAGCAATAATTCACTGATTGCAGCTTCTCACATGTGAGGATTTGCTGTTGCTTTCACAATTCTTTTTACTTTTTATCAGCCGAAAAATCATAAGTTTCAATCCTTCGAAGAGACACTCACTTATTTGGTTATTGACTTTTATATGATGAGTATAAATATTGGGTGATATAATCTGTGTATTTGTCTGTAAAGAGAGTAAAGTGGTTTATATATTCAACATTTTATGCCTGTGGTCCTTGCAAAAAATCTCAAAGAAGCTCAAACAGTATTCAAGACTTTACTGTATATGGTACATTAAAAATTAGCATTAACTCAAATCACAGCTGCTATATTACTATGTTTTAATTATAATTATTAGTGTTATTGGCTCAAATCTGTTTTTAATCGAACATTAGGATCTGAATTCATGTGCTTTGCCTCGTGATGATTTCTACCTGGACATTATAGTTTCTTTATTTAGTAAAACCTTCAGTGATCAATGCATCTTGACTTTGTTCTGTTCCCTCAGTGTCTGGGAAGACAAACCAGCGCAGGCGCCGTGACAGCGTTGACCGCTCCATGATTGACGCCACGGTAAACTTTAGGGTCTACCGCTGCTTCTTCCCCAACTGCATCCCGCCGCCTCCACCACCTCCAGCTACACTTGCCCCTGTACCCAACCAGCGGCCTGACAACTTCATGTATGTTTCAGTGATTTTGCCTCATCAGCACTGATGGTTTGAAGTGATCTACTCTGACTCTGCTTTGGTCTTTCTGATGCTAAAATGTCCCGTCTTTGCGTGCTTCTCTCCAGCTGGTGGTCTAATGCCTCTTTCTGGGAGGGTTCAGCTGAAAATAACTTCACCGCACCAACAGAGGGAGCTGATGTGGTCATCCCATCAGGTAATATCCAGGGGAAAACAAAGGACAACCTCTAATGTGGAGTTTTTTGGGGTTTTTTTGCTTTGTTCTCCAGAGCTGCTACATGTCAGAAGTATGATTTTGTCATGATTTCTTTCACTGAGACGAATGACGATATGATGAAGTGTAAATAATCTCTGAGTGTGTGACAGAATTGGACAGATATGGACAATAGAGGAAATAGGTCTGCACAATTTGCAAAAAAAATAAATAAAATTATGACTCCGAAATGCGATATTGATTTCAGTTGGAATAGTGTTTCATTTTCACTGGAAAATATATAAAAATAATGATATGATTTTTGTTGGGTCTTGTACCAAACAAACATTTCTTTATGTCTGGATAATGATTTGTAGCTGTGACGTATCTATAGCAGCTCCTGTGATGTGGATACTGCACTTAACCATATTGCGATTTTGATTATATGTCGATTAATTGTGCAGAAATAAAAGGAAATCAGTTTTAGCCCAATCTCACGGCTTCATACCCTGACTGCAACGCCTCTGTCGACCACAGGGATGTGGGTTGTTTTGGACAGTGACACCCCTCCTCTCAACAAGCTGACGGTTATTGGAGTTCTTGAGATCCCCGACAAGACGAACAGTTCGACCACGAGAACGGCTCGATCTGCACCGGAGAACAACACCGTGGTGATAGACGCCGTCTACATCTCCATCCAGGTCAGTGCGACCGATCACCTGTGCAGCCTCCACGATCAGCCACCTTAAAATCAGTCATTGCATTAATAGTGTTTATCATTCAATGAATCACCAACTACTTTGATCATCTATCAAGCATTTCTGTTACAATGAAAAACATTTCATAAATCAAACCATTTATCAATGTTTGAGCAATTTCTTAAATAAGCAATTGATTGTGTGATTTGTGTATCTAATGTGCAAGTCGTCCAGTTGTCAGTTTTCTTGTCAGTTAGTGTCAGTTCACTGCTCGACATTAGACAACGTGAACATGCAGCCAGTTCATGAAGCTGTTTACATTTGGAGCTTTTCAGACTGAGTTCGATGTCTCAGTAGCAGCAACAGAAGCTACGAAAAAGGATAAAGGAGAGAGTCGCATCTGCAACAAAATCAATCGAGTCAACAGATGTTTCAGGGTCGGTGCAGTGTGTGTTCAGTGGCTTGATGCCTCCTGCTGCTGTTTCAGGGCGGACGGCTGATTGCAGGATGGAAGGACGAGCCCTTCAAACGTCAGCTGCACATCAAGCTGAGAGGGAACCACCGCACCCCAGACTGGCCTCTGCCCAACGGACCCAACCAGGGATCCAAAGTCCTGGGTAAGAAAACAGCACCTGCCACACACACATTTATATAATTACACTTTAAATGCTTATTTTTTCCATTTCTTAAATAGCAAATAACAGAACGGAAAAAAAGTTAGGACATATTTGTGTTAATACCTTCATAGTATGTAGAAATTTCTTTTTCCTTCCATTGTCTTGTTCATTTAAATAATCATTATTTTGAATATTTACTTTCTCTCTCCTCAATACTGTCCTATCTCCTCAATACTGTCCTGCCTCCTATTCAAATCCCTTCAAATATGTTAATGAGATCATTAAAAATATATCATTATATTATTATATTATATATAGAGAGTTTGTGATATTTTAATATAAACTAATAATAATATAAACATAAAGATGATTGTACTGTTGTTTCTTAGTAATTTTGAAATTTCTGTTTGAAATTTTATTTTTTTGTGTTAATATTAAATGATGCCATAAAATAAACCTCCCCAGTCCAGAGGGTTGTACATTAGACAGTGTGGTGTCTCATGTTTCAGAGCTAACTGTGTTTTTTTTTTTTTGGATGTCAGGTGTGTTTGGTACACTGGAGCTGTACGGGCAACCTCACAACGTCTACCACACCAAACTCGCCGCCACTGCTGAGGCCGGCTCCAACGCGCTGACCCTGGCGCAGTCCGTCGACTGGCAGGTGTGTGTGGTTTCACTGTCACTCTCTGGTCCGACGTCACCGACCAGCGTCACAGTTACTCCTGGTCTTCAGAGCGAGCAGCGGTTTCTTTTTCTTCACGTGTGCATCTGTGTTTGTTCCGTGAGCAGGTTGGAGACGAGGTCGTCATCTCCACCACCGGCTACAGCGCCTGGGAGACAGAAAAACGTCAGATCACCGCCGTGTCAGCAGACGGCCGCATCCTGACCCTGAACCGGCCTTTGACCTATACTCACATCGGTCAGCTCAACATCATGTCTCTCAACCTGTCTTCACAACTACTTTATAAAAACATTTACAATTCATTTCAGTGTTGTCAGTGGTTAATTGATATGTCTTAGATTCAATTAGGACAATCACTTCAATTAAGAATCAATCACCGACTTTTAAATCAAATGCTCTTCAATCAATGTTCTTCTAGTGAAGTAGTGGGTATATGTGAGTTTCTCTGCTTTTCTGACTGTGATGAGTCTGATTTACAGATTTAGTCTTTTATTATATTCCCCTGAAACAAGCTGAAGAGTTTGTAGAGTTGATTTCGAAAGTGTCTCAGTGTCAAACACTAACGTACTGATCTTTGTGTCTCTGCCCAGGTGAGACTCACTCAGTCTCAGGAACATCTCTCTCCTACACTCTGGCCGCTGACGTCGGCCTCCTGACCAGGAACATCAGGATCATGGGTCAGGAATACCCAGATATGATGAAGGAGTCGTTTGGAGCCAGACTGTTGGTTGGCTCCTACTCCTGGGCTGGAATCGACTATAAAGGTGGGTCCAACTTTTTAGCCAAATCTTTCTCTTGTTTGTCTGTATCCTTTAATATTTATTTAAAATTATTATTTAAAAATTTGCTTTAAAACCATTCAGCACATTTTATATTATGGCTTGAGATCACTGTTTAATTCCTACTATTTATAGCTATAACACTCTTTTGTCTTTTTATATTGTTTAAGTCTTTGTTGTAAATATATTCAGCCTGTGTGTGGCTGCACTTCCACTGTCCCTGATTTTGTGAAGCTCGTTAAACACGTCACTGATGTTTACCTCCTCAAGGCAAAGCCCAGATCAGGAACGTGGAGTTCTTCCACTCGGGTCAGGAAGGCTGGACCGACGACACCGACCCTCGCTACTCTGTGGCCTTCCTTAACCTGGGAGAGGTACAGCAGCGCACACGCATATATTTTAATTGATATTCAGTTACATTAATATTCACTCAAGCTGATAATTGTAGGTATAACTACAATATAAGCAACAGTAATGTCTTTGTTTAAGAGTTTATATATATATTGATTTCAGAAAAGTAATTTTATGAAGTTTCTCCATCCAAACAATGAAAAATAGTAAATGATTCACGCAATATAAAAAAAAAACTAATTTATTTTCTTCTCCATCTGCGTCAAAAATGTATCTTTTACAACAGGTAGCAGAAATTGACCACCAGGTGTCGCCATTGTTCAAGCCTGTTTCAGCAGAGTTTACTGTGGAGACAGTTAAAGAAAAATGAACGTTGTTACTTCCTGTGTTTAAAGGTTTCAGGAGAAGACTCATACATTCAAGGCTGCGCCTTCCATGATGGTTTCTCTCCGGCCATCGGCGTCTTCGGGACAGAAGGGCTAAAGGTTGACGATAACGTCGTCCACCACACTGTGGGAGAAGGTAAACGTCGTCCTGCTCATGACCATCTTTATCTCAGAAAACACCTTTCTCTATAGAACAGCCCAGAGTTTGTTGGACCTAAAGTCGTCAGAGGCTTTTTAATACATTAAACAACGCGTGGGTGTTTGCAGGGATCAGAATCTGGGGCGACAAGATAACACTGAGGAGGAACCTGGTGATGATGTCGCTGTGGCCCGGGTCGTACCAGGACAGAGAGGAGCCATTCAACTTCGCCTGGAACGCCGCCATCGAGGTCCGTCCTCTCAAAATATAAGAAAAAACTCTCCTGCTTTAAAAGGTGTTTCTGCCTTAATGACCTGTCCTGTTTCTCTGCAACATCAGGTCAACGAGGGGACAAATGTGGTGCTGCAGCACAACATCGTGGCAGGTTATGAGCGAGTGGCGTATCGCATCGATGGTGAACCGTGCCCAGGTGACACCGCACAGATGTTTTTAACCAAAATGAGATGGGAATCAGTTCCTCTGTAACGTCTGTTTCTAATAGAGCAGGAAAAATCATAATATATTTATTCTGCCGCAGGTTATTTGAACGAAAATGAGAACTGGGTTCATAACGAGGCTCACGGCGGTCTGTACGGGATTTACCTGAACAAAGACGGTCTGCCCGGCTGCAGCTTGATCCAGAGCTTCCTCCTCTGGAGGAGCTTCGACTACGGCATCTACTTCCAGGTAGTAAATAAAATAAATTCATTCATTCGTTTTTGATCCATCCACAAGGCAAAGGTAAAAGTCTGATCTTTTACCCACTTACAACAAGAGAGAATAGGAATATGGAGAAAGTTGAGACGTCTGTAAAAGAGTTTTAAGTCTTTGATTACTTTTAAATCGAAGATGAATTTGGTGGATGTTGTCATTGTAATGTGAGTCAGTTCGACTGCCAATGTTTGCATTTCACTTTTGCTGTAAAAAAATCCAAAGCTTATTCTGTCTGTGCTCTTGATGCTCTAATTCGTGTTCTGAATTGTTGAAAACCTTTCTCTGAAAACTCTGCTCTTATCAGTAAAAAATGATTTAAATGAAGTGAAAGAAATTACAACAGATCCAGCATCCTCATCTTCATGCTCTTCCTCTCGCCCTCACAGACCATCACGAACGTCATTGTTTCCAACGTGACCCTGGTGGACAACGGGATGGGTGTCATGCCGCTCATCTACGCTCCTCCCTCCGTCTCCCACGCATACGCCGACAAACCTGTTCACATCCAGGTGAGAAGGTTTATTTTGATTCACTGATTCTTTGTTCATGCGATTTATCTTCCCGTGCATCACTTTAATGACTTTATGACTAGATGTCAAGTCCCTCATGCTCATCCTTTCCCAGAATGCCTTGATCGTTGGCAGCAGCCCGAACTTCAACTGTTCAGACACTTTGCCCACCAGCGACTTTAACATTGCCAACAGTGACCTCCATCGGGCCCCGAGACCTCCCACAGGTGCAGTATGACATTTCACTGCTGCTGAATGAAGCTGATTCATGTTTTAATTTAGGGATGTGTCGGTTTTAACCTGAAAATACAGTTTATAGTCTTTGAAAGGAAGAGGATTTTATTTTTCCTTCTGTAAAATCATCCTGATGCATCAGTTTGCTTCAGTTCAGGTTTATGCAAAATGACACCTGGACATTTTGACTTTCACTTAAAAGTGTAGGACCTAATCAGAAAACCTTTTTTTTTAAACTTAAATACACCATAAAAATACAGGTTTTTTAAACTCCTTCCTTTGTGGTTCTGTTTCACTCTGCACAGGTGGTAGATCTGGACTCTGCTGGCCCACTTTCGGATCTTCACACAACAAAGCTCCTCTTAAGGCCCATCATGTCAACAACAACTACAACGCCATTAAAGGACTGATGACAGTCAAAGGTGAGCTCAGGCTCAAGCTGCTGCACTGATCTTTTGCCTTCAACAACTCTTCTCACATCTTCTTCCTCATCTGTTTTTGCTCTTTTACAGACACAACGTTTGTCGGTTTCAGAAACGTCTGCTCCAGCGAGACCAACTTCATGTTCATGACCAACCCGCTGAACGAGGACCTGCAGCACCCTGTGCAGGTTTCAGGCATAAAGATGATCGACAGCACGGAGTACGCTCAGATCTTCATTCACAGGCCTGATGTGAGGTAAGCACAGGGACGGACGCCAGCCTTACAAAATCTCAGATGGGCCTCAGACAGAAAGAAAAAAATATGTCCCTGGGAACTGAGAAATTTAAAGAATGTCTAAAGTCTAAAGTCTAGAAAGTCTAACATAGCAACACCAGAAATCCTTTAAAAAAAGGATTTTATTTAAGCCTTTAAAAAGTTAAAGAGTCGTCTCAGGTTCATCTGATTTACCGTAAAGTATTTTTACATCAAAGCAACTGTTTTACATTCAGACTGAGAGTTTATTTGTAGGATAGAAAACATTTAATAATTTAATATAAACATCTCTGCCTCAGTAAAGCGAACCCCTCTGACTGCGTGGACATGGACTGCGATGCCAAGAAGAAGAGCTTGCTGAAGGACTTGGACGGGTCGTTCCTGGGTGCCGTGGGAGCCGTGGTGCCTCAGTCCGAATATGAATGGGGAGGTGATCCCAGAAGGGGACTGGGTGACTACCGCATCCCCAAAGTCATGCTCACGTTCCCCAACAGCAGCCGCATCCCTGTGAACCAGATCGCTCCAAACAAAGGTAACAAGACCAGCGGAGGGTTTGCTTCATCTGTGGGTGGTCATAATGTTTTGGCTCACCAGTGTATTGTACTGTCCTGTGTGACCGTCTGCTGGGAGACGTATCAGAACATGAACCAGTTTCCAAAATGCTGTGTTGCTTCATTCCTCTTCAGGTGTGATAAGGAAAAACTGCACGTACGTGAGTTCGTGGCAGAGCTACAAGTGTTTCGGGTTGAACTACAGGATGCTGGTGATTGAGAGTCTTGACTCTGACACAGAGACCAGACGTCTGTCACCCGTCGCTGTGCTTGGAGACGGCTTCGTGGATCTCATCAACGGTTGGACGAGTTCTGCTGATCTGATTCGGTTTGAAATCAGTGAGTTAAAACGGGAAGAAAGTGCCTTTAATTGATTTGTGTGTCTTTGTTTCCAGGCCCTCAGGATCAGGGTTGGTGTTCTGGCTACACCTGTCAGAAGAGAGTATCTCTCTTCCACAGCATCGTGGCCACCGGTCGCTCCTTCGACGTCTTCTTCACCAGCGTCAGCCCTCAGAAACTTCGCCTCATGATGCTCAACGCTGATCCATCTGAGGTCAGCGCAAAACTTTTTCTAAACAACAACAACAATCTCATCACGGGACAGTTTTCACTAAGCTGCCTTTTGTTCTTTCATTGGTGCAGAGCATCGTGGTGTCAGTCTTCTACTCCAACCCTCAGCGGCTGGATGTGTATGTCGACAACAAGCTTGTGGCTCCGACGAACGCTGAGTGGAACGCTGACGAAACTGACTACACCCTGAAGAAGCCCAGCTATGCAGGTACGAATACTTCACACACACAAACCCAGACACACACATGACATTTATTTACCTACAAACGTTTCAGTCACATTATTGTCTTAACTGGTTTATGGGCAAACGTAAACGTAAAAGTTCCTCAGATGAAAAACAGTGCAAACAAATATACAATCTCATCATCAATTTACTATTTTTATTTTTGCAATTAACTAGTCCCATTAAGCTAAACTAAAATGAGTTGTTTTATACACTTTTGCACAATTTAAAATACACAAAAATTATGCAAAAACTATTTATATAAAGCCTCCAATGTAGAAATATCACAAAATGATAAAAATACAAAATGATGACTTAAAATATGTACAATGAAAAAGATAATCAATATGAAATAAAACATTCAACAAACAGCACTTAAATGGTCTTTTTAGAGAAATGGATTTTTCCTACTTTATTGTAAGCACCTGAATACATCATCAAGTTTCTTGTAGGATGCCAGGTTTTTAATTTCATTGAGTCTGTATGTGATAGCGATAAAAACATGAGGATACAAGAAGAACATTTTACATTTTTATTTTATTTTCTGTTTTTCTTTATTTGATTTCTTCAGGTCAATTCGTGCCGCAGCTGAACGCCACTTTGGGCACCAACTACTTTGACCAGGACTACAAGATGCTAAAGGTCTTAGTGAGAGGCTCCAAACCAGCGGAGATCCGAACCTCCCCGGTTCTCGTTCTCGCCTTCGACCTGCCTGCCATGACTGAGGAGGAGTTCTTCGGGGACAATCTGGTCCAGAACCTCGCTACGTTCCTCAAAGTTCCTCCAAGCATGATCCGAGTCACCAAGATCATCCGGGAGGATGGAGGCGCGCGGCGCAGGAAGAGATCAGCTGGCCTGACGGTGGAGGTGGAGATCAAGAAACCTCCGGTCCAGCAAACCAACAACAGCACCAACGGTCAGTGGGGACAGTTTCTGTACTGACTTTTACACTGAAGAATAAAAATGAAAATCACAGCAGGATATTTGTGACATCTCTCTGTGTCCTGTATCTTCTCAGATGAGGAAGACTTTACACTGTTGAAGAACATCGCTGATGATCTAGGTCAGGCAGCAGTTTCCGGAAACCTCAGTCAGTCCATCGGCTTCAACGTCTCCTCGATGGGGATCATCCCGCCCCCTCCTCCTTCATCTGACCCCACTTGGAATGAGGTGAAGCTCAAGGCTGAATCATAACAAACAGACACAATAAAAAAAAAATCCCTGAAGCAAACCTCTGTCAGTTCTACGTGGTTTGTGCTCATCGCGGTTTTCTGCTTCCAATCTCAGGTGGCCACAGAGGAAGTGACGCGGGAGGAGCCCAAAGTGAGTTTTGTGTCCAGCGTTGACAGCCTGCTGCTGATGGTGGAGCCGATCGCCGGGGAGTTCGTGGGTCCTCTGTACCAGCAGCCTAGTCTGATGGCGGTGGATGAGCGGGTGAGGCACTGCTACACCTTCAAACTGATCGTGTGCTTTTAATCCAGCGAGAGATGATGTTCCTCTGCTGTTGTATGAGGTTAAAACGTTGATTTGGGGAGTTTTTGGTTTATCGGAGGAACCAGGAGAGATTAATAAGAGGAGAAATTTACATGAAATTTATTGTGAACTGAAGGAATAGAATTTGGAAGAAGTGAATTTAAGGCTTTCTCATTAGAGGAATCATCCCCCTGAGCCTTGACTCTGGTGGTGGAGGGGGAAACTTGTGATCGGATGGGTTGATTGGAGATTTTGTGTCGGGTGGAGGTGGATCACAGAATGAGCATCGTGCTGAAATGAGACAATTTAAAAGTTTGACAGCTTATGACTGATTGGACACTAAGTCAGGTTGTACATACATACAAAACGGTGCTTGACTGAGCTGAAGTTCATAACTGAAGGGAAACCTACAGAAAAGAGCAGTGTTGTGATCCTTATTGTAGAATAGAGCTATAGAAAAGTATAGGACACATACACAGTAAAGATTTGCGTCAGGGTTGTTCGCTGTGTGGAGGAACTGACCTGTGCTGTCGTCTGCAGGGTGACTGTGTCTCTGTGGGAGTGACCACTCTCACCGTCACAGCCAACCTGAAGGACGCAAGTGGAAACCCTGCAGACGGACTTGAAGGAAACAGCACCATCCTGTTCAGCACCTGTTGGGCCAATTTCACCGACCTGTCCATTCTCAACAGCGGTACGTCTGCAGCCTCATCCCTAAAACCATCCTTAAAACCGGTCCTACCAACCGCCAGAAACAAACGGGCCTGTTTCCGATGAAGCTGGCGTTGGAAAGTTTAAAGTTCGGGTGTCACACTCGCTCGTTGCTCTGTCTTTCATTGAGTTCACAATGTGTGGCGAGAGGTGCAGCTAGAAATGTTTGCAACAATAAATACATGAGAAACAACATAAATAGACAAAACAGTTAAGCAAAGAGTTAAGATGCATAAACAGGGTTTTTTCCAGAACTTTATTCTTCCCTGAGAGGAAATTTAGGCAAATAGTTGATTAACTGATTGTTTTACTGACAGAGAAATTATTGGCAGCAACTTTTGATAATTGATTATTGGAAAAAAAAAAGGTGAAGTATTGTCTGATTTCAGCTGTGATATGAGGATTTTGTTTTTAAGTTTTTAAGCTATTTGAATAATAAGCACTTTTTTATATTTCACAAGCCAAACAATTAATCATTTACTCAAACAAATAATTGGAAGATAACTCAATAATGAAAGTAACAAGAGGCTGAATAGACATTTTGTTGCGCTTAACAAAGTATATGTTTAAATTCTTTATATTTGACATGTTAAAAGATCAAAACGTTAATAATCAGAAAGTTTATTATTATTTATTATCGTTAATTGCAGCTGCTGTTTCATACATTTTTAGTTTTTATGATTCCCTCCAGTGCAAATAGACATGTTCATGTGAAATCTAACATCCGACAATGACAGATATATTTCTGATTTAACATTGTATAACACCGCGATCATCGCTTCTCTCCCTGCAGGTGAGAACCTGACGATGGTCTTCACGCTGAAGGAGTGGGGCGCAAAGTCACGAGCCTTCACCGTCAAAAACACTCCGACCACCGAGCCCCCGCTGACCAGCAGCAACGCCACCGTCCCAACCAATGTCACATCCACCACCACGTCCACCTCCACCACAACCGTACAGTCCACCACCGACGACAGCATCTTCAGCTCCAGCGGCGCCGTGACCGCCGGCAGCCTGTGTCTGGTCAGCGTCATCTACGCTGTGGCCTGCTGCTCTGACGGGATCCCCATATGTTAGACAGATGTGTAACAGCTGCTCAGCCGACGGTTTTATGAAGGATACCTCAGCGTTTACTCACGTTAACATGAACAAGTCTGGAAGTAAAACAAAACTCCTCCTATTATCCATGTGTTCTGCTCCTTTTCTCTTTTTTTATCACATTTTTATTAAGATTCAAACTAAATTATTGGGGTGGTGTCACACATTTGAGTCACAGAAACCAGGGAGTGAATTAATTTAAGTTACTTGAAATTTAAAAAATCTATAAACATATAAAACCATCTCCCTTCATCACTGTCTCTTTCGTTTTATTATGTATAAATGTGATTGTACCTCAGGTGTAAGATCCATATAGATTTTCTATTTAAAAAAAAAAAAAAAAAAAGCTGAACAATAGAGCTGAACTTGAATCTCTCACAAGTTGAAGTAAAACGTGATTTTTGTATTTATCTGTTCTCTTTTCAATAAATTCTATTTTCCATTGTTAAATGGCTCTTCTGTGTCTGTTTTTGTGTTGATGGAGTTAATTGTTTTTTAATGGCGGTGAAGACTCTGTCCATGGTGCTGAAGGCTGCTCTTCCTCCTCTGAGCTTCACTAGAGGGCGGGAGACACCGCGGCGACGCAGCAGCTGCGGGATGTTGGAGCTCATGTTGGACCAGAGCGAGACTTTCTGAAAACTCAGAACATTTCACAGCCGTAATTTTGTGTTTTGTTTTTGTTTTTGTTTTTCTTGCTGTTGTTTTTTTTTTTGTTTTGTTTTGTTTGTTTGTTTTGTGTTTGTTGCTTTTGTGCTTGAACCCAAAAGTGAGCGTCCGCAAACGCACCAGAGGTCGAGGCGCATCTCTTTCAGCGCACACATCTGCCTTCCCCAGGAGGAGGAGGAGGAGGAGGAGGAGGTGACGGCCGACAGAGGAACAATTAGTTTTACAGCCTTAATTCGCGCCCTCCATTTAGCCTCAGCGATAACAGCACAATGTGGGCGTGTTCTGCCCCCCCTCCCCTTTTTTTTTTAAACTTTGCGCCGCCTGTCCTCCGGAGCTGTGCGCACTTTGCGGAGCTGCCTCCTTCTGCAGCGGTGGATGCAGAGTTCAGCTCCGGCCTTGCCCGTGGTCCCCAGGCCACAGAGGATGGATCTCCACCACTTCGCTTTGCTCTGCGGGGCTCTGCTGCTCGTCTGGGACACCCCCCGCTGTCAGGCCCTCGCTATCTCCCCCCCGAAGAGCAGCAAGGTGGCGAAGATTTTTGACGGACAGGAGGCGTCGAAATACTTCAAGGAGTTTTACGCGCCAGCTTCCATCGACAGAAACAGTAAAGCGACGTCCAAAGACTCAATAGAGCCTCATGACTACATGCTGTCTATATACAAGACCTTCTCCACGGCAGAGAAACTGGGGCTCAACGCCAGTTTCTTTCGCTCCTCAAAAGCTGCAAACACCATTGCGAGTTTTGTGGACGGGGGACAAGGTATGTGCAGCTCTACTGCACGTGTGTGTGTGTCTGTGTGAGTGTGTGTGCATGCAGGACTGACTGAGCACCCATGAGTCATAGTTTGTCTCAGATTAATTCAGTGCAGACAGTAGAGGGGTTTTTCCTGTCACATCTCTGTGGTATGCACATCATCTCCGTGAGAATGCGTCTGACCCTGCTGTTTTAATGCTTTCCACAGATGACCTCCCACTCTCCCCTCTGAGGAGGCAGCAGTATCTGTTCGACGTCTCAACCCTCTCCGAAAAAGCAGAGGTGCTGGGAGCCGAGCTCAGGATATACACCAAAGTGTCTGGGAATTTCAGGATATCTGAGACAGAGCCCGTCGACATCCAGCTCCTCTCCTGCCACGACCAGCAGCTGCTCGACTCCAAAACGCTGGACCTGCAGGATTCCCACAGGCCGAAGTGGGAGGTGTTGGATGTGTGGGAAATTTTCAAAGAGCGGCAGCACCTGAGCCAAGGGAAGCCCTTCTGCCTGGAGCTCAGGGCCATGCTGGACAACCCCGAGAGGGAGCTGGACCTGCACCTCCTGGGCTTGCACAGACACGGCAGGCCTCAGCAGAAGAAAGCCATCCTAGTGGTCTTCACTAGGTCTAAGAAGAGGCAGACTCTCTTCAGTGAGAGGCGAGAAGGGAGGGCGTTGCTGGGCCTTGAGAGGAAGGCCAGAGAGAGGGGGCCTGGCATCAAAGCCAGCAGGAGGAGGAGGACGGCAGCGTCCAAAACCCGCCACGGGAAGAGACACGGCAAAAAGTCCAAATCCAGGTGCAGCAAGAAACCCCTGCACGTCAACTTCAGAGATCTGGGCTGGGACGACTGGATCATCGCCCCGCTGGATTACGAGGCGTACCACTGCGAGGGCGTGTGCGACTTCCCCCTCCGCTCCCACCTGGAGCCCACCAACCACGCCATCATCCAGACTCTGATGAATTCAATGAACCCCAGCAACATGCCACCCAGCTGCTGCGCCCCCTCCAAGCTCAGCCCCATCAGCATCCTCTACATCGACTCAGGAAACAATGTGGTGTATAAGCAGTACGAGGACATGGTGGTGGAGTCTTGTGGCTGTAGGTAGTGGAGCTGGCAGGTGTGGTGGTTTACTTTGACCTCTGTCTTGTCCAGCAGGCTCTCCGGTCTGCACCTGAAATAAGCAGAACTTACTTGGTTTATTTAGCAAGATGGAGGCCAGAAAAAAACACCAATGCACCCGACACAGTCACGTTTAATACCTCAAACATTTGTTTTCTTGCTCGTTTTCTGTATGTTCCTGTCTAGAGGAAGCACATCTGGTGGCCTTAAACTCTGCAGTGCCTGAAAAGTCACAATCAGATTAAACTATATTTACTATAAAGATAAAGTGAGAACTAAACTTCTCATCTAACTCATGGCAAGACAGCAAATAACTGTAATAAGTGTTTGGCTGTTTCTTTAAACAAGTCACATTTTGTATCCTTTATTTGATGTTCTTCCAAATTTATGCTCAGTGCAAAAAATGAAAACATTTTATTCATCCTCCATCCTCCGTTCTGGACTCTAGCTCCATGTTAAACTGTCTAGTACTGTGGAGGAATCCATGAATAAGAACATGTAATATATGGAGTAATAAAAGTAGCCACTGTGGCCACTTTTTAAGACCTGTATAGAAAATACAAATCAACTATGGCTGAAACCTTAAAAACATGAAATATGGGGTCTCCCTACCTTCAAAAGCAGGTTCACGCTGTGATAAACCCTTAAAAGTGTATGTTCACATTCACCACATGGATATAACAATGAAAAATGGGTTGTAACGTAAAACTTTTGCAGCTTAATTCTTATATAATCAGAATGATAAACTCCAGGCAGACAGTTTTTTTTTTGTTTTTTTTTCTCTCACATAATTGACGCCTCGAGCGAAACCTCTGCCACGATTAAAAAACAGATTTCCAGCACCTGACGCGGCCTCAGACTCAGGGAGAATTTGAAGCCCCTTAAAAAACCAGACACGTGCACCGTCAGAACATTTCCACCACAGCCACAGCAGGGTCTCACCAGTTTACTCGTCGGGCTTTTGTCGAGGAAGATACATAATTTTGTCTGTAATGCACTGATGTTCAAAGGTACCATGTGTAAATATTTGATATGGAAATAATAATTTATGATCTATGAATAAGTTATTGCATTTTTATTGTCCGCTTTGTTCCGTTACAGCTTCCAGATGGCATGAGTCACACATCTGGATGTTCCGATTCAAATAAACACATATGGATAATGTTTTGGTAACGAAACGTGACAGTTACGTTCTGCCCACAGACTGTGAAACATGATCAGTGTTTTTGATATTGTATATAAATAGGAAATAATTAATCACCAAAAGAAAAAGGTTTTGTTTGGTGAAATCTTTTTTTTTTTTGTTTTTTTTTTTTGTTAGGCTATACTGTTGTCGAAAACATTAGTAGCACATTTTTGCCCCCTTTTAATTTTCTGTTTTATGTTTTGCATTAACTGGAATCTGAAAATAATATATTATACTGATTGATACAGAAAGACGGATGAGTAATTCAGTGTCATGTCACATGTGTGTTTAGATTTTATTTGATCCTCTCAAACATCGTGACATGTTTTTACAGCAGAACAGTGAACCAGTAACATTTTTTGTGGAGTAAAATAATCATTTCAGTTGTTTAGCCAAATTAATCTATTCATATAAACTGTATGAATTTTACGATATATAGAATGAGAGAAAAATTAAAATGTCTTGAACTATATTTTGCGGTTGCAGTGTCAATTTTGCCGATATGACATTTGCTTTTTACTTATTTTACAGTCATCAACCAAGGATATTTATTATATAGTTCTTAGGTTCTTCCCTTTTTTGCAGGTATTTTCTAATAAGCATAGTGTCATGATGGTAACTAGAAGAAGAAGAAGTGAATTAGACACATCATTAGTTAAGCTCAACTTAAAAAGAGTAACACAAGATCAATAAATCAACAAGTGTCAACATTAAGTAACACAAAAAACATGAATATGAAAATAAGAAAACCGCAGAGACCAGGTTCAAAGGACTATTTCTGTTTAAACTAGTGCCCATGGCCTGAATAATACTGGTAACAATCCAATAGATGCTAAATTTACTATTGTGCAGTCTTATTGCACATGATAACACAATGTTTTTATCTAATGCACCTGTCCCTGATGTGTCTACACCTCTGATGGACAGTAATGATACGAGGGCAGGGACGTTAAGTCAACAAACGCTGTCAGACCAAGTGAAGCTGTAACAGCAAAAGCAAAACCCCCGAGTGCACTGAATGAAACAAGGACGTCAACTTTTCATTTGTTAAAAGGAAGATTGTGTTATTTCTATATTCAAAAGTTGCATAGTTTCATTTGACCTGCAGTTGTATTTATTTATTTATGTTTTTTTGGTCACTGGGTGACAGCAGAACTAAATTTTTATAATCACATTTCAAGTTGACATTTACATTCACTCATTCGGTCTTTTTGTCCTAAGTACAAATCAAGATAAAGAAGTGCACCAAGCAGACGTCAGCAGTTACTGATCAACACGATCATTCCTTTGGAGTCGTGTTTGCTTCCACCTCCTGAATGTCAGTCCAATAATTCTTCTTTATTAGCTCTGTTTTTGGCCTCCACCAGCTTCTGAGGGAAATGTTTGGCTCTTTAGCTGCTAAACGCTGCAGATGATGCACAGTGTTAATGTGAGACTGATGAGAGTGAAACTGAGACGGACTGAGATGAAACTCACTGTCAAGCTCCGTGAAGTCGACCGGACCATAGCCGCAGGTTTGTTCTATATATGTCATTTGCCACATTATTATAAAAAGATACATTATACTGTTGACGCTTCAATGGGTCTTACCTGAGTGTGAGTCTGAGCGATGGCCAGTGAAATGGTCAATATGTGTAAGCACAGACTGGGAGGCAGAGCTGTGCTTGGTCCTGAACAATATAAACAAGTTCTCAGGAACTTAGCAGCTCGTTCGTTTCCCTCTCCCTCTCTAAAGGGTGAGGGAGGTGAGTGACAGTGTGCAGGGTGAAAACAGGGTCAGCAGACAAGTGGAAAGAGCGCCATCTTCCCTGGGTGGGCTGCGTTTCTGTGTGTGCTGGAGGTCGGGGGAGGAGGAGGGGTGTGGTGGTGGGGTTGGGTGGGGT
>CM076663.1:4935908-4956036 GCA_038496675.1 Rachycentron canadum | reverse complement strand
CACACACACACACACACACACACACACACACACACACACACACACACACACACACAGAGGCACACAGTCATAAATTCATGCATTTATTCACTGGGAGGCGGCAGCTGGGGCACTTTCCCATGCATACTTTGAGAAATACATACACAAACATTTGCTTTAAACTGAGGCTCGAAGTCTGATTGAAAAGTGACAGATCCCTCAAATCGGCATCCACCAAACTGCTTTTCCCAGAGCAGTTTGATTAAAGTCTAAGACGCCCATCATTCGCCTGGATTGAAAGAAAATAATAAAGATTTAAACATATTTCAGGCTACTGTGACTCAGGCACACAAAAGCTGCCTGTTTCCAATTATGGCTTTTATGCAGTTTGAGGAAATGTGTGGTAACTTCAAGAGGAAATATTTTACATGTCATGGATGTAATAGAAGAGCATTGTACTTTGTATAAACTGTTGGATCTGGGTTTTATCTGCACAAAGAAAAATACAGCAGTGAAAACAAAGAGGTCGTAAATGTGAAGTCGAGCGTTGGTGGGAAAACAAGCAGAGGCTGAACAAAACAGAAGCACAAACATGAGTGAATCAGAATTTTTACCCCCAAAACTCTTGTTTTTCACTGATTTGTTGTGTTTAACAAATGTATTTTGTGACGGAGAATAGTTGCAACACTGTCGGACTTAAAGAGCATCAAAAGTGGCACAGAGGGCTTCACAGGTCAAAGGTCATGGTTTTAACAAAGCCATCAAAACAAACATGAATATGGAACTTTACTTTAAAATGAGGAGATATGTTCGTTTATTGCATTTATTTGAATATTAAAAATACACAATAACTGTGGAGTGAACTTTAACAACAACAAAAGAAGACATGCACACAGTGGCAAAGCTTCCTGCATGTTTCAGACTTTCTTCAAAATATAAATCAAGCCACAAATTACTGTTCAAGGCTGGTCTGAAGATGATATGACCAACTTTCATTGCACTGCAGCAGAATAAGGAAAGAAACTGTTTAAATCAAACCATATAAAATGTAAAACGTGCCGTCTCTTGTTAAATAGCTGTAAAGGTGATGCACATGAAAATGAAAGCCCAAAATTGTTGTGTATTCACTTTTCAATCTTATTTTCAGCCCTGAATTTGTTAATACTACTTTTATGGTTAATTTACAAAACCTGCCGTGTTTTATTTATTTAGAGCATCATCTTATAAATCTTTCTCCTGCACTGAAGCTTTAGTTTTGGTTTTGTCCCTGACTTGTGGCTAAAAGTGTCAAATAAAAGAAAATGTGATGTACATACTGTAAATCAGTATATGGAGGAATTTCCATTTGATTACGTCACTTTTCATAAGATTTCCATTGATTTTCATTGATTCTTATAAATTATATTCAACTAAACTTTATCGACTTGTTTCTTTCATACATTCCTGTTTTTTTAATCTTTGACACAGTCGTTCTTCTGTTTCATCCACAATGAATAAACATCTGCTCTGTAAAAAAAAAAAATTAAAGTGAATGAGGGTCTGTTTTCCAGCTACTGTACATTGGTTACTGTCGTCAACACAGTTCTCACTGTGACCAAACAGGTGGTGGTTCAGTTATTTTTCATCCTCTCCCTCTCTTTGCCTTTTACCTCCATGAGCACAGTGATGAAAGCATATTTTGATATGTAAGCCACTTTTCATATCTGGATTTGGGAGGCACATGGCATGGGAGAGGTCAGCGTTTATGGGCATTAACACCAACTCAGACAGACCTCCCACCAAGCGTGCATTCATCTAATAAAGCAGGTCCCTCACTCTTCGGGCCTTGATAAGGTTGTCAATCAGCTGCACATTTCTGGATGTCTGCCTGAAAGCAGCTGCAGCAGCAGCAGCATATCTGAGGGAAGGCCAGGTCACCAGAAACTAAAGCATTAACAGAGAGCTTCAAGATCAAAATCTTTTATTAAGTCTTTTGTCCAGTCTCTCTTTTAAGTCGTGGATTTGCACAGTGTTATTCTTTGCTTTAATTAACAGGATTAAAGTGAACTTTGATCAGTATCATTTGAAACAATGTCTTGTTGTCAAACCTCTCTTAATCCCCCCAAACTGTCAGTTTCTATCACATCTGTAGAGGAAAACTTGACCAGAGTGGATTTTAGAAGTGGCCCAGAGTCACACGCTGAGGCTCTGCAGCCAAAAATGCATCGTGTCAAGGTGCTTAGAAATATTGATGCAATTGTGTCACCATTAGGACTGAAACTTCATCTTTTAACAAACAAATGGAGTCTTTGTACAAAAGCTTTTTCACATTGTTGGTGTTGGTTTCTTTTGTTCCCAAATTTAGTCAGACAGACAAACTCTAGAGAAAATCAAGTTATTGCAACATTTCCAGAATCCTCAAAGACTTTAATCAAAAAGTTTCTTAATATGTTCTTCTAGCTGCGCCTCCTTTTCCAAGTCCAATATAGAGGCATGGAAAAGACGCATGTCGGTGTTCAAAATGTACAAAATGTAGAAAATGTGCAATGTCAAACTTAAAAAGTTCGAAATTCCTCTAAATTGAAGTCACATTGTATTATTTTATATATTTATGGAAAAAATTGAGTTTATATTATTCATCTGTCACATGAAACAACTTCCACCTTCCTGGTTTTGGAAATACAGTCACAATTTGAGAAACATGTCAAAAACCTAACGTTCAAAGAGTCTTTGTTCATGTTGGAAGTACATCAAGACATTGGTAAAATGTTGTTTTCAAAGGTTTTCAGGGTTTTCATTTATCACCAGTTATTTATTTTTTTGGAAAACCAGAAGCTTAGTTCGGTGATGTCAAACATCAACAGGCAGCTCAAACTGGTCTGTACCCAAACTCTAAAACAAACATTTAACAGCATCAGAAAATATGCTCAACTTTCAGTTTGTATAGTCGTCTGTTAATTCCATAAGTAAACGAGTGTGAATAGATTTACCTTAGACATTTTCTGTGGGTCGACACCTTTCCTTTAAAAAGGTAAGTTTTGAAGTTATGTTATTTCTACATGATACAAGATCAGACGCCAAACCTTAAAAATGTTTTTCTTGTAAAATTCTTAACAGCACAAAACATTGGTGAATTATAGACCTTTAAACAGAAACCGATCCATCAATCCTTGACTTTGCTTCTGCACAACAGTCTTGACTGTGTAGGATTTAAAGGCAATGATAAGTCATTTCAGGTAAAGTAAAGAAACAAGCATGATGGAAGTGAAACCCTGAGTTGTTTTCTTGATAAACCATGTTTGTGCGACTCACAAAGACAATGATCATCGTCGCCCCCCCGACTGGATCCCAGAGATCTGGTGGCAGTGACCCTGGCTCCCCTCTTTCGCCTTTAGGTGTTGATTGCTTTTAGAGCCTTAAGTCTAGATTGAGGGCTTTTCCCATGGAGATTAGACGTTCTGGTTTAAAGCAGTTTCAACAGGTCGCTTGTGAGGGGTCAAAGGTCAATTACATAGTAGTGCCTAATGGTAGCAAATAACGTCAATCACCTTAAACAGACCAGCGGCGAGACTTGTGCCTGACTTTGGACTGGAATGTGGGGAATCCAGGGGTTAAGCTGGTGGCATGGAGCGGCTGACCGTACACACACACGCACACACGCACACACACACACACACACACACACACACACACGGCTCCTCGACTTGAAGTTGGCCGAGCTCACTCACCATCACCTCCTGAGCCGTGTTATCAATCTTGAAGTTACCTCGTTCAATCTGGAAAACAACACATTATAACGGTGGAAACTAAACATATCAACAGATAAATTGGAGCCAAAAAAAGCCACAATAATAAAAACTGTATAACTGAATACGAGCGCTGCACTGATTAGTTGATTTATTGATTAGATGATAAAAACAAAATTAATTGATGAACACTTAAATAATCAATTTAAGCAAAAATGCCAAATATCTTCTGCTTGTGTTGTGTGTGAATTATGATTGTACATGAAATATTTTTTTATTGTTTGATAAAATAAGTTATATATTAAGAAAATCAAGGAACGAATCAGCAGATTAATCTTAACGAAAATTATCATTAATCACGTGCGCTAACAAATACATGACCACGAGCAAATTTAACACATAAACTAAGAAATATAAAGTTACATGTAATATCTCCAACCTCACACAAACCCTCTCTGAACAGGCGTCGCACTGTCGGCGCCTGATGGGTGGAGTCATTCAGCTGCCTTATGCTTCCTGACTCCCACTGTTTGGCTGTGTTGTAGTTGTTTTGTTTATATGTTAATTTAGTTTTAAATCTGTAAAATAATCTTTATTTTTAGTTACAGCCCATGTGTGGTTTCTCCTTCTCTTCTTTGCTGTGACAAATGATTCATTTCATCCTGGATGAGGCCCCAATTTCTCAGTTTTTATGAGCTTGCACAACTTGAAAATTACTCAAACTATTCGTTCCAGTGAAATTCTATGTAGGCCACAATTGCACCCTTCCTCCTTCGTTGAGGTGAAATATTCGTCCCCTGCATGGAGACCCTGCTGCCCTGTGAATAAGAGCTGTGTTGGCACAAACGCCTGCCAGTCACATTTACCCACATGATTCGTTAAGGCTGTCTCAAATAGACTCTGTGATTAATGACCTCGCCCGAGGCACACAAATAAATGACGATGCCGGGCAACCATGACAACAGAGATGACTCATACCCACAGCAGCGAGCCCTCACCTGGCCCGATGTGCTTTCTGTGCCAGATGTAGTTTTTCCTCTGTGTACGTTAACGTTACGGTGCCAGGAACTCACGCTGACACAGAGTGATGCGTTCATGATGTTTTCGTCTTTCTGTGGGAGCACACACTGCTGAGGAAGTAGAGCCAGGGATTAATTGGATATCACTTTTACATATGATCATAATTATTAGAGGGGACAGTTCCTGATGATCTGCTGCAAACTGTAAATGAGCCACAGTTTGACTGGAATCACACCGAACCATTTGACAGAGAAATATCTATGTAAAATAACATTTTTAAAACCAGTGTTTGTGAATTTAATTGTATGATATTGTAGGTGATAATATAATCACGTAGAAATCAGCAGCAACTCTTAACAATAAGGCGCTAATAGTCATGCTAACAGCAATTTGCACTTGATGGTGCTTTGAGCTAAATGCTAAGTTCAAAATGCTAACGTGCTCTCAGCGATCTTAACATATTCATATTTGGCAGGAATAAGATTAGCTATGATCACAGTCGTAGCTTAGTGTGTTGGCATGCTAATATTTGCTAATTAATAAACCTCAGGTCTCAAACAGCTGAGGCAGATAAAAATTAGTTTGCAACTTTGACCATAAACTAAAGTCTGACATAAACTCATATTTTTGATCTGATGATGGTAATAGGTGAAAAGTCAGTCGACCTCATCGAAGGTAATAGGATTAGTCTAATCTTCTGGGCACCTTCAATATTTGCACCACTTCTCATCAAGTGGAGCAACGACCACCCAACATTGCCTTCCCTCATGCAACCCTAGCATGGCTAAAAAGCAAAAATCATTTTCAGATTTATCAAGGAAAATGCATTTATTGTTTTGGCTACAGTTTAATCAGAAGGCGTTTCAAGATGGTGAGATCACGCAGCCCCTTTCCCAACACATAAAATATCTTCTTCACTTTCATGACATCTCTATATTCTCTTTATTCTTTTATATTTTCTAAAACATTTATTTATTCTCAAATGCATCTAATTTATCTGTGACCTTTTTAGGTGTTCTCCACATTAAATGCAGAAAATGCACAGTTAAATTTGTGTCAATAAAATATCCAAGTGTTGGTTTTTAATTAAATGTAATGGGCAAACTCCCTCAAAACTTTTAAAACGGTAGATGGCCCTTAAATGATATTCTCCATCTTTTATTGTGTAATGCATGACAAATGGTTACGGTATCTACAATAGGTAATTGATAAATACTGTCTGTGCAACACTGGTGCAAACATGGATAATATCTTATAATGTGGCACAGCTCACATGGTCCCACACACATTGTTTGTATCTGCAGGGTTTTGTTTCCATGCCTCCCTTGGACTGAAAACTCTTCCGCTGGGAACAGCACACTGCAATCAGGCCCGGTTTATGGCAGCCAATCTGCCTTTCACCGAAGACCAAGATTGATGACGCCTGTCCCGACTGACTGGTACTCAGAGAGAAATGCTGCTGTCCAACATGCACCACACACTCATAAACCTCAGTCCATCTGGTCGGAGACAAACAAGGAAATGTGTCCATAAATTCTCAGTTGCTTGAGAAATCTGAACATTGGACAAGAGAAGAATAAGAAGAAAAAAAAACAATGTCGTGCTGTCTGTGTGGATGATCACACTGGTGGTGTTTAACTCAAATAGCTGGAAACTGCTGCACCTCCTCGTATCCTTCAGTGATGTTGCCCTTTTGACCTGCTGACCAGACTACTTACATTAACTAGACACAATGTATTCTCCCATGAATGCAGCGTTAACCACCACAGGCTCCCATTGACACTTAAACGGAAGTATTTTTACGGCCTCCAAGCACCACTGAACAAGTTTAAAGCAGCTTAATTGCAGCGTTGACCTGATTGGCAGCTACATGAATGTGTCTTGGTGGGGAAGAGGCCACAGACTGTTAACTGCAGCGAGGTGCTAAGAAGAAAAAAAGGTTAATGAGCTAAATGCTGCGCTGCCAGGCCGGCTTTCAAGTTGGGATTTGTTTCTTTATACAGACTAATAAATGTGTCTTATGAGAAACTTGGAGTTTGGAGGATGTTTCAGAAAACACAACAAAGTCTTCTTGATGCTAAATTAATGAATTATGGTTTTACTTGGGTTGAAAATGTAGAAGAATGTACACACATTAAAATTCTACTACTTAAAATCTTCATTTTGCTGAAATGACTCTTTGAGAGCGTTAAATTACTGAGTCACCAAAAGCCCAAAAGGAGATTTCTCTTTTTAACCACAATACTTTGGGTTGTAATTATTAAGGATTTTTTTTTTTTTAATGTAATGACTTCAGGGGCTCTGTATTGAATATATTACATAAATTGAGTAAATGTACTTAGTTACTCGCCACCATTGATTCTGTCCCATCATGAACACGGCTCATTGTCCCCATGTTTTTAAAGTTTTGTTTTGTTTCTTAATTTTTTAACTGTTCTTTGAAATGATGCTGTGTATAATTCTTGTTTTAGATCATTATATGCTCAAACCGAATTTTCTGTCATGTTTCTGTTTCAGCCGTTGTTGTGTTTGGCCTCTCAGGGCCACCGTAGGCTGACAGATTTTCTGATACTGATTTGATGTCTTATTCAGGAGTTTTGTGACAATCATTGCAAACTTCACACAGCCAAACCATGAGATTCAAATGCTTGTCTGGTACAGTAGTAACAGGAAATGAGGTAATGAGGGCCTCTCTGGGAGTGCACAGCATGGAGAGGGATGCACTGACCCGTGGCAACCCAGACAGGTCCACTGAACTTTAAAGGTGAATTGGATCAGGGCCCCTGCCCGGCTGCTCAGCCAAAAACCTCCTGATGAGGGCTTAGCGGCGGCAGTGAAAGCAACCTAATGAGTGACAAGTAACCAACACTATTACCGGGCCTCGCCAGCGGGACCGAGCTTCAGCCCAGCAGGCTGTAATGTCGTTTACAGCCAAACTACGGGCTGATTCACTGCGAGAGCGACTAATCAGTCAAGGGGAATACTGGTGCATTTAACGGCTTTAATATAACTCTTTGCCAATGCTCAACCAAAGAAAAAAAGACTGTGATTAATGAGCTGAAGTGGATTTTTCACCCGGGTCTGTAACCATCTGGGGCTCTACCTAAACTGATGACCTCACTGCATTTCACTGGCTGCAGTCCATCCTGCAATGTGTCCCTGGCAATCAAAGAGCAATGCCAATACAAAGGCCGAGTCAAGAGCAAAACCTTCAAGGTCACAGTGAAGTAAGACACTAATTAGACACGTGAGAGTGTGTTTTTTCTCTTAATGTTTTATTATTGCAATGGAACATGAAACCTGGTTTGAAGTATCTGTAATATTACTACTTTGAAAAAAGCATTTCAGTAAAAGAGTTTTTCTACGACGTGACTCTATCACCCCCAGAAATAAATTATTTCTTTCCTAATATGCATGAACACAGAATACACTTTTATACAGAATGCAGATTTGTATTTTCCTGCTCCAAATAACTGTCAAGCGAAAAAGTAGGCTACCACTTAACATTCCCAGAAAAGCTTCAGGAATCAGGTCGTGGCAACAGAAATCCAAAACAAACTGACAGACAGTTTCTTCAAGAGCTTCTACTAAATCCAGGAGGGGGGGTGTCAGGCTTTAGCTGCTAGTTGTTCATTCACCAGCCTATTTCTACGTCTGTCTCCCTGTTGTTTGGTGCTCGGGTGTATCAGGTACAGTGGCTTTATCAGAACTTCTTTTCTGCTGAAAAGAGAAACAGTTTGAAGCTCCAGTGCTGCTGATCATCTTCTGTGTGTTTTTCTAGCCTCAATATTGTTTTTGATTCATAGTTTAATTGTGAAAGTTTAACTTTTTGGCCACTTGAGGGCGGTGAAACCAAGCGATAAGCCTTCTAAGGCAAACATTAGCATTCATTTGGAGTCATTTCAGGCCTCGGCTCGCCACCAATTTCTGTCTTTTTAGGAGCTAAATGCTTCACTCAGTGAAAACAGCTGGTTGCTAACTTTGTTTCTGGCATCCAGTGGCTTTATCTCCGATATTTTTTTTATTTTTTGCTGAAAACACCTGCCTGTTGTGACTGGAAATTGGGCTAATGAGAATGATGAGTTATTTTATCTTTGATAAAATATCCTAAATTTACTAAAGTTTTGCTATTGGAGGGCAACATGGACACTACAGTGACGAGACAGGCCGACCTGGCTAGCGTTAGCTGGTCAGCATGCTAACTTCAGTGAAGGAAAAGAAGTGACAGAAACAGAAATAAAGCAGTAGGGTTGTTTTCCACCTCTGGAGAAAGTTCTTGGTCAATAAAGGAATGAAGTTTGATATCGAACTTGCAACATTTCCTCTAGACTGGTACATAAAGAGCTATTAATGCTAACGTTAGCAATGTAGCAATTGCAAAGATGTGTCCATAGCCCCTTTATGGGTCACATGATTTTGACCACATACGTTTTCACATCACTAACAGCCCGTAATAACTGAACTAGCTGCATTTCCTGAAGAAGGACATGATATTAGGTCAAAAGTCTGGGGAAATTAGTAAACACTGACTAATGAATATCTTATCACAGAATAAAAAGATCGATAGGAACTTGAGTAGCAATGAGCATAACATGTATTGCCAGCACTTTTCAGAAAAAACTAGCTGCTAAAAACTAGCTTTTATTCTTTGTAATAAATCTTACCTGGTGATGACAAACCTCAACACAATTATTAATGCAAGCTGCAGCAGCTTTAATTTCAAGTTCAGGTATGTTCAGTGCATCGTTTGCAGGCAGGTACAGTGGTGTCCTGCATCAAACAGAGTTCAAAAGTTTAAACTCAGCTCAACCCTGTTGTCAGGACACTTTAAGCAACTTACAGACTTATGGAGCTGTAATCCTTTGTGTGTAACTGATTTAATGAACAAAGAAAAAACAGAGGGTTGATCTTCTAATCCCTCAAATGCTACAAGCTACTTGAAATACTGGTGTACTACATTTTATTCCCTTGATGTTAATCAGGACTGTAAATCCACAGATTTTAAGATTCTGACTTATCAATCTTTCAGAGCAGAATAAAACAAAAGCAAACTGTTCGAGGAGGATCTGTGATATATCATGCTGCATACTTTTAGAAGGAATCTCTATTAAGTGGTGTGTGGGTTGGCGTGTTAGTGTGTGTGTGCTGAATTCTCTGGCATGTGAAAGAGATTGAGTTTCATAAGGATATCTGGTCGTTAATTCGCCTGTTTATCTCGATGCGGAGCTCTGGACTAAATTTTAGTGTGTAATATATGATTCTCTCAGACACTTTTTATCTTTGCCGACTTCTTTTTCTCTTCACCCCCTCTCCTCCCACAACCCCTCAGCCCGACGTAGACACCCATCCTTTTCCTTGCCAAATACATTCCATCAAAAAAAAAAAAAAAAAAAAATCCCACCCTACGTTGGTTATCAGTATAATGCATCATCACTCCCACCTCTCATGTTAACTGAGCTGAAGCTAATCCATGTTTATCTGCATTCACCACCGCTGCCCCCCAACTAAAAGTTTTATTGGTGCTTTGAAGCACTTTGTCATATTTACCTGTACAAAACAAGACATCACTTTGATTCAATGCATTACTCTGGATCGGGAGGAAGTGTTGAAGCTCTGCAGCTGCTGCAGATGTAATGGACCAAAAAGAGCCATGCCAGGTCCGGTTTCAGCACGCACTGATGGTTTATGTTGGCCCCTGATCAGGACCCAGAGTTCCCCTCACAAACATTTTCACAGTGTGTTGGTTTAATTTCTCTTTCACTCAACACAAATAGGTATTTGTTACAAAGTGTTACAGCCTGGAAAACATTGCTGTGGCAAACACTTTATGCTTTTTTTCTGTAGTTTACACGAAAAAGCTTCATCCAGTCAGGTACCCGAACATTTAGTTACAATTTTGTAGTGCCACCTTGTGGCAGAGCTCAATAGTTTTATTACAACTTCACAAATAAAAACATTAGCACATTACTTTAATACAATATATGGCCAAAAGTATGTGGACACGTACTTTGTGTACCTTTGGCCTGGTCTTTTAAAGGCAGGACAGAATATTTCTAATGTTTCTGTTGTAGACATTGTTGTGCATTTTGCGTGGACTATTTGAAAATGATGATTTTAACTTTTGCAGTCTGCTAATGTTCCACACAGTGTCCCTCAGGTGCAACAGAAGATGGTAAAAGGTGTAATGCTACTGCAAAAATTATATTCACATATGGGTGTAATGTTTGGGTGTCCACATACTTTCGGCCATGTAGTTCACAATTCACAACACAGATTCTCTCAATAGTTTGATTGTACCTTCATCCAGATGAAGATACATGACAAATATTAGCACATTATTTGAATACATACACTTGTATTACATAAAACTGCAATTCATGCACATTAGTTAAATATTAAAAATACCAAAACATGCCCTAAGTTTGATTTCTTAGCATCTGGGCAGTCACTGGTTTTCATTCATTTTTATCTCAGTGTGTCAACCTGCTTTAGAAAAGGCTTCTGTCAGCACTGAAGATTCCTGCAGTATCTCAGTTAAGTCTCTAGTCTCTGAAACCGAACATTGTTTCATTATTGATGTTCTCAGTAAACATTAATTCAGTGATTTGCAGGATAAAATACATCGTCTACACTATATGTAGTTAAAGGGGAACTTTTTTAATATGTCTCAGTTATGTCTAAATCATAATGGTAATCTAAAGGTACAGCAGAATCCACATGAATGTCTTCTGAGTGGTCACAGAGTCTGAAGTTGTTCTTACAGTACATGATGAATGTACACTGTCTTCTTTCAGTGTAGACATCACAATCTCAGTCTGGGGGCTGTGTGACCTTTAGTGACCTCCACTCTCTGCTAGGTGCCAAAGTCATCACATTCATCTGGGCTCACCGGGGAATAGATGGGACTGTTGTCTTCATCACCTGATGATCAGACGATAACAAAGATCAGGAAAATAAATCATTATTTTCCCGCAAAACATTCAAACATCTATTGCTGTGACATCTGTTTAGTGACATTTACTTGAGCTCAGATTTGATGTTTGTCCGTAGTTAAGTTGATTATGCATGTTGAGTCTTGAAGAATCAAAAGTACCCATGATATCAGATGACGGGCCTTCTCCTGGATCTGTCATTTATAAGAGCACAGGTCATTCATATAGTTTTTATAACCTGCTGCTGGCTTTAGCTTCATATAGAGCGAACAGACATATGTGAGTGAGTTCAACTGACCTGGAGCGACCATGTTATAGCCGTTGGGAATGTTTTCATAGTTTTCCCCGGAGGAGGTGCTGGAGCTATCGAATGATTCCACCGAGACCATTGACTCTCTGGCATTTTCAGCATTTTGGGGGTTATTGTTGTAACTTCTAAAGGCTCCTGTCTCTTCATTTGTGAGCTCAGGACCTGAGAAACAACACCAACAACAACAAATAAATGTTGTAAACAAGGCATAAATAAAGTGTATGAAGTGTATAAATGCCTAGATGGCCAGCCAGAGTTTGTGAGTCCCCTCTTGAAAATTACAAAAGTAGTTATACGCTTATGGAAGAAGACTTAAATCTTAAAAAATATATTTTTGTTATTAGAGTCATCTTTTGGCTTGCATAGCTCAACAGTCCTAAAACACAACTCTAAACCTGAAAACAAAATTGAGGTCCCCATGGATCCATAGTGCTTTTTAAGGGTTAAAACGTATTCTTAGGGTACGTCAATGAGTTGTTCCCACGGGAAACAAACAAACAGGTGTGTGTCTGTGCATGTTACTGTATGTGTAGGTTGTAATCTGGCTCAAAAGATTTCCTTGTAAATAGGGTTTAAATTGAATGAAAGGTTAATACTATATATGCTAATTGGTAGCAGGATATTACTGTTTCTACGCTTCTACGGTGGTTAAAGTTTTCTAACCACAAATCTCGACTGCAGTTAAAACTACTCCAATGTTTGTGCTGTCATCTATCCTATGCTATGATTGAATTGACAGTGGTAGTAATTTACAATAGAAATATTATTATGTGTGTTTGAGATTTATGAAGTGAAAGGTCTCTGTGACATCTTTGCAAACTAACAGTGACTTACCTTCCTCAAAGAGGCTGTCAAGACCTGAAGGCTTCATCATCAAAGGGTTTTTGTCAGTTCTGTGCCGCTGAGAATCTGCATTGAAAATGATGCGCACGATGCAATATTTTAATCACAAACCATCCTGCAAACTGCATCGGCACACACTGCACTCACACATGGCAGAGCAGCATCAACCACAAATTGCAAAAACACACAGAGACTACATCTTAGGAGGCAAAGACGAAGAAACACACAAGGATTAACAGTAATGGAAAGATAATGAAAGAACGTAGCTCACTCTTAAAGGTTGATAAAGGGACAGACGGGTCATTGCACGGGTCATACTGCTCATAGTCTGTATCTACTGACGTGCTGTCAGCACTACTAAGCTGGGTCCAAAGATACCTGGGGTTGGGGGGGACTTTTTGGGACAAACACAGAAAAAATAAAATGACTTGATGTTTTGTAGATGCTGCACATGTCTGTAACTTTCTCACCACTGTATATACTGTGTATGTAGAGTATGAAGACGGAAAGAGCAAAAAACATTAGCATGTCAGACACTAAATTCTCTACACGCATTTAGTTTTTATTTACTGTGTTCTTGCAAATGTTCAAACCACTGACCGTCCGTCTGCTGCTGGTTGGTAGTGACTTTGACGAGATCAACACCGGCCGTGTAGTTGTTGTGATGATGTCGAGAGGGAGCTTGCGAGCTGTGGCGCGACTGTTCAACTAAGAAAGCTGTGGACATAGAGAGCAAAATATAAATTATTATTAATATATGAAATGTTCAACTTGAGATGTGCAAGGAATGAGTTGTTTTTTTGTTTTTGTTTTTTTTTTAAGAATGACAGTTGGATGGTTGTGTCATGAGTCCAACAAGAGAAATAAAAATTTAAACCAGTGGCCTGCCTTAAAATGATGTTACACAAATGTTGGTATGTGAGGGAAATGAAAAAACTTTCCAAAGCACTAACACATCCTCCTTCCTTTAAAGTACAGAAGGACTTTAAATTGTCGAAGCCGTTTACTCTCTGTGAATTCAAGTCACTGCTCAGTGACCTGGGAAATACAGTCGAGCTGTCAGTGTTTTGACCTGCTTATTTTACTTTATATAGATTAATTTACCTGTTCATCTAATTCACACCCTGATTTTTTCGGCACTTCTTAACTGGAGCTTAACTGGAAACTGTATAAACTTTGTAGTGTGTGTGTGTGTGTGTTATTCGGTTTATGTTGGCAGGACCAGCTCCGCCTTGAAAAATAGATTTTTATCTGGTTGTACTAAAGACAGAGGATTTAAAATTATAACGTTTATAACGTTAGAAAACAGGCAGGACACATGAGGTCTACAGAATGAGTCCTGATGTTGAAGTTTCCGTGCATGTAGTTTCTTGTGGAAATTAATTATTTCAGTAGTGGTTTGTTTAAAAATAAAAAGTATTTAATGCTTGACTATTAACTGGCTAATATAGTGAAACATAAAAAGTAAAATAGAAAACGCATGCAGTTGTGCTGAAAGCTTTAAAAAAAAAAAAAAAAACATCAAAGAAAAACTAATAATGAATTGATTTGGATGAGCTGTGCAGCCTGTTCGTCCTGTACATGAACTTTCACTCATGAATAGCAGAATTTATCTGGAACGAAAAATGACTAATATGAAATATTCCTAAATGTCAGAACTTGACTGACTGAAACTTGCACCATAGCTAAATTTCAGTTTTGTTTTATGTTTCATGAGCTGTAGCTCAGGCTGGAGTGAATACCAACCGTGTCTTTTCCGGTAATGGCAGCAGAGCACGGTGTTTGTGATCAGGAAGACGAAGAACAGAACACATAGGGTCATGGTAATGAGAAGCTCTGTAGGCACTGAGAAGAAAGATTCAGCAGCAGCAACTGTGGGTGTTGCACCTGCAGGGATGGACCATCCAGAAAAAACATGTTACACTTTCATGCTTGTCAGTGTTTAATTGAGACTTTAAAAAAAAAAAAAAAAAAAAATTCAAATAAAATAAATAATAAATGAAATAAAACAATAAAAGAAATGTTATCCTGTCTTACTTTGCTTTTAAATAAACCAAGGAATATTTTGATCAACATTTATAAATACAGTTAAAAACATCTCATTTCCCTTAAAATAACATGAAACCTTAAATATTTACCAGTCGTCCAACTGGTAATTACAGTTGAATTAGCTGTTGTAGGTGTAAGGAACCCGAGGGAACCTGTAGAACAAAAATAAAGTTTTTTGTTTGACATAGTTTAGATGATAAGTAAAGAGACAGTTTAACAGTTGGAAGCAGAATGAATCAACATTATATTCATATTTGTAAAAGAACAACATTTCCGTAAGCACTGAAGTATGAAAATACAGGAATATCACAATGAAAATCTCAGCGTCATTTTTCTCCTTTTTTTAAGAACGTGGTCTAAACAGGAAAGACATTGTTCTCTCTCGGATATCTTATAAAAGCTCTTTCATTATTTAAGCAATTTAATTTAATTTTTGACAATATCACCTGACAAATGCACAGATTTTTCAGTAAAGATTTTCACCTAATTCAGTTAAAGTGCAGAGTTTTAACTATATAAATATCTAAACCTCTGACCAGTTACCCCCAAACAAAAGAAATGTATGTATATTAAATTATTAACCATGTTTATGGCTATTTTTGATTTAGCTTTTGCAAATTTAAACCATACAATTGTTGGTGGGAGAAACATACTTTGTTAACCATCACAAAAACTCACCATTACAGATGACACCAGATGCTTTGGATCCTTTGCACAGGTGTGATTTGTTTATCAGTTCCCTGCACTCCCACAGACTTTTCTCCTTTGAAATACAACTATAGTACCACAGTGTCCTGTTGTTGTGGATGAGAGGAGGATCAAACTGGGAGATTTTCTCCGGCGTGGTACCACACTGCAGCATGGAGCACACCATCGCGGCCATGTCTTTATTCCAGCAGTGGTCACACACCGTACCCCAGCTGCCGTTACGGTGGATCTCCACTTTACCAGAGCAGCGGTCCATACCTCCAGTCAGTCTGATGGCTCTCATCTCTGCACAGAGGCACAGAAAATACAAACTGTGAGACTGTCAGAGGAAAATCTTTAAATAAATTAACAATGAGGTGTTAGATTTAACCTTTGGCCGTATTAGTTGGCTTTATCAGACAGTTGAGACAGCTCTATGTTCTTTGTTGAAATTTCTCAATTCACAACTGGATGGATTGACAGAAAACTTTATATAGACATTCATGGTCCCCAGAGGATCAATTCTTACTGACTTTGGCTTTCCCTCTCGCATTATCTTCAGCCCAAAATTTCCATTTGTCCAATACTTAAGAAACAAACAAAACTATTGCCATTCCCAAAAGCCTCAGCCCTACTTTTACTGTTTAGTACAAATTAGCAAATATTAGCATGCTAACTAGCTACACTAAGATGGTGAACATGGCAAACATTAGCATGCTAACACTGTCATTGTGAGCATGGTAGCTAGCATGTAGATATTAGCATTTAGCTCAAAGTAGCACTGTGCCTACTGAGCCGCTAACATGACAGTAGACTTGTCTTGATATTTTGTACTTTTTTGTTACTTTATACAAAATAATGTGCCATATCAATTAATTGATATTAATTAAGTTTTTCTTGACTCAAACAAATGTAAACTTTAAAGACTTTAATGCTCAAATAATAATAATGTCTTATTTCTTTTCTTTTTTTTTTTTTTTAATTTAATTCATATCAGTGGCTTTCTTTTGTATAAATAATTATTTTTATTAACTAGACTCTGACCTGAGCATATGACACCAGCGTCCTCTTTGTGTCCACAGTCAGTGTCCCCCCGTGCAGCCAGGCAGGCCCACAGGTTCTCCTCTTTGCCTGTGCAGTTCAGCTCATCCAGGTGGACGGGTCCTCTGCCCGGGGGAAAGGAGCCGTCCTGCCCCGTCACATTGAGGGCGTAGCCACAGCCGAGCTGGGCGCACACCACATCAGCATCCCTCAGGTCCCACTGGTCGTCGCACACTGTCCCCCATCTGCCATCTCTCCACAACTCCACCCGTCCGGCACAGCGGTCTGGCCCTCCTGCCAGCCGCACAGCATGGTGGCCTGAGGACAACAACAGCATCCTGCTGTCAACTGACTCCATGTTACTCTCACCAACATCATAAAGTTATCGGGTGATCTTTAATCAGAGAGTAAAAAAGAGGTATTGACTCACAAAGGGTAAGTTTCTTTGTGGTGATAAAACCTGAACCCATCTAGTAGATGGAATCAAATTAACTAATTTTTGCCTAATTTGCCCTATTTTAGACTACATTTTAGACGAAACATAAATAGAAAAGATGTAATTAATTCATCTTGTTTTAATGGATCAGCACAATAGCTGCAATCTGAAGTAGTAGCTCACAGACAACCCTGCCCCTCAGCTTGACATCCACAATAATCTATTTGCTTCATTCCTTTTAGTCAAGAGTCACACTTTCTTTTCATTTTCCACATTGTGCAAACTTTGCAAGTTGAGTTGCACTTTACTTTAGCAACAAAAACAAGAGACAAACTTACCACAAACCACATTAGTAATCAAAGTGCATTTACTGCTCACACCCTGTGAGCAGTTCTGTAAATGATCACCATTGTATAAACAGCCATGAAAGCAGGTGGTGTTGGGAGGTGAGCTGGTTTTAGTGACATTGAAGACACTGCCGCAGTCAAGGGCCCGACAGATCTGTTCAACCAACGTGTCTGTGGCGTCTGATAAGAGTGGTACCACGGCAGTGCTGTTCCCAGGCAGCCTGAGGGTCCAGCTGCATTTACCAGCAAGGCGTTGAACATAAGGGTCATCTGAGGACAGACAGAAGCAGAAATATTAGTGTTTAAATTTTGTTTTTGTTTTTGTTTAAGTTCTAATGATGAGTATATTTTAGTTCAATTATTATTTTGCGTATATCATGAAACTTTCTATTACAAACTATTCTTGTGCAGCATTTACAATAGTATTAGTTAGTTAGTTAGTATTATTAAAAGTATTCAGATGTTGTATGATTATTGTTTTGGCTCAATTCTATGTTTTCTCATTGTCAGCAATTGAGAAACCAACAATGCGTTGATCCATCTCTATACGCTTTCTGATTTTCTTCCACTGTCCCTGGCACTTAAACCCCACATCCATTGTCTTCTGCAGGAGATCTCTAAAATTAGATATTGTTTCACTGTAGCTTTGAGCAGACTGTATCACACATTACCCAACAAACAGATTCTTCAAACACATTTAACCACGTGTGTATTTCTACAGTAACCACTTGACCAAATGTCAGACTTTTGTGTTTAAGTGGCTTAGAGCAGCGAGGTTGAACGGACACCACTTCTTCATTTAATCATTTATCTTGTGTGATTACCAATATTTATCTATATAGTATATATATTCTAATAATAATAATACTTTCAAAACTTCAAATCAAAGACAATAAAGAAGCTAAACAAGAAAAACAGAGATATTAATAAATAGACAATGATAAATAAAAGCCACCAAGTATTTGAAGTATCCTAAAAAGCATTAGCACTGAATAGAAAATAACTCTGCAAACATTTACCCATGTAAAAATTATAGCATTAATTTACTCACTTAAATAAATGAAATGGGAAAATAGGAGATGGCACAAACTCCTATAATTTTCATTTACAGACAACAATAATTTAACATCTTCTGTAAGTAGTTTAAAGTTAATATTTACAATTTAATAACTATTTTAAAATTTAGAAATATAAAAACTTGATTTGATATTGAGCTGCTGGTTATAGTGACTGACTGGAACAGTTTTTTTCAAACAGTAATTTTCTAGTAACACTGTAATAATTTTGAGTGTTTTTTCACTGTGTATCAGTGTATTTTTATAATGGTTGGTGGTTAATGATAATTGATGGTAACCTTTGTCTGGTTCTGTCTATTCTGTTAACTACTAATTCTGCAATAAAGGCAAACATGCAAAAAAAATTTACTTTCTATAACACCTTGATACTTATTGTAATCTTTGTATTTCTCATCCATATTCCAGTTGGAATGTGGATTATTTTATTATTTCTATGAGCACATTTCTATGATTCTGAATGCAAATGCAAAATAAGCCGAGATGACACAAAAGTGAGTTCTTGAGGGTGTAGTCAAAGATGAACCTAAAGAGAAACAGGCAGCAGCAAAGGTCCCGTGCAGACCCAAACAGAGTCTGCGTGGGAGAGTTGCGTTGCAGTATAACAGTTAGATTTGCACCTGCAAAATTCACCATGACCTGTTTCTCTAGCAGGGCAGCCCACATCCTGTGAGAGTAGGAGGAATATTCATACAGCCTCTGCAATGGTCGATTACAAAGATTGTCAAAAGATTATCAGTGAATAAAAACATATTTAACTTACTGTTGAATTCCTCTTGTATCTTTCCTTTTGTAATATTTCCTTCTGCTGTCACAGGGAGATCAGCTGGGTCCATTTGAGTGGATGAATTCTGAAAAGCTGAAATAAGGAAAGGAAAAGATTTGTCACTTTTACTGACAGTAACAGGGTTCAAGCATATAGGCATATTAGCGATTCAACCAACCCACCACATCAAACTTTCTCACCACTTTTGATTGACAGTGGAGTGTAGTTAAAAGTTAATTTGAGGGGAGACCATTGGCCACAAGATGATATAATTTGCCTCTGTTATAAAAACATCTGTTTTCCACTCCTTGTGGTTTGTTTGTCACAGAAATGAAATAAAATGAACCATGAGTCTAGCTGTACAAAAACATTAGTACAAAAATTAAGTTTAAAAGGTTTAAACAAAGTAATATTTAAAGTTAAAAATTATAAATAGTAGACTACATATATTAAAAAGGCTAAATGTCTACAAATGTGCATCTATCTCTTTAACCACACCTCAGTTATGTCTATTTCGAAGTGAAAACCATTATTTTGCCAAAATAAAAGCAAGAGCCGGTACAACTGGATTAATGGATACTTTGGTTCGTGTAAAATGCTGCAGAAGTATTTATTCTGAAATACAATGGCAACTTCCCCAAACTTTTGTCAGGGTCATATTGTGTATACAAAATAATTCTACTCTTCAGTAACAGTGTGTTACTTTATCCATGTTGAATACATTTGTGCTGTCATATACTTTAATTATGATAAATAAAAATAAACAATACTAATATTTACCATTTCACATTCCTGTCAACAATAATGTAATATCAAGTGTTAATAATTTCAATCTGAAATTTAATACCATAGTGAAACTGAACCTGCTGTAAATTAAATATTTCAAATATAACATATATAACATTTATATATATATATAT